>SKCR01028294.1:0-405194 GCA_019454045.1 Zanthoxylum bungeanum | reverse complement strand
GCGCTGGTGTCGTCGGAATTTCGATCCGAGCTACTGTTCACGTCGGGGTTACTGTTCACGCACGGCTTTTCTCCACGTTTTGTGTGATTCCGGTCATGAATCGGAGAAATCATCACCACCATCTCGTAGTACTCGTCGAGGGCTTCGATTTGGCGGGTGGCTCGGGCCATGAAATGGAGCGACGAGCCAGAACCATGAAACCCATTTCGCGCCACTGTTTCTCCTCCATGCTCCGTCGTCTGCTGCCGTCTGCGAAATCGCCAGCCACCGTGAGCTGCGCCGTGGCGGGACTATCATGAGGGCGTCGGTGCGAGCCGTCGTCGGCCACCAGGGAGCTGTCCGCGTCGCCGTTTCTCCCTTCTCCCTCTCTCACGTGTTTCTCTCTGTCTCTCTCTTCTTCGTTTTTATTTTTTTGTTTTTCTTTTGTTTTTTTGTTTTTATTTTTTGTTAAATCAGTAATAATAATAAAAATAATAATACAAATATCTCATTCCAGAATTTAACAAAATGCGCCCACTCATAAGGGTAATTTCGGAAATCTACGATTTTGAACCACTTGTGGCGCGATTTTCGAAAAGTATTCAAAAAGAAAGTTGTTCATCTCGGAAAAACGAGTCTGATGGTTCAAGAATCAACTCAATCGGAGTTCGTTTTCCATTTATGTGACAAAACATGTAAACTTTACGCGTATAATAAAATCGCGTAACTGATTTTCGAGACGATGCATCTTCTAATGCGAAAAATCTTCAGTTAATATTATTCCGACCCATACAACATCGCTTGAACTCTTATTCTTTAATATCATCCTGTTCCGAGACTATAACTTCAGTCCCGGAACTATCCAAACCTGTCCCGAAAATCTGGGATGTTACATTGGGCCCCACACTTAAATTCAAAATTCAAGTTGGGTTGCTCAACACACTTCGGGCTCGGGTTCGTTTAATCTGATTAAATGAATTTTGCGTCGCAACGTAATTAAATCTAATTTAATTAAATAATAATCCTTAGCAAAATTATTACGGAAGTCGCTCGCGAATTAATTCTAAATTAATTCGTTCGCTTGAATTAAAATCCAATTTTAATTCTGTATTGAAATCTAATTTCAATTAATATATCTAATATATTATTTTAGCCCATATAAATAAATTGAATAGAAAAATCCAATTTAACTATTAAATTTATTTTACCGATTAATTCCAAATTAACCGCGTTCTCTCTTCTCGACGAATTTAATCCCAGATAAATTCTCGACGCAATTAATCCCAGATTAATTCTTTCTCTTGATAATTAATTCCCAGATTAATTATTGCCGTGATTAATCCCATATTAACTTTCTCTCTCATAATTAATCCCATATTAATTTTCTGTTCGAGTCAAATCTCAACGGTGAATCTTTGGGAAGCGACCCAAGAGATCTCTGGATATGTTGGCAGTAAATACGGTCATCGGACTATCCGAATACGTGCGTACCCGGTTCCACGTTCTTACCGATTTAGAAGACATGGTTGGCTTCTAGCAAATCACCGTGCCTACCCAATTCTCCAAAAATAGTCTTTAAAGGAATATGTAATCTTTGTCAGGCGTAGTATACGTAGTATTGCGTATTACGATCCAGTATCAGATGTCACATGCTAGGCCTGGGGCTGGAATTGTGTATGCCCCGTACGAAGCATATATCAGATCTCTGGTAACTAGTCTCTATAATCAGATAATCATGACCTTGTCATATTATCCCGATAGCTGCAGTATACAAGAGTACCAGTTCCGTATCTTGCGTGATCATCATCTCCATATGACTGAAGTGATACTTCCATCTTGACATCACACCCAATACACTACGATTCTCAATATACCCAAAAGAGGCGTACACAGAACCTGTTAAAGCCCCAGACAACCAAAACCAAAGTATACTGATTTTCGCAAGTATTAGCGATGCAAGTCTCATGTTAAGACCAAATACACCTACCCTGATTCGGATCCCCATAGACACATAGTCATACTACCAATGGGATTCTGATGGGTCTATCCAAAGCGAAACTGTTTCCGTACCATCGGTAAACAGAACCTCATATTACACTTGCATGATTATCCAATACCCAAATATATGAGAACTATGTCGTTACGCTTTCATAACACGCACAAGTGTAATACTGGCATATTCCGCATTATCGATGTCCAGTCTCGATAATACTACGACTAGGGATATTTAATGATTAAACCTTACGTGGATTGATAATGTGTCATATCTTATTAATCTGGTACTAATCATATGGACTTTTATCATTTATATATCCGGGTAATCCAATTACAAATGATAAAAGAGTGATTTCCTTTGTCACATAGTTAATTTGTACAACAATACCATGTTCTGTACAAATAATGATGCTATGGGTCATAATTGTCCAACACTAATGAAAAGGCTCCACCTAGGCTCCTGCACAAACAACAGCTATAAAGAGCTTTTAGCAGTTTACGTAAAATCCACCTTAGGGTTCCCACTACTGAAAATAGGATTTGCAGGTCCCTCACATTTCTGCTTTACATCTTGTTACCGTGAAAATTTTCCATTTATGTGACAAAAAATGTAAACTTTACGCGTATAATAAAAATCGCGTAACTGATTTTCGAGACGATGCATCTTCTAATGCGAAAAATCTTCAGTTAATATTATTCCGACCCATACAACATCGCTTGAACTCTTATTCTTTAATATCATCCTGTTCCGAGACTATAACTTCAGTCCCGGAACTATCCAGACCTGTCCCGAAAATATGGGATGTTACATTGGGCCCCACACTTAAATTCAAAATTCAAGTTGGGTTGCTCAACACACTTCGGGCTCGGGTTCGTTTAATCTGATTAAATGAATTTTACGTCGCAACATAATTAAATCTAATTTAATTAAATAATAATGCCTAGCAAAATTATTACGGAAGTCGCTCGCGAATTAATTCTAAATTAATTCGTTCGCTTGAATTAAAATCCAATTTTAATTCTGTATTGAAATCTAATTTCAATTAATATATCTAATATATTATTTTAGCCCATATAAATAAATTGAATAGAAAAATCCAATTTAACTATTAAATTTATTTTACCGATTAATTCCAAATTAACCGCGTTCTCTCTTCTCGACGAATTTAATCCCAGATAAATTCTCGACGCAATTAATCCCAGATTAATTCTTTCTCTTGATAATTAATTCCCAGATTAATTATTGCCGTGATTAATCCCAGATTAACTTTCTCTCTCATAATTAATCCCAGATTAATTTTCTGTTCGAGTCAAATCTCAACGGTGAATCTTTGGGAAGCGACCCAAGAGATCTCTGGATATGTTGGCAGTAAATACGGTCATCGGACTATCCGAATACGTGCGTACCCGGTTCCACGTTCTTACCGATTTACAAGACATGGTTGGCTTCTAGCAAATCACCGTGCCTACCCAATTCTCCAAAAATAGTCTTTAAAGGAATATGTAATCTTTGTCAGGCGCAGTATACGTAGTATTGCGTATTACGATCCAGTATCAGATGTCACATGCTAGGCCTGGGGCTGGAATTGTGTCTGCCCCGTACGAAGCATATATCAGATCTCTGGTAACTAGTCTCTATAATCGGATAATCATGACCTTGTCATATTATCCCGATAGCTGCAGCATACAAGAGTACCAGTTCCGTATCTTGCGTGATCATCATCTCCATATGACTGAAGTGATACTTCCATCTTGACATCACACCCAATACACTACGATTCTCAATATACCCAGAAGAGGCGTACACAGAACCTGTTAAAGCCCCAGACAACCAAAACCAAAGTATACTGATTTTCGCAAGTATTACCGATGCAAGTCTCATGTTAAGACCAAATACACCTACCCTGATTCGGATCCACATAGACACATAGTCATACTACCAATAGGATTCTGATGGGTCTATCCAGAGCGAAACTGTTTCCGTACCATCGGTAAACAGAACCTCATATTACACTTGCATGATTATCCAATACCCAAATATATGAGAACTATGCCGTTACGCTTCCATAACACGCACAAGTGTAATACTGGCATATTCCGCATTATCGATGTCCAGTCTCGATAATACTACGACTAGGGATATTTAATGATTAAACCTTACGTGGATTGATAATGTCTCATATCTTATTAATCCGGTACTAATCATATGGACTTTTATCATTTATATATCCGGGTAATCCAATTACAAATGATAAAAGAGCGATTTCCTTTGTCACATAGTTAATTTGTACAACAATACCATGTTCTGTACAAATAATGATGCTATGGGTCATAATTGTCCAACACTAATGAAAAGGCTCCACCTAGGGTCCTGCACAAACAACAGCTATAAAGAGCTTTTAGCAGTTTACGTAAAATCCACCTTAGGGTTCCCACTACTGAAAATAGGATTTGCAGGTCCCTCACATTTCTGCTTTACATCTTGTCACCGTGAAAATTTTTATCCTTGCCAGTCAGGCATGGATACTGCGAAAGTGTCTTTTCCTGAAGAAATTATTGATATCTCTCTCTATAAAGAGATGCATGAATTCTTAATGAATTATTCAAAAATTCTTCCATGGAATCCTCCTCTGCCAATCCTAACCAATGTTCAAAGTCTGCCAGAGCCAAGGTGATATACCAAAAGCTTTGTAAATGGCATGTCACTGATTGAGCAGTTATAGACTCTAAATATGTTCGAGACCTTATGAGAGATATTTACGATTGTCTCAATAAAGCTTCATCCGCTCTTTTTCCCAAAGAGATTGCAATGGATATCGTGGCAAGAGTTTCTACAAACTTCATGAGGTGGTGTTTCATTCTTAGAACCATTTGGAATGGAAAAGCAGATGGTTTAATCCAATACAAAAATAATTTTGCGATGGTTCACTGTGGATATCACAGATTCCATTCCACAGTTTTCATCAACAATCATGATTTCTTCAATCATTGCCAGTGGAGTCTCGGCACCTTGTTTGAACTCGGTTTCCTAAATGGATTTATTCTTGGACCAAGTCCAATCCATCCCAACTATCATGGTATCTCAGAAGCCAGCCTTGGTGAACTTCCTCCATTCATCAGTAATATTTTATATCGATGGTATAAACGCCACAAAAGTATTACTGTCTGGATCGAAACCATTACTCCAGAATGGTCGGATGACTATTCACTCTGTTACCACCCAATTCACCTTATTAGAATCATACCATCACGTCAACTCACTGATTGGAGACTCATTAGTTGGCCATCTAGATCCAAGCTTAGAGTTTACTATGGATCGATGATATTTTCCCAGAAGAGATTACTTCTCGACATTCCTATGATCTAAGAGCTATTTTCGCAGACTCAGTCCGTCGAAGTCTAGAAAGAAATATCGATGATAGAGCTTGGCAACTCTTCACTAATATCGAAGAGTCATCTAGAAGTATCGTCCAGGGCTACAAAAAAATCAAGTTTCCTGACAGTCTCGAAATCCAAATCATCGACGATCTAATTCCCATGTCTCTACGAGCGAAACTTCAATGGGAAGATCATCAATTCGAAGATGATCATGTCCTTGCAACACAACCAAGTTGTTATATTCCATAATGTGATATTAACTGTTATATTTTGTTATTTTGTTGGCATTATTGCCTATGTTTGCTTATACATGAGTGTCAACAAAGTATTCTTTCTCATTTCTCGAACACTAAAGTTCTAATGTCTTCGACTTACTGATGCACGATGATGTTATAACTGCGACATAAGGTTCATATTAGGTACAACCGTAGAAATCACGTCAGATACCACTACAGGTATATCGATGTGGGAAACTGACAAAACTACTAGAGGTAAGAGTCTAGAACCCTCGTTATCCTCAACAATCGGCGGAATACCAGATAAAGCTATATCAAATTCAAGATCTATCGACTAAGTGTGAGGTCTCTCTATACTTTTACTCGACATTCTCACGCATCATCAAACTATCACTCTCCCACTTTCAGTACCAGTACCACGGCCACGTCCAGATATTTTCCTACGGACTCAAAATTACCCTTTTAATACTCTCATCTAATGCAATGTGTCTAAGGAACCTAAAACCCTAATCTCTGATACCAAATCTGTCACGACTCCCTCCTAGAGCGGGCCCAACCCTAGAAAGTGGTTTACGAACAACTTTAGCTTGAGCATTCTATATGTTAAACCAACCAAACAAATATGCACAATTAATACATCACAAGATACAAATACGTGAATTATACACAATTTTTATGATTTGCATCACAAGTTTTAAAAATATGCAAATAACAACTCAAATATCTGGACCAACCCGAAAAAAAACTGTGGCACGTGGATCCAAATCTGGTACTGCTTCTGCTGCGCTCGCGAACTACTTGGAATGTTTGGGGGTAAAATGGGAGTGAGCTTAATGAGCTCAGCAAGTAAAGCACTCATACTCTCAACATGACCTCACCAACAAAATATGAATATATATATAAGTGTATATATATAAGTATATATATATTTGAAATATATGAAAATAATATATATATATATATAATAATAATTCAAGCAAACATCTCACAACAATACAAACATCCATCAAACATGGTTGCTAATCCGAGTCCAGTATAATAGTGGATTGAAACTAATGGGGGAGTCCCTCGCATACCCAAAGGTTTCCAACCATAACAACTCTCAAAATATGTGTGGGTGAGTTAAAACCAAATGGGGAGTCCCTCGCATACCCCCAAGGTTTTTCACCATATAATCTCGTAAAATATCTCATCAAATCTCATCTCAAATCCGACCACTATTATAAAAAACCTGGCAGTATAATACAACAACATGTATCATCCAATACAATCACATCTCACATCCAATCCATCAATCTCATCTCAACAATCATGAATTCATATTTATCATGCTTTCAATTAATCAATATTATATCTCCACAATATATATATATATATATATATAATTATAATTATACTAATATATTTATATATGAACTTTCATAACAACCATCAATCAACAAATAATTATGTTAAGGGAATCATCGTGCAGTGTACTTACCTCTATCCACGCAAAAGCTTTTACTATGTCTATATCCTCGCTAAGAATCTGAAAAATATAAAATTACGATCAAGTCCTTCAATTTATCCAAAATTATGATTTTACCCCTAAACTTTCTAAATTTCCATTTTAGCCCCTAAACTTTTCTAATATGTCCAAATAGTCATAAAACTCTTAAATATTACTATTTAACCCCTAAAAACCAGAATTTACAGTTTTACCCTCTTAATTATGCAATTATACAATTAAGTCCAAAACTTTAAAATTCTATCATTTACACCCCAAAACGGTAATAATCACATACCGAGCTCCAACGACCTCCAAATCTCACAATGAAAGAGTCGCTAGTCAGCAAACATCTCAAGGTTCATGGTGATGGTGGTGGTAGGGGCTAAAACACGGCGGTTACCGACGATCGGTTAAACACCGATAACAACCATATTTTGCTCATTTCTCAACAACCGAAGGTCCGATTTGGGCAAACAAAGTGTCTAACTCGCGTATCTCGACGAAGGGAAAATTTCGGTCCGGGAGGTGTCATACATGCGCGGCGGCGCGTGGAGCGTGTGCGCAGCAACTTGCCGGCGCGTGGCCGGGGCTTGGGGGCGCGTCCGGCGGTGTTTCGACGGCGGTCCGGTGGTGATGGATTTGTCTCGACGAGGGGATACTCCAGATGTGGTCACTTGCCGAAAACGGAGATCGGATGACGTCGAAAACTCAATGTCTCTCTCTGTCCATGCACTTTCTCTCTCTTCTGGATAATCCTCTCTCAATAGCTCTCAGTTTCTCTCTCTAAAACACCATAAAATTATTCTCTATACTCTATTTGAGATGAACAAGACAAACAAATGGTCCTGGAAGATTCTGATTAGCAAGTGTTCTGTTTGTTATTCTGCTAACTCTACTTCCCAACCAAACTGTTCATGATGGATCTTCTGGCAAAGCAACAAATTGTTCAACAGCAAGGTAGGAACATCAACACAGCAAATAAATTATGGATATGTCTTTTCCATGGCAGCTTCCATGATATTATTAACTTTGAAACCTTTTTGCTAAAATATTATTTGGCAAGGCAACATGTGGAAGAAGAATAATAAAAATAGAGAGAGAGATTGAGTTTAAGAACTTGATCTACAATTGCAACCATAAGAGTAGCTTCAAGAAGATAATGAAGATAAGCCATATGTGAGATAATTAATTATTTGATAGAAGAAGACAAGAAGTTGGGTGAGTATGTTTGTTTGATTAGGAAATAATAGAACTTAATTATTGATGATAATGGAGGTGGGGTGTGTTAGATTTGAAAATAATTGACATGATAGGAAAAGAAATACAAGACATTACAGTAAGTTACTTACACCATGTATGTAACCATGTTATTGAGACCTAACCACTCCATATTTGTCAAAGCAATGTAATCTTCCAACCCAACATGAGTTATCATCTCAACTTCTAAAACCTCAGTATCTAGTGGATGAGGAAGATAGTGACCATCGGCAGGAAACTTTAACTCGCACAAACCCAGAAAGAATTTGAACATTGGGTTTGTTGATGCATTTTTTTTGTCCAAGTTAGCTTATTGCCTTGTCCTCCTCATTGGAATCACATAAGTGACATATAGAGTTTTTCATTATTTTTTAAGCTCTTTTGTGGGTTTTTAGGTGGACTTTCTTTGGAGCTGCTTTATCGGTTATTTGGTAGAACTTTTTAGGGTCTTTTTTTTTGGTTTCTTTGGACTGTTTTTTGGGTTATTTGGGGCATTTTTCCTGGTTTTTTGGATTATTTTTTGGGTTATTGGTGGCTGATATTCAGCTACTTCTTCACTCAATTGGGGTTGTTCTGTGGCATGTTTTTTCCTTGGAGACACAGTTGTTGACTTAAAATTCTATTCATTACCCTATAAAAAGAATGAACAGGAAATAAAATCTCAGCAACTTCATGAACCGTTCCTTATACAACAGTTACTGAAAGTCCATTAAAATTGACAATGAATGTGTTTTCCATTCACTTTCTACAGAATGCAAATATATCAAACCATGTAACTTACAAGTAAAAGAATCCCACCGTATGATAAACTTACAAGTTCTATGCCAATCACTTCAACACCAACTACACTAGAAACAAAGTAGCAGCAACAGAGAAGTCATTCTTAAAACCAGAAACCAGAAACAAAGAAGCAATAACTACATAGCAGCAATAGTGAAGCCATTCTTAAAATTAAAAACCATAAACCAGAAATAGAGAAGCAACAACTACATAGCAGCAACAGAGAAGCCATTCTTAAAACCAAAAACCAGAAACCAGAAATAGAGAAGCAATAACTACACAATTCATGTCATTACACGAGCAACCAGCTATCTCTTAGAACCAGAATATCAGAGAATCAACATAATTATTCCCAGAGAATCAACATAATTATTTATGTCATTACAACATTGTAAAACCGCGGTTAATTATGACATATCCAATACAATTAATTCATCATGCATGATATATCATTATACATATAATCATATGTTGGTGGGTTAGAAACCTTATAAATCCCGCCCGGAGAGTCGGGACAAATTTTCAGTACCAACACTTTCTTTGTCAGCTTAACTGAGTCACAGGTAAATTTTAATATTTTAACCCTAACTTGAGCTACCAACTTCCGATTTTAGTGATCTTTATACCTTCGAAAAGCTTAGACCGAGATCTACCACTTCATGTTGTACATAGTTCCAAATGTTGACCAGAAATAAATCAAAAATGCAAGTTTGCTTGGGATGAATAGTGAATTTTGGGAACCTTCACTTAATTTGACATGGATTGAATAGCTTATTATTATTATTATTTTAATTATAAAAATATATCCCTTATTATAAATTCAACAACTATTCATCATCTCTTTTTTTCATCCTCACTCACGTTTCTCTTCAAGCAAAAAGGAATAGAAATTTTTTTCTTTTTTCTTCATCATTCATGCCAACCACCATGCCATAAGAGCTCTCTCTCTAGCAAAGCTAAGTAGGTAAGTTCCCCTGTCATCTTCCTTGCAAATTTTGGAATTTAAGTTTGTAAGTTCCTTAACCCCAAATTCAAACTTAATAAATAATTGAAGCTAAGCAAGTCTTGTTGGCTTGAATAAGAAACCTCGAGTATAAAATGGTTATGTTGAAGGTATTATTTCATGGATTGAGCTTGAAATTGGTTGAGATTTTCAAAACCCAAAATGGAGCTCATGGCTGAATCATGTAGAAGGAATGAATAGTTTGATTTTTTCTTCTATTGTTTTGGGAATTTGAAATATTACATACATTATGTATTAACATGCCTTACTTAATAACATGTTTAATGGTTGATGATGGTATTTTTTTTGATGCCATGGCTGAATATTGGAGGATGATGGGATTGAATAGCTTATGATTTGGATACACGGAGAAGCTTAGATGTTCTCCTTGTATCTTGTGTGTATAAAAATTGATAGATCTTCTAATGGGCTAGGAATGCTTATGTCTGAATGAAGTGTTTGGTTTCCACGAAATAGGTGTGATGAATCGAATGCATGTAATGTAGCATTATGCACTGATTTTTGGCATGATTGAATAATTAAAGAGTGAATTTACACTAGTATGGGCTAATGGTGTAGGAAATAGAGGTGAGATTGTTTTGTGTAGATAGAGCTAGTTTATGGAAAAACTTATATTTATGTTGTTGTCTTATGTTTGGTAATGTTTTAAACTTTCTTGTAATCATGAGATGTAAAGTACTTGGTTGGTTAATTGTATGTTTAAGTGTTCAAGCACATATGAATTGATGCCTTACATATGAAAGAAGTGGAGATTGGTAGGCTTGTTATTTTAAGCATGCGGTGAGAATTGAACATAAAACAATGTTAATAAGTATGTGGTCATGTAATGTTGATAACGTATTTAAGTATATTAATTGGTCATATTTATGAAAGATGAATAGCGTATGAATATTTAGATCATGTAATCCGTGTATATAAGATTCATGACCTATTGATGAAATGAATTATAACTATATTATGTAATTAAATTTATGAATCATGTTGTAGCGTTTAGTTAATCCTTATGCATAATACACAAATTCACGTTCTCATTACACGTTTTATGACGATGAGTTATGAATAGGTTTATGAAGGTGAATTAAATATGGATCACCTGTGCATATTTTATGTTTAGCTCACATCATGCATGATTATAGTTCTCTAGTGTAGTTTATAGCGTGCTTTTATAGTTACAATTTAAGTATATCTTTCATGTTACAATGCTCGTATGTTGTTAGTTATAGCATAAGTATGTCACTCATGTTATGTTCATGTCGTGATTTCTGGATTCATGTAGGATTTAGATTAGTTCTAGACCACTAAGAGTTTGGGTTGATTCTAATCAAGTCCTCAGTATAAAATCCATGTGTGCAGTTGTAGTTTTAGTTTAAGTTTGCACGCTATGTTTTAGATCTCAAAACATGTATATGATCTCCAGGTTGTGCTCACCATGAAAGTTTATAGTATTGATTTTCATGGTCATGACTTCATGTTGATGTCAACATTTATATTTTCACGATTTAAGATTTCAATTCACGTTCATGGAGTATGTTATATGCTTATGTTTTCTCGGTGCGTTTCACGTTTATATTTTCAGAACATATTTTCATTATTATGTTTTTAGTTATGTTCTTTCAAGTGTTTTACATGGGCAAAATATTTTCAAACCACCAGTATTGAGCCGTTCTCTCTTGTTTTAGCGAGCCTGAGATTTCTTACCTTATGAGGCATTGATCACCCTCGTAGGCTTACGCATGTTCATGTTCACATTCCTCTACTTACGCGATGTCAGGTCTTTCTAAGTAGGTTTCACGCCCCCAGGTTATGATACTGTTGTGGATTTTATGTTTTAGATCATGTGCGAGCGAATACGGGGGCGACGGCCCAATCCCGGTACGTATGGCAATGCAAGGGAGACGTCGCAATCCCAATCGCTGCATATGTGTTTTAAGTTCATGTTCATGGTTTTACGAAATTCAGATTTACAAGTAGGTTTATAGATTTCAGATTTAGCTCATGTTTATGTTTTTAACCCCAGTTTATAGATTGTGATTTTAAGCTCATGATTACGTTTTTCAATATGTATTTTAGCTTTTAGTTCAAGTTCATGTTTTAAAGTTTGTAGCATCATTTTCATGTTTTCAAGTTTGTTGATGTCTTTATGTTTTTATTGATGATATCCAATTTCCAACCATGTTAGATCATGTTTATACATTTCAGGTTAGGTTGACGTACTTTCAGGTAATGTTTTATAGTTCATGATGTTGTTTTCATGTCTTGATATATTTTCAGTACAAGTCATGTTATCATTTTCAGTTTTCATGTAATCATATAGTCAAGTTATCATGTTACGTTTTGAAGTCATGTTATAGTTCAACTTTACGATTAGTTCATATCACGATCAATTTCACAACATATTTTCTGTTTTGTGTTGTATCATGTTATTATGTTCTGGTGATCAATCATGTTACAGGTTCTCTGATCTGGATACAGTTTAGGTATATGTACATGATTTATGTTATGACCCATATTCCAAGTTTAACGTAATATTTCAATTAATTTATGCATATGTTATTATGTAACTTATACTTTGATATTTATACACTAAGTTATCACGTCACTTATTTCTTCCATTTTCAATCATGCAAGCATCTCACTCAGGCATGCAGAGGACGAGCTTGGTAGCGATGGACATCAGCTGCTGCAGTCATTAGGGGAAAAGTGTTGGGGCTCACACGTAGAATACATGTATTAGTTTAAGTGACAAAAATATAATAATGATGTACTTTAAGTTATGATGTTTATATTAAAGGCTATGTTTATTGATTCATGATTATGACAATTGAATGTTAGGTATATTCATATTGGAATATCGGCCTGAGGCCTTTTTGCATGTTGGATTGAGTTGAATTTATGACTTGTATTAACATGTGTTCTCATGGAGCTGGACATAGATCAAGGTTGCATGTTGTTTAGAATACATCATGCCGAAATTTTTAGTAAATTTATCAGGTTTAGTCATGTCAAGTATATGTACAGAGGCTTATGGAGATGAATATTCCTTTCTCCTACCGGTCGCATCCTGGGAAACTGGGTCGTGATAAACATACAGTTGCAACACAAGTAATTAATGTCATTACACAAGTAATAAATTCAAAGAATCAGCATAATTATTTCCAATATACTGCTGCAACTAAACCAAGTTTAATAATGTTCCATTTCACCATCACATATAATCTATCCACACTCTTTGCCTCATTCATATTTTAGCTCAGAGATAGAATCTTACCAACATCACAGTACATAAGCCTCTTCATGATTTCATTCCAAATACCTTCAATCTCCACATCATACTTTGCTAACCATTCCTCAAACACTTCTCCTTGTTTCTCCATTAGATCCGAATTATGTACTGTGTTGAAGTACATTGATGTCAGAAACTTTCCTAACCCTTGCATATGTCTTTTTTTAGACTCTTCCCTAAAGCCTTTGCAAGTAAATCTTCATTTCCACATGAGCTGGCAGATTTATCGGGCTTCCCTCTAGGAGCCTTGATCTATAAAAGGATACATTCAATTAGATATTCATGTAATGCATTAAAATAACAATGGAATATTTATAATATATAATTATACTTATAAGGGCATCTACAATCAGCTAAACATCATGATTGTATCCTGCACCATTTTTTCTCCGGGCTCTAATCCAAGTTAAACTCCTTTCAATTTGGTCTTCAGTAAGACCGGTCTCAGAACACTGAAAAAAGTCATGTTAAATATTCTGTAGTTTTCTAAGTTCATCATAAATGATAAAGATTCTATATTAGATAAACAATACGTACAAGTTCGTCTAAAAGTCCATCATAGCCCTTTCGGCTCAAATAATGGTTATAGTTATTGTTAGAACGCATAGTCTATTTTTGTTTCCTTAAGTTTATGCAAAATAAATAAACCATATTAATTTTTATGATTGAAAACAAGTACTTAATAATATTTTTTTTACTATTGCTTACTAAAAACTCCTCTGAAACACGATCATTCACAAACGAATCTTAATAATCTTGTCTAATGAGGTAGCACAAAGGAGGTCTCTTCAACTTCTTACGATCATGCGATTGTCCAAAACAATCTTCGTCAATCTATATCTATGATTTCTAAAGGCCTTCCCTATGGATTGCAACACTTACTTCTTGCTTCCGTTATCAACGATGAATCTTTTCTGCAAACATTAAATGTAAATTAACTTTATGTGCATAATAAGTACGTGTTCATAATAAGTACCAGGCTATGCCGGACTAATAAGTTAGGTATTCTAACCGGCGTAAACACACACGTATAACGCAAACGCACGTATCGTTCAAGTAGTATAAAAATATCGATCTCACGAGGACTTAATTCCTACTATTGTTACTAATTGTTGATACTATTTATTTACAAATATCTAACTGAGGGAGAAGGGAATTGATTGCTTGATTGATTTGGTTGATTGTAGATTTTCTAAATAAATAAATAAAAAGACAAAAGAAATTACTAAGGAAAATAAAAGACTCAAAGGTCTAGGGTTGTGAATCTTTCTAATATCTTTAAAAAGATGAAGTGATTATTTTAAGTTTGTGTAATAAATCAGTTTACTAACCTGGAACACGAATTTATGCGAAAGCATCTGTCGATGATCAGACACAAATACCCAGTTTAATCTAATTGAACCATATGTCTATGTCAACCAAATTATCTGGATTCATTAAGTTTAAGTTTTAATTATGGCTACCCCCGCACGACAGGTATATGTCTATCCTGTAAGGAAATCTATTAAAGGGTTATATATCCTCAAAGAAGATCTTGGGCTATTAAGTCAAAGGTTAAAACCTAAAATCTCTATGTCTAGTTCATTTTAGATTTACCACATCAATCTTATTGGTGATCAAACAACAAGAAGCATTAAGCTTAAGACTTAATAAGTAAACCTTTAAATACCCAAACTATAAAATAACCTCTTATAAACCGGTGATATTAGATTTCATCACAACCTTAGAAAACTAACTTAGTTATGACACATAATTAGGACTAGTAAAAAGACATAAAAATTACTTAAAAAGTAAATGCAGAAAAATAAATAAAATGCTAAGGAAAAATGAATTAACTTCTACTATTTACTATTTAGATATCTCCCATAAAATAATATATATATTTGTGATAATTTTACCAACCAGCCATATAGGCGGTAACCTGATTAAGTCAAATTAAGATAAACCAGCCATAAAGGCGGAACAAAAATAAACCAGCCATAAAGGCGGTATAATAATTAAACCAACCGACCAGTATGGCGGTATCCTCATTAAGTCAGGTTTTAAATAGTTTATATATTATATTTTAGGGAGATTAATCTAAATAGCAATAGTAAAAGAATTACCTTTTTACCTCAGCATGGAGAAGTTACCCTCGCATAGTAAAACAGTAAAAAGTAAAAATAAAATTACTATTCAAAAAAATAGAATTACTATTATTACTTCAGAACTTAATTAAAACTAACTACAAAACTTTAAAAGAAACTAAGAAGAAAACTCCCTATTTACATCAGAGGATTTCAAGGAAAAGGTACATTTGAAACTGAAATTTGAAGTTGAATTTATAGGCTCCGGTAGACCTTGGGCGTCGCGACGCCAAGGGCTTTGGCGTCGCTACGCGATGACGTGGCGCAACCTTATTGGTTGCTTGGCATCTCACCGGACACGTGGCTGGGCGGCTGAAAAATTTCGGCTCGTTGAATTTTTGACATGTGGCAAGGCGGCTGACTGAAGTCGGCTCGTTGAATTTTTGACACGTGGCATGCGGCGCACGTTAGCAGAACACTTGTGATGATGACACGTGGCACGGCGCATGTTAGCAAAGTCAAATTTCTCAAACTCTGACTTGTGGACCGGCGCACGTTAGTAGCAGCTCGGCGCACGTTAGGCGCGCGACGCAAAAAATTACAAAATGCCATTTTTGCCAATTTTCACAGTTTTGCTCCAAATCACCTCCAGAATGTCCTGAAACTTTATTTATCTACAAAATAACACAAAACACATCAAAATATTCACAAAACTCAAGAAACTATACAAAATATTAAGTTAGATGAGTGGGAAATAGTGATACATTTACCACTCATCACACCCCCAAACCTAACATTTTGCTAGTCCTCGAGCAAAATAAAATAACATAATAAAATTTAACTAAGCCACTTTCGTAGGGATCACGATTGCATTTAGCATATGCAACAAGCCTTTAAACCCCAAGGTGTCCCTAGTGGACGAGTTGTAGTCTCGTGAGGATTTACAGCAATGATACCCACAAACATTTTATAAAAGTAAAATGGTAGTGAAACTAATGCACACAAAAGCAAAAAGACAAGAGAAAATAGAATAAAAAAGTTAGTGACTAATTAGGTGAAACTTCTACTCCAAGTTTACTAGTTGTTTTGTTTCATTCTAAATTACTGAATAAGTAAATTCTCATATTATTTATATCATTCTTCATATACACAGCTAACAAAGTTTTATTCAACTCATTTTTGCCCACAACAGTCATAAGTGCAGTTAATAAGAGAGTAATATTTTTTTCTTAAGGTTTGATCAAAGTTAACATCTTTTGTAGTAATGGAATAAATTTTCTGATTTTTCTGATTTTTTTCTTTGATTTTTTTCTCTATTTTTTATTTATATACAATATCTTCCATCTATGTAACGAGCTTTGGGTCGGTGGCTCCCAAACTAGTTGGCTTTTAGGGCACCAGGTGTTAAGATACCCCTACAGACTTAATTACTCAGACTTCAGATATATATATATTTTTCTGTCATATTTTTTATCCATGTAGCGAGTGTTGGACCAATGACTCCCAAACCAGTTGGTTTTAGGGCACTAGGTGTTAAAACACCCTTACAGACTTAATAACTCGGATCTCAGATGTAATTTTTTTTTATTCCATCACTTTTTGAGATGATTCCTCCAAATGAACTAGAGCACTAGATATTACAAACTTTTCAATTTTAGCTCATGTCCGTATGTTACTATGTATGTTGATAATACTTGCCAACTAAGTATATGAAGATCCATTTTAGTCAGTTTTATGGAGAATTTACAAATTAAATAATTCAAAAGGAAATAAACAAAAATTAACTTGTTCTGAAATAGGTTTGAAATACGTCTCAGGAGTGAAAACTCCTTACTCAACCATCTTTTACCAAATTTTACCATGATTAGTCAAATAAAAATGCAAAATATTTTTGTAATTTTTGAAAATTTTTCAAATTTTTTTGTATTTTTCGAAAAATTTTGGACTAAAAATAAAAATAACACACAAACTAAAAACAAGGTAGATTTCCCGTTGTAGATTCCCTAGAGGGAGGGTGGAGCGAGGCTCTCTTAAGTACCCAAGCCTCTTAGGCTCTTATCGCTTGGTGTCAGGAATAAACAACGAGTCCTCCACATTAGTCTATCACAATGAGCTACGGGTGAATAATTATCTAGGTGCCTTCACAGCTTTTCCTTATAGAAAGGTAGTGAGTGAAGGAAGACACCAAACCATCACCTATTCCCTAAATAGTAGAAGAAGAGTTTAGAAGATAATACCTGGTTAGCTGAAATTCTATAGGAAATTAAAGGTTAAGATCCAGATTAATCCGACGCCTCTTACCACGATCGTCCTCAGACCAATTTATTTTTGAAAGGATAGGGTCAACTTGTGTTTCATAGGCTAAGAGTTGGTCAAGTAGATCCGGAGCAGTTCTGGCAGTAAAAAAGAGTTTTTTATAGGTTTTGACACGAACCCATTTCTCCAGGCATCATCAAGAAACACATAAAGAAAATCATAAAATCCATCAACGTTAAGCAGCCCAATTGGTTTCTGATGTATGTTCAAGTTCGCCCAAGATAGAACTATAAAAATTTCCTCCAATGTGCCTAAGCCACCTGGCAAAGCGATAAAAGCATCAGAACAGTTAATCATTTCTACCAGTCGTTCAGACATACCTGGCACGATCAGTTCCTCTCCGTTTGATGATCCAATAAGATTTGCCTCTGCCAAGGGTTTTGGGATGATTCCCAAAACGTGACTGCCTCCTTCCTGTACAGCCTTTGAAACGATCCCCATTAGTCCAAGATTTCCTCCGCCATATATTAAGTGCATATTCCTTGCAGCTAAGAGTCGACCCAATTCCTGTGTTGCTTCTACGTATTATGGTTTAGTACCAACACTACTACAGCAAAACACACAAATGTTTTCAACTCGTCTTCTTGAAGTGGCTTCCATGTTTTATGTATTTCTTTCTCAACTCTGGATGCCTTCAAAAGTGTAATGACGGGCTGAATTTATAGTACCTGAAAAATGGTGAGTAATAATAGCACTAGTATCTTCCAAAGGAAGCTTGTTAGCTAAATAAAACAAAAGAAATCGTGAAATGTCAAAAAGTCTGGATCCTGTCTACAAAAATAAAGATAATTACAACAGAAAAGCAAATCAAAGCAATAATTAAGGCAACAGAATTGTGTACGCAATACGCCACTCGTTTGGTACATAAATCCATTATGATGTGTCTCAAGATTTCATTCCTTACTCAGCCATCGCTAATGAATTGGTTCTCATTTTTATGATTGCCAAACACCATTCCTTCTGTCTTAAAATGCTCCGTTTGTGTTTCCCTACAAAACAACACATAAAATTAAGAACTCTACAACATGTATACACAAAATATGATAACAAAAATCACAACAAATTGCATGGGTTGCCTCCCTGCTAGCGCTAAATTTTTCATCTTCAGCCAGACGTGACTGAAATCCATCTGTCAAGGAGGTTTCAACGTCGTTTTGGATGTCCGATTAAAGACACTCCCATGAGCGTTGCTTTTGAAAGGTCTTTTCCAACGGTAAGGGGGCAAAAAGAGTTTTGTCTCATTCAGTGCTTGTGCCACCTTTTTAACCTTTGTTGCTCCATTGGTTCCTGAAAAGAAAGAAAGAAAATCAGGAGGTCTCGTATGGTGCATGACTTGGAATGGAAGTTCCATTCTGTCAAGCTTCTTGGTGATATCTCTGATTTGTACTCCCCGATACAGCGATGTTTCTCCTGAATGCTCTGGATTTTCAATTTGGTTAGACATTTGCTCCTCCATTTGCTCTGCTTCTTGCTCCACCTTTTCTTCACAGATGAATTTTAGGATTTCTGTATTCAGCTCTTCACCTGTCATATGTGAAATACATGCTTTAAAATTGTCAACCTGAGGATGAAAAGAAATGTCAGATTTTAGGTCTTCATCCTCCGATCTGGGTGAAATGATTAGCTCAGGTAGATCTTCTTCAAACATATTTGCAATGGATGCTCCAAGATCTTCATTTTGAGGATTGAAAGTTTCATCCTTTCTTGTTGGTGCAGTTGGTACAAAAAACTCAGTTTCTTCATCCTCGTCAGAGTCAGAATAATAAAAATCAAATTGAGACTTTGTTGGTGCAGGCTCCTGAACTGATACCTCATATTCTTGATACTGTTCAGCCTCATCCTCTGTTATGATGTCATGATGAATCTCAGGATATTGAAAGGCTTCTTCAGTATTATTTGAATTTGCTCCGTGAGAAATGTGATTTAGGTTATCTGTTAATTCTCTAACTTGATTTTTCATCCTCTATATAGACGCTGCTTGACTCTGAATTTGTACATCAAATTGAGCTTCTCGTTTCTCGAGCCAATCTTTTAGCATGTCATTCAACTGATCTTTCTCTGATGGATCTGGTTCTTGATGAAGATCGAAGATGGATGGTGGATAAGATGGAAAATGTGATGATTCTTCGTACCTTGAATGATTCCAATAATTCTGCCACTCTGAAAGGTAAATACATTGATCGCTCAGGTGGTTGCCATCACAAATTACACATCTCTCTATTTCGTTCTGTTGAGCAAATGTAGAATTGCTTGGTTCTGAATTCCAGTGATAATTGTTGGGCAGACAACAGGCCTCAGAAAACTAGACTGTTGCTCCCGGATTTGGGGTGTATCTTCTTGTAAGGCTCGTAATCTTTCAAAATGTTCCATTTTTTAATCACCTGAAAACAAAAGGAAGAAATAAAAATTACAGATAAAATTAAAGAAAATTAGATACAAGTAAATTGGATAACTTCAAAATTAACAACTCAAGAAAAATAAGTCCCTGGCAACGGCGCCAAAAACTTGACCGGCGTAAAACACACGTATAACGCAAGCGCATGTATCGTTCAAGTAGTATAAAAATATCGATCCCACGAGGAACTTAATTCCTACTATTGTTACTAATTGTTGATACTATTTATTTACAAATATCTAATTGAGGGAGAAGGGAATTGATTGCTTGATTGATTTGGTTGATTGTAGATTTGCTAAATAAATAAATAAAAAGACAAAAGAAATTACTAAGGAAAATAAAAGACTCAAAGATCTAGGGTTGTGAATGTTTCTAATATCTTTAAAAAGATGAAGTGATTATTTAAGTTTGTGTAATAAATCAGTTTACTAACCTGGAACACGAATTTATATGAAAACATAAGTCGATGGTCAGACACAAAACCCAGTTTAATCTAATTGAACCATATGTCTATGTCAACCAAATTATCTGGATTCATTAAGTTTAAGTTCTAATTATGGCTAACCCCGCCCGACATGTATATGTCTATCTGTAAGGAAATCTATTAAAGGGTTATCTATCCTCAAAGAAGATCGTGGGCTATTAAGTCAAAGGTTAAAACCTAAAATCCCTATGTCTAGTTCATTTTAGATTTACCACATCAATCTTATTGGTGATCAAACAACAAGAAGCATTAAGCTTAAGACTTAATAAGTAAACTTTAAATTACCCAAACTATAAAATAACCTCTTATAAACCGATGATATTAGATTTTATCACAACCTTAGAAAACTAACTTAGTTATGACACATAATTAGGACTAGTAAAAAGACATAAAAATTACTTAAAACGTAAATGCAGAAAAATAAATAAAATGCTAAGGAAAAATGAATTAATTCTACTATTTACTATTTAGATATCTCCCATAAAATAATATATATTTTTGTGATAATTTTACCAACCAGCCATATAGGCGGTAACCTGATTAAGTCAAATTAAGATAAACCAGCCATAAAGGCGGAACAAAAATAACCAGCCATAAAGGCGGTATGGTTATAATAATTAAACCAACCGACCAGTATGGCGGTATCCTCATTAAGTCAGGTTTAACCAGATTAAATTAAATAACCAACCGACTAGTATGGCGGTATCCTCATTAAGTCAGGTTTTAAATAGTTTATATATTATATTTTATGGAGATTAATCTAAATAGCAATAGTAAAAGAATTACCTTTTTACCTCAGCATGGAGAAGTTACCCTCGCATAGTAAAACAGTAAAAAGTAAAAATAAAATTACTATTCAAAAAAATAGAATTACTATTATTACTTCAGAACTTAATTAAAACTAACTACAAAACTTTAAAAGAAACTAAGAAGAAAAATCCCTATTTACATAAGAGGATTTCAAGGAAAATGTACATTTGAAACTGAAATTTGAAGCTGAATTTATAGGCCTCGGTAGACCTTGGGCGTCGCGACGCCAAGGGCTTTGGCGTCGCTACGCGATGACGTGGCGCAACCTTATTGGTTGCTTGGCATCTCACCGGACACGTGGCAGGGCGGCTGAAAAATTTCGGCTCGTTGAATTTTTGACATGTGGCAAGGCGGCTGACTGAAGTCGGCTCGTTGAATTTTTGACACGTGGCATGCGGCGTACGTTAGTAGATCGCTTGTGATGATGACACGTGGCACGACGCATGTTAGCAAAGTCAAACTTCTCAAACTCTGACTTATGGACCCGGCGCACGTTAGCGGCAGCTCGGCGCACGTTAGGCGTCGCGACGCGCAAGGTTCAGGCGTCGCGACATAAAAATTACAAAAATACCCTTTTTGCCAATTTTCACAGTTTTGCTCCAAATCACCTCCATAATGTCCTAAAACTTTATTTATCTACAAAATAACACAAAACACATCAAAATATTCACAAAACTTAAGAAACTATACATAATATTAAGTTAAACTCAGAATCAATATTGACTGACTTATCCTTATCTGACACGTGGCGGAAAGAATCTGAGCCAACCAATCAGAAGCCGCCACGTGTTACAATAATTGAGCTCCAACCACCTTGCCACGTGTCACCTTATCACCTTATCCAGAATCGCCACGTGTCATCACCTCAGCATGCCACGACCAAAAGAAGCTGGCGTCGCGACGCCAAAGGCCTTGGCATCGCGACGCCTAGAGCCTACCGAGGCCTATAAATTCAGCTCGATGATTCAGTTTCAAAGTACCATTCTCTCTGAATTCTCTGATGTAAATAGGGAGTTTTCTATCTAATTTCTTTTAATTTTAGTTTTGTAATTAATTTAATTATGTTCTGTAATAATAGTAATTTATTTTCTTACTTTTACAGTTTTTACTATTCACCATGATGAGGTAACTTCCCCCTGCTAGGGGAAGGTAATTCTTTTACTATTGCTATTTAGATTAATCTCCCTTAAATATATTATATTAACTATTTAAAATTTGACTTAAAAAGGATACCGCCAGATTGGTCGGTTGGTAATTCATTTTCAATCTGTTTAAAACCGACTAATCAAGGATACCGCCAGATTGGTCGTTGGTAATTTAATTTTCTTACCGCCTATATGGCAGGTTTATTTTGGTTCCGCCTTATGGCTGGTTGGACTTAATTTGACTAATCAGGTTACCGCCTATATGGCTGGTTGGTAAAATAATCACAAGTTTATATATTATATTATGGAGATATATTAAATTAGTAGTAGTAAAAGTTGATCCTTTTACCTTAGCATTTTATTTTATTGCAATTTACTTTTCAGCTTTTACTTTCAGCATTTTTATTTTATGTCTTTTATTTTCAAGTTTTTACTAGCCCTAGTTATGTGTTTGTAACTAAATTAGTTATCTGGGGTTGTGATGACGTTTAATATCACCGGTTTATAAGGGGTTAGATTATAGTTTGGTAATAAAAGATTTATTTATTGAGTCTTAATCTTAATGTTTTTATTATAACTGGCCACTAATAAAATTGACTAGGTAAACTTAAAATGAACTAGACATAGAGATTTTACGTTTAAGGACCTTAGACTCAATAGCCCACGATCTTCCTTGAGGATAGAAACCCTTTAATAGATTTCCTTACATGATTAGACAAATACCTGTCGGGCGGGGGTAACCATAATTGGAAACTTAATCTTAATGAATCCAGATAATTTGGTTGACATAGACATATGGTTCCATTGGGTTAAACTGGGTATTTGCGTCTGACCATCAACAGAGGCTTTCGCATAATTTAGTGTTCCAGGTAATAAATCAATATATTACCCAACTTTAAGATAACCACTTCATCTTTTAAAAGATATTAGAAAGAATCACAACCCTAGATAGTTTTTAATATGAATTTTCTTAAAACTTACTTTCGAACAATTTTATTACTTGTTTTTAAATTTAGAATCGTCACCATTTCAAATCAATCAAACAAACCTGTTAGATACTAGTAATCATTTGACCTCATAAAATTAATAGCTTAGATATTAAGTCCTCATGGGATCGATTTACTTTTTATTCTACTTTAACGATACGTGCGCTTGAGTTAAAGCGTGTGTTTACGCGGTCAAGTTTTTGTGGCGCCGTTGCCGGGGGACTTATTATCTTTCACAATTAGTTTTAAGGTTGATACCTTTACTGTATCTAATTTTCTTTTTACTTATTGTTTTTGTTTCTTGTTTCAGGTTCTCAGAAAATTATGAGACGAATCAGAAGCTTTAAACTCCGACCGCTTGACCCAGAGATTGAAAGAACCATCAGACAGTTGAGAAGGGAAAGACGAGAAGGCAAGAAGCTTTAGTCAACATGGAACCTGAACCTTTGAACGTTGCACCACACAATTCCCATTCGAGACAGAAACCATTCCGATGGTTGACAGACTCATTTCATGTATTGTTACTTCCTCCCTTACTAGCGATACATGTGACATCAAAACTGCATTCAGATGATTCAGCAGTCAGTTCAGTTTGGGGGAATGAAACTGAAGATCCTAATGCCCACATCAGCAACTTCCTGGAAGTTTGCGGCACTTTCAATTTCAACCGAGAAGCTGAAGAAGCAATGAGACTGCGTATTTTCCCATACTCCTTGAAAGACAGAGCTAAAGCTTGGCTACATTCACTACCAGCAGGTTCCATAACAACTTGGAACACTTTAGCCACCACATTTCTTGTAAAGTACTTCCAACAGCCAGAACTGGGAAAACTGAGGAATGAAATCATATCCTTTGTGCAACAAGACTTAGAAAACTCTCTACGAAGCTTGGGAAAGGTACAAAGATTTGCTCTGGAAATGTCCTCACCATGAGATTCCAAAATGGCTTCAAGTCCAAAACCTTATATAATGGACTTCTGGACTGATGAGAACCACCAATCGATGCTGCGCTGGAGGAGCTTTAATGGCAAAAGGAGAAGATCAAGCCTGGACCTAATCGAAGAAATGACAACAACAATTCCTTGTGGCCAACAGAAATGAGCATGATCCAAAACATTGCAGGAATTTATGAAATTGGAGCCAATACAGGCAGTCAACGCCAAGCTGGATCAGATATGCAAATTCATGGAGACTCTCAGCACTGGATCCACAAGTTCACCATATGGAGGAGCACCAGAACCAAACCACTTTAGAGAGACGGTGAATTATGTCAACAATTTCAACAGACAGGGGAAACAATCTATATTCCACACCTACGACCCAGGGTGGAGGAATTATCCCAATTTTTCATGGAGCAACAATTCAGGACAACAAGAACAATCCACCACCTAAATTCCAACAGCAGAACTATCCACCACCAGGATTTCAACAACAGAACAAAGGCCAGGAACATGAAAAAAGAAACCAGAAATGAAAGAATGGCTTGCAGAGACGTTCAAAAAGCAACAAGCAGCATATGATGCTATCTTTCAGAGCCAATCTGCTTCCATCAAAGCACTGGAGAATCAAATCGGACAACTGGCCAATGCTCAAAGTTACAGACCGCCAGGTAATCTTCCCAGCAACACAGAACCCAATCCAAGGAACCGAGGGAAGGAGCAATGTCATGCCATCATGTTAAAAAGCGGTACTGAAAAAAACAAAGATGTTGGAACCAAAACAACTGCTGAGGAAGTTCCAAAAGAAATAAAGCAACAGATAGAGGAAAAAGAAGCAAAGGAAAAAGAACAGATCACTTCACCTCCACCTTTTCCTAAGCGTCTTCAGAAAAAAAAACTGGACAAGCAGTTTGCTCGTTTCCTGGAGGTGTTCAAAAAGCTGCACATCAACATTCCATTTGCAGAAGCCTTGGAACAAATGCCCAGCTATGTAAAATTCATGAAAGACATTCTTTCACGAAAACGGAGGTTGGGAGATTATGAGACAGTAACATTGATAGAAGAATGTAGCGCCATCATTCAGAGGAAGCTTCCCCAAAAGTTGAAAGATCCTGGCAGTTTCACCATTCCATGCATCATAGGAGAACATAACTTTGGTAAGGCTTTATGTGATTTAGGTGCAAGTGTTAACTTGATGCCTTTTTCTATTTTCAGGAAACTGCAGATTGGAGAAACAATGCCAACTTCAGTCTCTCTACAACTTGCTGATAGAACGCTCGTATTTCCAAGAGGCGTAGTTGATGATGTGCTGGTCAAGGTTGACAAATTCATTTTCCTAGCAGATTTTATTGTCCTTGATATGGAGGAAGACGCAGACGTGCCAATCATCATTGGGAGACCGTTCTTGGCTACAGGTCGAACCATTATTGATGTACAAAAAGGAGAATTAACCATGAGGGTACATGACCAAGAGGTAACATTCATTGTTTTCAAGGCCATGAATTTCCCAGATGATGTAAAGAAGGAGGAATGTTTTAGACTTGATGTGATACACAGTACCATTCAAAACTCCAATGCAATGCAAAGTTCTACTCACAAACTTAAAACATGTCAATTGCCTGTGGAGCCTGAAGATAAAACGTCTTTTGCACTGAAAAAGCTAATTCTTGCACTACAAGCAACAGAAGAGAAAAAGTTCCACCAGCTCAATGAATTGGAGGAATTTCACAATTAGCCTTTTGAGGATGCCAAATTGTACAAAGAAAAGGCCAAGAAGAGACATGATGAGAAGTTAGTGCGCATACAACTGGAACCATGTAGAATTTACTGTTAAACAAATCAAGGGTGAAATTCTTCCCATGTAAGCCAAAATCACGGTGGTCAGGTCCATTTGTGATCACCAAAGTTTTACCAGATAGATCCGTTGAGATACATGATCCTGAATCCAACAAAACTTTCAAGGTTAAAAACAAACGTGTCAAGCACTATTGGGGAGAATCATTTGAGCGACAAAAAGAAAGTGTCACACTTTCAAATCCAGCCTAACGATTGATAAGTAAATTCTAGCTGACGACTTTAAACTTAGCGCTCGCAGGGAGGCAACCCATACAATTTTTGTATATATTGTGATTTGGTGTGATTTAATTTGGTGTGTTTAGCTTTTGCAGGTTAATTCATTTCAGGATGGAATAAGCTCTAGCAAATCTTCACAAGTAATTTCCTTCTCTCCCTCAAAAATCTCTGATGAAAGTTTACAAAGCTCGCTTGGAATGGATGAGACTACTAACAATTCACGGTGTTCCTAATGACATTCGTTGGGTAATTGAAACACAAGTCCGATTGGCATGTGAGTCTTCTGACTCTTTTATTTCACATCTGCCTGGTTTTGGAAGAAGCACCTATGCAAAGAAACGTAGAGCTAAGCAAATGGTTGTTTGTTACAAATGTGCATGCTGGAATTGCAATACTCGTTGTTGTTATTTGGGAATGGTGTCTGATATCGCGAAGATAAAATTAAATTCATTAGGGATGGCTTGAGTAAGGAGTCTTTAAATGATATATCTTCGACTCTTGAGACGCATCCCAGTGGATATGTTCACATAGCCATTCGCAAATTACATACACAATTTCAAAAAGAAAGACAATAGTGAAGTCTCGGGAATTTGACTCAAAAAGACCCTGTTTGCCAATTTATAAGAAAATTGGATGGGAAGCTTGTCCTTGACGCATAGACGTCAATCAAGCCGCTACTTTTCTTGTAAATATTATATCTCTTTGTCTTTACCTAATAATTGTAATTTGTTTTGTTGTTTTCTTTTATTTTCTCCGATAGGATCCAGACTTTTTTGACTATCACGATTTGTTTAACTAATAATTTTCATTTGGCAGGTACTAGTGCTATTATTTTACTCACCATTTTCAGGTATTATAAATTCAACTCATCATTGCACTTTTGAAGACATCCAGAGTAAAACATGGAAGCCACTTCAAGAAGACGAGTTGAAAACATCTGTGTCTTTTGCGGTAGTAGTGTTGGTACTAAACCACAATACGTAGAAGCAACACAAGAATTGGGTCGAGTCTTAGCTGCAAGAAATATGCACTTAGTATATGGCGGAGGCAATCTTGGACTTATGGGGATCGTTTCAAAAGTTGTACGGGAAGGAGGCAGTCACATTTTGGGAATCATCCCAAAACCCTTGGCAGAGGCAAATCTTATTGGATCATCAAACATAAAGGAACTGATCGTGCCAGGTATGTCTGAACGACTGGTAGAAATGATTAACCATGATGATGCTTTTATTGCTTTGCCAGGTGGCTTGGGCACATTGGAGGAAATTTTTATAGTACTATCTTGGGCGAACCTGAACATACACCAGAAACCAATTGGGCTGTTTAACGTTGATGGATTTTATGATTTTCTTTGTGTGTTTCTTGATGATGCCCAGAGAAATGGGTTCGTGTCAAAACTTTTGAAAGAACTACTCTTTACTGCCAGAACTACTCCGGATCAAATTGACCAACTCTTACCCTTTGAACCACAAGTTTACCCTATCTTTTCAAAGATAAATTGGTCCGAGGACGATCGTGGTAAGAGGCGTCATGTTAATCTGGATCTTAACCTTTAACTTTTCGTATAGAATTTCAGCTAACCAAGTATTATCTTCTAAACTCTTCTTCTACTGTTTAAGACATTGGTGACAATGTCTCATTTGGGTTTGAGGGAAGGAATTAGTTGATTAGTATCTTCTTTTTAGTTGTGTGTTGTTTTTATTTTTAGTTCAAATTTTTTCGAAAAATACAAAAAAATTGAAAATTTTTCAAAAATTACAAAAATATTTTGTGTTTTTATGTTTTTATTTTGACTAAAAAGGTGAAATTGGTAAGAGATACCTGAGTAAGGAGTTTCCACTCCTGAGACGTATCTCAAACCTATTTCGAAACAAGTTAATTTTTTTTTATTTCATTTTAAATTATTTAATTTGTAAATTCTCCATAAAACAGACGAAAATGGATCTTCATATGCTCAGTTGACAGGTATTATCAACATACATGGAAACATACAGACATGAGCTATAATTGAAAAGTTTGTAATATTCAGTGCTCTAGTTTAAATGGAGGAAGCATCTCAGAAAGTGATGGAGTAAAAAAAAAAACATCTGAGATCTGAGTTATTAAGTCTGTAAGGGTGTTTTAACACCTAGTGCCCTAAAGCCAAATGGTTTGGGAGTCACTGGCACAAAGCTCGCTACATGGATCAAAGATGCTGCAAAAATATATATATATGAAGTCTGAGTAATTAAGTCCGTAGGGGTGTCTTAACACCTGGTGCCCTAAAGCCAACTGGTTTGGGAGTCACCGACCCAACACTCGCTACATAGATGGAAGATATTGTATATAAATAAAAAAAATCAAAAATCAAATAAAAAATCAGAAAAATGAGAAAATTATTCCATTGCTACAAAAAGGTGTGTGAAATCTGATAGAACTTTAGGACAAAATATTACTCTCTTATCAACTACACTTGTGACTGTTGTGGGCAAAAATAAGTTGTTTAATATTTTGTTGGCTGTGTATATGGAGAATGGTAAATATAATCGGAGAATTTAATTATTCAGTAATTTAGAAAGAAACAAAACAACTAGTAACTTGGAGTAGAAATTTCACACGATTAGTCTCTAACTTCTTTATTCTCTTTTCACTTGTCTTTTTGCTTTTGTGTGCATTAGTTTCACTACCTTTTTACTTTTGTAAAATGTTTGTGGGTATCATTGCGTAAACCCTCACGAGACTACAACTCGTCCACTAGGGACACCTAGGGGTTTAAAGGCTTGCCGCATACGCTAAATGCAACCGTGATCCCTACGAAAGTGTCTTAGTTAAATTTTATTATGTTATTTTATTGTATTTTGCTCGAGGACTAGCAAAATATTAGGTTTGGGGGTGTGATGACTGATAAATATATCACTATTTCCCACTCATTTAACTTAATATTTTGTATAGTTTCTTGAGTTTTGTGAATATTTTGATGTGTTTTCTGTTATTTTGTAGATAAATAAAGTTTCAGGACATTCTGGAGGTGATTTGGAGCAAAACAATGAAACTTGGCAAAAAGGGCATTTTGGTAATTTGGTCGCGTCGCAACGCGCAAGCTCTTGTCATTGTGACGCCTAACATGTGCCGAAAAGTGCTAACGTGCGCCGGGTCCACAAATCAGAATCTGAGAAAATCTGACTTTGCAAACGTGCGCCGTGCCACGTGTCACTATCACAGCCGATCTGCTAACATGCGCCGTGCCACGTGTCATCATCATACGGTGCCGACAGTCGCCATCGCCATGTGTCACTCCATGTGTCTGCCACGTCATCGTCCAAATCACCGGTTGACCGAGTCAAACTGCCACGTCATTGCCACGTCATCATCAACCAATCACAGCATGCCACGTGTCGCAATTCTATGGTGCCGACAGTCAAATTGCCATATGTCGCCATGTCAGCGCCATGTCAGCATCAATTATTGACTGACTTATCCTTATCTGACATGTGGCGGATAAGAATCTGAGCCAACCAATCAGAAGCCGCCACATGTTACAATAATTGAGCTCCAACCACCTTGCCACGTGTCACCTTATCACCTTATCCAGAATCGCCACATGTCATCACCTCAGCATGCCACGACCAAAAGAAGCTGGCGTCGCGACGCCAAAGGCCTTTGCATCGCGACGCCTAGAGCCTACCGAGGCCTATAAATTCAGCTCGATGTTTCAGTTTCAAATGTACCATTCTCTCTGAATTCTCTGATTTGAATATGGAGTTTTCTATCTTGTTTCTTTTAATTTTTAGTTTTGTAATTAATTTTAATTACGTTCTGTAATAATAGTAATTTATTTTCTTACTTTTTACAGTTTTTACTATTCACCATGATGAGGTAACTTCCCCCTGCTAGGGTGAAATGTAATTCTTTTACTATTGCTATTTAGATTAATCTCCCTTAAATATAATATATTCACTATTAAAATTTGACTTAAAAAGGATACTGCCAGATTGGTCGGTTGGTAATTCATTTTAATCTGGTTTAAACCTGACTAATCAAGGATACCGCCAGATTGGTCGGTTGGTAATTTAATTTTCTTACCGCCTATATGGCAGGTTTATTTTGGTTCCGCCTTTATGGCTGGTTGGACTTAATTTGACTTAATCAGGTTACCGCATATATGGCTGGTTGGTAAAATAATCACAAGTTTATATATTATATTATGGGAGATATCTAAATTAGTAGTAGTAAAAGTTGATCATTTTACCTTAGCATTTTATTTTATTGCAATTTACTTTTCAGCTTTTACTTTTCAGCATTTTTATATTATGTCTTTTATTTTCAAGTTCTTACTAGCCCTAGTTATGTGTTGTAACTAAATTAGTTATCTGGGGTTGTGATGACTTTTAATATCACCGGTTTATAAGGGGTTAGATTATAGTTTGGGTAATATAAAGATTTATTTATTGAGTCTTAATCTTAATGCTTTTTATTAACTGGCCACTAATAAAATTGACTAGGTAAACTTAAAATGAACTAGACATAGGGATTTTACGTTTAAGACCTTAGACTCAATAGCCCACGATCTTCCTTGAGGATAGATAACCCTTTTAATAGATTTCCTTACATGATAGACAAATACCTGTCGGGCGGGGGTAACCATAATTGGAACTTAATCTTAATGAATCCAGATAATTTTGTTGACATAGACATATGGTTCAATTGGGTTACACTGAGTATTTGCGTCTGACCATCGACAGAGGCTTTCGCATAATTTAGTGTTCCAGGTTAATAAATCAATATATTACCCAACTTTAAGATAACCACTTCATCTTTTAAAAGATATTAGAAAGAAATCACAACCCTAGATAGTTTTTAATATTGAATTTTCTTAAAACTTACTTTCGAACAATTTTATTTACTTGTTTTTAAATTTAGAATCGTCACTATTTCAAATCAATCAAACAACCTGTTAGATACTAGTAATCATTTGACCTCATAAAATTAATAGCTTAGATATTAAGTCATCGTGGGATCGATACTTTTTATACTACTTGAACGATACGTGCGCTTGCGTTATACGCATGTGTTTACGCCGGTCATTTGTACAGTAGTTTGTGCCAAAATTCCAATGTGAGATGCCAACTCAGTGGCCTTAACTCCAACTTCAATATTAAAATGATTGCATCAAACCATAATCTTACTGTTTTGTTTCACCAAACCCTTCTCTTCAACTTTCATCTCCAAATGTCTATCAACTACAAGTTGTTCTGATTATGCAACATCTTCAAGAGGTTGCCAATAGTCACCTTCTGTTGACGGCTGATTTTGGTCTCAGGGCAATATGGGAATATTACTCCCGAGATAATCCTCCCTCAATAGTGAATTTGTTCAGTTATGGGGGAACCAAAAGCAAATTTAGCAAAAGACAGATAAATACACCAATCAATAAGGAGTTTTAACGTGGTTCGGCTGGCTAGATCCAACCTACGTCCATGGACACAAACTGAATAATGCTTTTATTACCGAGATATGCTTTTCTGATCTCTCTTTTGTTTACAAGTCTCACAATAATGATTCTGATATTGATTCTCCTCTTTTCAACTTGTTACCCCTATTTATAATAGTGTAGAAATCAGATTCCTTCTCCTACAAGAATTTTATAGTTGAAACAATTTACTTTTCCCATATGGATTCCTAGTCAAAACTATTCCCTTTTCCCATAAGGATTCCTAATCAAAACTACCTTTACTTTCTTTATCCTACTAGGACTCTGACGCACCAGTTTTCCCCATGAAAATAGGATAACTCGTCATCTTATCCATAAAAATAGGATGTCTTATCTTCCTAAGCACGGCTCGCCATGTGCTCGGTCTTCATGAGGTCGGCCATAATGGTCATTTGAAATGAGAATCCTGCTACCGATCTGATAATTGCCCGGTCATCTGAACCCAAGTGCTCGGTTACCGATCATAAAGTGCTCGGTCACTTACTGTTTGGCTCTTAATGGTCGGGTCGGCATTAATGATTTCGACCGAGAAGGGAATTACCCTTTTTACCCCTGCCGTACTCCTCAAATAACATAGGTCCTGAAAACACCATCAACATCTGTCCCCTAGTTCTCGGTAACAACGAGTTTGCGAGTTGATGCCGGGAACTATAAAAAAAAAGATGGTGTGCCAATGAATCCGTTGGTGGTCACTCCAGGAACCGCAGAGAAAAATGCCTTGGCTGCAAATCCGATCCTTCCTGCTATCTTCATGTGCTCAGTCAACGAGGTCCCGATATCTACCCGTGGAGAAAATGCTTTGCCCTTATGCTGATGACGATCGACTCGGTGGGACGTAACCCGACCCCGAATGAAGAGAGGCACTTGGACCTGGGGGAATGTTACGTCTCCCGTCCGAAGAGGTAGACTCGGTGGGACGTAACCCGACCCCGAGTGAAGAGAGGCACTTGGACCTGAGGAAATGTTACGTCTCCAATCCGAAGGGCTGACTCGGTGGGACGTACCCCGACCCTGAGCTGAGAAAGGCACTTGGACCTTGGGGAATGTTACGTCTCCAGTCCGAAGGGCTGATTCAGTGGGACGTAACCCGACCCCGTATGAAGAGAGGCACTTGGACTTGGGGGAATGTTACGTCCCCAGTCCAAAGAGGTAGACTCGGTGGGACGTAACCCGACCTCGAGTCGAATAACTAAGTGGCCTCGGCGGAACGAATCTAGCCCCGAGCCGAATAATCAAGTGGCCTCGGCGGAACGAATCCAGCCCCGAGCACTGGTTAATCCTTGGGTTTATTCAGATGGGAAGTGTATCCACCTTTGAAGCCCTATCGAATCTGACTTGGGCGTCCCCTTGTCAGACTGACGAAAAAATAAAAACAAAATTTTGGAAAATAAGATGAAAAGGGTGGGGGTGACTCAGCACTTGTCCCAAAAAAAACTTTTTACAAATGTAAACAACAACACAAATGCCTCAACACAGCGTCCTACCTGAGGCCTCCAAAACAAAATTCTAAATCTTTCAATTCAGTGTCCCGGCGAACCAGGATTTGGATCAGAGAGCGTTTAAAATGGTAAGGGCACATCCTCTATACGTCGGGTCACTGTGGAGCCTGTGTATTGTGTGAGGGCTCCTCCTTACCACGCTGGAGCAGGAACACGCTACAGGGGCACAACGCCTCCCCGTGATGCGCCTCTCTTGGATCCAAATGATGAATGGATCAAAGAGTGTCTGGGATACTAAGGGCACATTCCTCCTTAGGTCCGGCATCACTGGAGCTAGTAATCGTCATGGGGGCATCATCCCTCCCCGTGCTATGCTTTCTCACGGATCCATTACATCGGGTAAGTGAGAATCCGAGAGTGTTTCGAAACATTAAGGGCATATTCCTCCTTATGTTCTTTAACACTGGAGCAAGCGATCGCCACAAGGGTATCATCCATCCCCGTGCTATTCTTCTCACGGATCCTATGCATCGATTATGTCCCTGAATATTCTGAGGACCCCGAGCTAAAGAGACATTTGGTTCTGGGGGAATGTTCCATCCCCAGGCCAATAAGCACGACTCGGTGGGACGTAACCCGACCCCTGAGTCGAATAGTATAGTAGCCTCGGCGGAACGAGATCCAGCCCCGAGCCGATGAAGAGGCATCGGCGGAACGAACTCCAACCCCGAGCCAATTGTTGAAGTGGCCTCGGCGGAACGAATTCCAGCCCCGAGCCGATTGTTGAAGTGGCCTCGACGGAACAAATTCCAACCCCGAGCCGACTGTTGAAGTGGCCTCGGCGCCAACTGTCCTTTGTAATGGGCGTCATGGTCGGCATGTTGAACCTTTTTGGGAATTTTGTTGATTTTATTTCTTCTGTGAGGGGGGATTCCTCTTTGTCGTCCCGGGTGTCTCATGTATCTGTTTTGAGGCTTGCCATCCACTTGGCCATCTCTTTCTTTAACCAAGATTTTACCTCACTATTTGGGTCGCCATGTCACCTTTTGTGCTCTTCTTCATGTCTGTTGCCCCGGGTGCGGTGTTCCTCACGCCTTGGAATCTCCCGTACAGTTTCATCGTACTCTGTGTCTCCTCTTCTAGTGTAGCGGAGACTATCATAAGAGGAATCTGTCGAATGTCTCTCTTCTTCTTCCCACGTATCCTCTGTTTGTAAATCTTTTCCTACCACTACGGACCTTATCCCATAGGGACCCTTCCTCATTGGTTCATCGTCATCACTCACATCTGCGACCTTTTTTCCTTCTGCTATTTTGCCTCTCCTCCGACCGGTTCCGGCTTCTAGACTCTCATCATTCGTCTCTTTCATCCTCTCCACTTAGTCCATAGGTGATTTCCATATTTTGCCATCGTCTTACTACGTGAGCCGTTTTTGTTGAGTTCCCCACAGATGGCGCCAACTGTTGAGGGCTGATTTTGGTCTCAAGGCAATATGGGAATATTACTCCTGAGATAATCCTCCCTCAATAGTGAATTTGTTTAGTTAAGGGGGAACCCAAAGCAAATTTAGAAAAAGACAGATAAATACACCAATCAACAAGGAGTTTTAACGTGGTTTGGCTGGCTAGATCCAACCTACGTCCATGGACACAAACTGAATAATGCTTTTATTACCGAGATATGCTTCTCTGATCTCTCTTTTGTTTACAAGTCTCACAATAATGATTCTGATATTGATTCTCCTCTTTTCAACTTTCTTACCCCTATTTATAATAGTGTAGAAATCAGATTCCTTTTCCTACAAGAATTTCATAGTTGAAACAATTTCCTTTTCCCATAAGGATTCCTAGTCAAAACTATTCTCTTTTCCCATAAGGATTCCTAATCAAAACTACCTTTACTTTCTTTATCCTACTAGGACTCTGACTCACCAGTTTTCCCCATGAAAATAGGATAATTCGTCATCTTATCCATAAAAATCTTCCTGAGCATGCCTCGCCATGTGCTCGGTCTTCATGAGGTCGGCCATAATGGTCCTTTGAAATGAGAATGCTGCTACCGATCTGATAATTGCCCGGTCATCTGAACCCAAGTGCTCGGTTACCGATCATAAAGTGCTCGGTCACTTACTGTTTGGCTCTTAGTGGTCGGGTCGGCATTAATGATTTCGAACGAGAAGGGAATTACCCTTTTTACCCCTGCCGTACTCCTTAAATAACATAGGTCCTGAAAACACCATCAAAATCTGTCCCCTAGTTCTCGGTAACAACGATTTTGCGAGTTGATGCCGGGAACTATAAAAAAAAAGATGGTGTGCCAATGAATCCGTTGGTGGTCACTTCAGGAATCGCAGAGAAAAATGCCTTGGCTGCAAATCCGGTCCTTCCTGCTATCTTCATGTGCTCAGTCAACGAGGATCCCGATATCTACCCGTGGAGAAAACGCTTTGCCCTTATGCTGATGACGATCGACTCGGTGGGACATAACCCGACCCCGAATGAAGAGAGGCACTTGGATCTGGGGGAATGTTACGTCTCCAGTCCGAAGAGGTAGACTCGGTGGGACGTAACCCGACCCCGAGTGAAGAGAGGCACTTGGACCTGAGGGAATGTTACGTCTCCAGTCCAAAGGGCTGACTCGGTGGGACGAACCCCGACCCCGAGCTGAGAAAGGCACTTGGACCTGGGGGAATGTTACGTCTCCAGTCCGAAGGGCTGATTCGGTGGGACGTAACCCGACCCCAAATGAAGAGAGGCACTTGGACTTGGGGGAATGTTACGTCCCCAGTCCAAAGAGGTAGACTCGGTGGGACGTAAACCGACCCCGAGTCGAATAACTAAGTGGCCTTGGCGGAACGAATCCAACCCTGAGCCGAATAATCAAGTGGCCTCGGCGGAACGAATCCAGCCCCGAGCACTGGTTAATCCTTGGGACTTATTCAGATAGGAAGTGTATCCACCTTTGAAGCCCTATCAAATCTGACTTGGGCGTCCCCTTGTCAGACTGACGAAAAAATAAAAACAAAATTTTGGAAAATAAGATCAAAAGGGTGGGGGTGACTCAGCCCTTGTCCCAAAAAAAAAAACTTTTTACAAAAGTAAACAACAGCACGGATGCCTCAACACATCGTCCTGCCCGAGGCCTCTAAAACACAATTCTGAATCTTTCAATTCAGTGTCCCGGCGAACCAGGATTTGGATCAGAGAGCGTTTAAAATGGTAAGGGCATATCCTCTATACGTTGGGTCACTATAGAGCGTGTGTATTGTGCGAGGGCTCCTTCTTACCACGCTGGAGCAGGCACACGCTACAGGGGCACAACGCCTCCCCGTGTTGCGCCTCTCTTGGATCCAAATGATGAATGGATCAAAGAGTGTCTAGGATACTAAGGGCACATTCCTCCTTAGGTCCGGCATCACTGGAGCTAGTAATCATCATGGGGGCATCATCCCTCCCCGTGCTATGCTTTCTCACGGATCCATTACATCGGGTAAGTGAGAATCAGAGAGTGTTTCGAAAAATTAAGGGCATATTCCTCCTTATATTCGGTAACACAGGAGCAAGCGATTGCCACAGGGGTATCATCCATCCCCGAGCTATTCTTCTCACGGATCCTATGCATCGAGTATGTCCCTGAATATTCTGAGGACCCCGAGCTAAAGAGACATTTGGTTCTGGGGGAATGTTCCGTCCCCAGGCCAATAAGCACGACTCGGTGGGACGTAACCCGACCCATGAGTCGAATAGTATAGTAGCCTCGGCGGAACAAGATCCAGCCCCGAGTCGATGAAGAGGCCTCGGCGGAACGAACTCCAACCCCGAGCTGATTGTTAAAGTGGCCTCGGCGGAACGAATTCCAGCCCCGAGCCGATTGTTGAAGTGGCCTCGGCGGAACGAATTCCAGCCCCGAGTCGATTGTTAAAGTGGCCTCGGTGGAACGAATTCCAGCCCCGAGCCGATTATTAAAGTGGCCTCGGCGCCAACTGTCATTTGTAATGGGCGTCATGGTCGGCATGTTGAACCTTTTCGGGAATTTTGTTGATTTTATTTCTTCTGTGAGGGGGGATTCCTCTTTGTCGTCCCGGGTGTCTCATGTATCTGTTTTGAGGCTTGCCATCCACTTGGCCATCTATTTCTTTAACCAAGATTTTACCTCGCTATTTGGGCCGCCATGTCACCTTTTGTGCTCTTCTTCATGTCTGTTGCCCCGGGTGCGGTGTTCCTCACGCCTTGGAATCTCCCGCACAGTTTCGTCGTACTCTGTGCCTCCTCTTCTAGTGTAGTGGAGACTATCATAAGAGGAATCTATCGAATGTCTCTCTTCTTCTTCCCACGTATCCTCTGTTTGTAAATCTTTTCCTACCATTACGGACCTTATCCCATAGGAACCCTTCATCATTGGTTCATCGTCATCACTCACATCTGCGACCTTTTTTCCTTCTGCTATTTTGCCTCTCCTCCGACCGGTTCCGGCTTCTAGTCTCTCATCATTTGTCTCTTTCATCCTCTCCACTTAGTCCATAAGTGATTTCCATCTTTTGCCATCGTCCTACTACGTGAACCGCTTTTTGTTGAGTTCCCCACAGACGGCGCCAACTGTTGACGGCTGATTTTGGTCTCAAGGCAATATGGGAATATTACTCCCGAGATAATCCTCCCTCAATAATGAATTTGTTCAGTTAAGGGGGAACCAAAAGCAAATTTAGCAAAAGACAGATAAATACACCAATCAACAAGGAGTTTTAAACGTGGTTCGGCTGGCTAGATCCAACCTACGTCCATGGACACAAACTGAATAATGCTTTTATTACCGAGATATGCTTCTCTGATCTCTCTTTTGTTTACAAGTCTCACAATAATGATTCTGATATTGATTCACCTCTTTTCAACTTGTTACCCCTATTTATAATAGTGTAGAAATCAGATTCCTTCTCCTACAAGAATTTCATAGTTGAAACAATTTACTTTTCCCATAAGGATTCCTAGTCAAAACTATTCCCTTTTCCCATAAGGATTCCTAATCAAAACTACATTTACTTTCTTTATCCTACTAGGACTCTGACTCACCAGTTTTCCCCATGAAAATAGGATAACTCGTCATCTTATCCATAAAAATAGGATGTCATATCTTCCTGAGCGCGCCTCGCCATGTGCTCGGTCTTCATGAGGTCGGCCATAATGGTCATTTGAAATGAGAATGCTGCTACCGATCTGATAATTGCCCGGTCATCTGAACCCAAGTGCTCGGTTACCGATCATAAAGTGCTCGATCACTTACTGTTTGGCTCTTAGTGGTCGGGTCGGCATTAATGATTTCGACCGAGAAGGGAATTACCCTTTTTACCCCTACCGTACTCCTTAAATAACATAGGTCCTGAAAACACCATAAACACCTTCATTAAGAGAAGGTGGAACTAAGTCATCAGCATCATCCTCACTGAAATAAGGTGATAAAGGGTCTTTGGCATTAATATCATCATTATCGCTATCTATTGTCTACAATTGAATATAAAAATATAGCTACACATATAATATAAATAAAAAGTTATAATAAATAACTAATAAATTATAACATGCAATCAAATAATGCACTTACAAACAAAACCAATAAATGTTAGCTTCTCATTGTTATGAGACCCAGGATGCGGCCTAGGATGCACAAGGATGGACCATTACCGTCCATATTCCATAGGGCCCTATCACTAGGTCTCGAGCTAAGAGGATCCAAGAAGCAATGCATGGACTAGTTGAGAGAGTCATATCTGACTATTCATAACTCCAAGTGCGAGCCTATACTACATTGAATATTGGCAAGAAGATGGACAATCCTATGAGGGTTAACCTTATTCAGGACGTGGAGCAACATGATACTTAGGCATTCTTTAGCGTATTTATTTGTTTATTTATTGTTATTTTATTTAGGCTTGACATTTATTTTAATCCAGCCCTTTTTATTTGTATTAGCGTGATACTTAGGTCATTATGTTTGGGAATTAGATTAAGCATGCATGGTTATACATGTGAGGTTAGCCTAGGTTATTTTCTGTTTTTCATTTTTATTATTTTATGTTCTGTACTGTGTGCATTCTGCATTTTCGTTGTTCTGTTCTATGTCGTGTACCTTCTGTTATGCGTTTTACTTAGGTTATTTTCGTGAGCTTGTGAGCAACCCTCAACTTGTTCTCATTGACATTGGCTTATCAAAGGTTTGCTAACCCTTTGTGGCGCCCCTATTAGCATTCTAGGTTTCTCTTGCCTGTTCTTCAGAAATTTAGAGTTTGAACCAAAACTGTCTTGGCTTTCTTGTGAACGATTTCAAGCTCGTGTGGGTTTGCTTGTCTTGGTCCTGACAGGTTCTCATTAGTTGGTATCAGAGCAAAGGTTCCAAGGTCATTTCACATAACTGTTTCATTTATTTATTCTGTCTTGTGTTAATTTTTTTCTTGTTATGCGTTTTCTTTGCTTTCTATTCTGCGTTTTTATTTTTTATTTTTCTGTTTTACATTTTCGTTATTTTCTTTTATGTGTTGTGCGAATTATGTGTTTTCATTGTTCTGTTCTACGTTGTTTACTTTATGTTATGATATTTGTTTTCTGCCCTAGGGTTCCTTAGTTCGTAAAAAAACTAATTTCATTTATGTTGCATTTAATTTAATTTATCTTCAATTCTATTTGCGTGACATAGGGTTCTAAAGCCTTAGAACTCCCTGTGGCAGTTGGTAACTTGGTATGAAAGCCCTAGAGTACTTGGTGAGTGAAATTAAGAAATAATCAAAATTAGCCAAATTCCACTACAGTAGACGTCTTAAAAGGCCCAATGGAACCAATTAAAAAAATATAAAATCTTAAATTTTTACTAGTGGTGTGCATCATTCGGTTAATCATTTATTTTTTAACCGAATCATAATTTTTTGGTTAAGTAAATGTGTAACCGATTTAACCATATGATGACACATAACCATTAACCAATTTAACCATTATATTTCGGCCAGTTTTGGTTAATTCGGTTATTTACCAGTCCATAATCTCAACAAATATAAATTCATCAACTCAACATTTAACAAAGAAATTTAACACAAATATAAAATCATATTCATCAAAAAGACAACAAATCAGTAGACAATTTAATACAAATATAAATTCATCAACTCATCAAGCATTTTTGAGAAGGCAATTCAGAAAGTCAGAAGACAACTCAAAATTACAAAATCCATCAACAATACAAACATATTAGATGTTCAACAACTAATAAATAAACAATTCTCATTAATCATATTTAAAGTCAGCAACTCAGGGCCTCAGGCTCAGCAACTCAGCAAGGCAATTCTGTCATTACTCATATTCAAAATCTGAAGTAATATTGATTCCAAGTTTTGCCATTTCTACATTATTTCAAGTACACAACCTATTTTTAATTTGTTATATATGAAAAAATAAAGACAATAAATTTAATAGTAACACTTAACAGTTAACATAATATTGATTTTTCCGATTTACCTTGCTCAAGCTTCAAAACTTCTTCTATTTGTTATTTCCCTATTTAGGGTTTTGAAGCATATGTTAGTGTCTTAGACATGCCAAGGATCTCTAAATCATGATTAGTGTGTGAATATATCAAGATTAGTTGCAGAATATACTTACATTGATCGGTTGAAGTTGAAAACTTTCTTTGTTGGATGTAGAAGCTCCAAGCCTTAAATTGAATTCCAAACTCAAGGGTGAGTTTCCCTATCACCTTAATTGACTCCAAAAGTGCTAGCTTTGATGATTTTTTGCAATAAATATTCAAGAAGAGAGAGGGAGAGGTTCGGCCATTTAGAGAAAATGGATGAGAGAATAAATAGTTAGTCCAACTAGTTACCAAACTTGTAACAAGTGTGTATATTCTTTTTGACTTCCAAAGTGCAATAAATATTGCCAACCACTTCCATCATCTTTTGACAAGTTGATGTAAGTTAGAGTGGGTCCCACCACTTTAAATTCCAAATTTGAGTTGGCTTACACAACACACTTTAAATTCCAAATTCGTCGCGACATAATAAAATTTAATTTAATTAAATAATTATGCCTAGCAAAATTATTACAAAAGTCGCTAACGAATTATTCCAAATTAATTCATTCGCTTGAATTAAAATACAGTTTTAATTCCGTATTAAAATCCAATTTCAATTAATATATCCGATATATTATTTTAGCCTAATTAAATAAATTAAATAGTAAAATCTAATTTAACTATTAAATTTACTTTGCCGATTAATTCCAAATTAATCGCGTTCTCTCTTCTTGAGGAATTTAATCCCAGATAAATTCTTGCCGTAATTAATCCCAGATTAAGTTTCTCTCTCATAATTAATCCCATATTAATTCTGTTGGAGTCAAATGTCATTGGTGAATCTTTGGGAAGCGACCCAAGAGATCCCTGGATATGTTGGCAGTAAATACGATTGTCGGACTATCCGGCACGTGCGTACCCCATACCACGTTCTAACCGATTTACAAGACATGGTTGGCTTCTAGCAAAGCACCGTGCCTACCTAATTCTCCAGAAATATTCAACGAAGAATATATAATCTGTATCAGGCGTAGTATACAATGTATTGCGTAATACGATCCCGTATCGGATGTCACATGCTAGGCCTAGGGCTGGAATTGTGTCTGCCCCATACGAAGCATATATCGGATCACTAGCAACTAGTCTATGTAATCGGATAATCATGACCTAGTCATACTATCCTGATAGCTGCAGCATTTAAGAGTACTAGTTTCGTATCCTGCGTGATCATCATCTCCATATGACTGAAGTGATACTTCCATTTTGACATTACACCCAATACACTACGATTTTCAGTAACCTAGAAGAGGCGTACACATAACCTGTTAAAGCTCCGAACGACCAAAACCAAAGTATACTGATTGTCGCAAGTATTAGCGATGCAAGTCTCAGGTTAATACCACATACACCTACCCTGATTTGGATTCCCATAGACACATAGTCATAATACCAATGAGACTCCGAGGGGTCTATCCAGAGCGAAGCTGTTCCCGGTCCAACGACTAATAGAACCTCCTATCACACTTGCATAAGTATCCAATACTTAAATATATAAGAACTATGCTGTTATGCTTCCATAACGCGCACAAGTGTAATACTAGCCTATTCCGCAATATTGATGTCCAGTCTCGATAATACTACGACTAGGGATATTTAATGATTAAACCTTTCGTGGATTAATACTTTCTCATATCTTATTAATCTGGTACTAATCATATGGACTTTTATCATTTTTATATCCAAGTAATCCAATTACAAAATGATAAAAGAGCAATTTCCTTTGTCACATAGTTAATTTGTACAAAAACACCATGTCTTTTACAAATAGTGATGCTATGGGTCATAATTGTCCAACAATCTCCCACTTGGCCTATAGCCAATCACTCAAGTGTCCAATATCTGAACTATGTACGGGTCTCTCAAACTTTTGCTGAGATATAGCTTTCGTCAGCTGATCTACAAGGTTATCATCTGAAACTATCTTTTGATCTTGACATCGCCACGATGTATGATCTCATGAATCAGATAAAACCATCGAAGTACATACTTGGATCATTGATGAGACCGTGATTCCTTAGCCTGTGTTGTAGCCCAGCTCTGCTGCTAACAGAACTACTCCTAATCCAATTAGGAATTTATAGATCCAAAATGCTTCTTTTACTGCCTCAACCGCAACAATGTATTCCGCTTTTGTTGTTGAATCGGCAACAGTATCTTACTTGGAAAATTTCCAGCTCACTGTTCCGTTGCTCAAATAAAATATGTACCCTGATTGCGACTAACAGTCGTCTTTATCAGTTTGGAAACTTACAACGGTGAACCCAGTCACCTCAAGTTCTCATTCTCCATAGACTAAAAATGTATCAATAGTTCGTTTAAGATACTCAAGGATGTTCTTTACATCAATCCAGTGACCATCACCTGGATCGGTCTGATTGTGACTGCATATGCTCAAAGCATATGAGACACCAGGTCGCGTACATATCATGGCATGCATAATTGATGTGACTACTTAAGCGAACATGATATGATTCATTGAATCTCTCTCATCTTGAGTTTTAGGACACATGTCCTTAGATAGAGAGATGCCATGTGACAACGGAAGCAACCCCTTCTAGGACTAATCCATGTTGAATCTCTTCAACACTGTCAATGTACGAGTTCTCGGAGAGTGCCAACAACTTTTAGATCTATCCCAGTAGATCCTTATTCCTAGAATAAAGGTTGTCTCTCCCAAGTTTTTCAATGGTGAATTTTAATGAAAGCCAAGCTTTCACCGATTATAGTATGGGAATGTCATTGCTAAGAAGCAATACATCATCAATATATAGGACAATGAAAGTCAGTTCGCTCCCACTAACCTTCTTATATACAAAAGAATCATCTTCGTTTTGAATGAAACCATATTCTAATAAGATCTCATCAAAATATTGGTTCCAAGAACGCAATGCTTGCTTCAATCCATAAATGGATCAATTGAACTTGCAAACCTTGTTTGCATGTTTTGGCACTACAAAACCGTCAGTCCGTTGTATATAAATATCTTCCAAAAGGTTTCCGTTAAGGAAAGCGGTTTTGGCGTCCATCTGCCATATTTCATAATTGAAATATGCAGCACTAGCAAGCATTATCCGAATGGATTTAATCATGGCAAAGGGTAAAAGGTTTCGTCATAATCGACACCATGTTGATGACGATACCCTTTCGCTACAAGCCTAGTTTTGTACGTTTGTATGTTGCCATCCATGTCTGTGTTCACCATGAAGACCCATTTGCTACCAATATGCACAATGCCTTTCGGTACATCAACCAGTGTCCAAACATGGTTGGTATACATGGAATCCACTTCGGACTTCATGGTACATGTGAAAGAATACCATACTCTTTCAAGTAATCTTTAAACTCATTGCTTAAGTATTCTACACCACGGTCCGACCGCAATGTTTTAATACTTTTGCCGGTCTATTTTTCTACTTCTTGTCGAAACTCTTTGAATTTCTCAAAATTTTCAACTTGTATGTCATAAGACACACATACCCATAATGCGATGCAACATCCGTAAAGGTTACGAAGTATTGATATCCACCTCTAACCTGGCTAGATATGGGCCCACATACGTCACCATGAACGAGGGCTAACAGCTCGGTGGCACATACACCTTTACCGCTAAAAGGCATTTTAGGCACTTTGCCTAATAAACAAGATTCGCATACATCATATGAATTAGGGTCAAATTCGTCCAAGTATCCACTCTTCGAAAGTGTGGATATACGAGTCTTGTTAATGTGTCCCAGACGACAATGCCACATATAAGTTTCATTTGTGTTACTCAATTTGAGCATTTAGTTTGTCATGTTATATGTTTGAGGTTCATTTATATTCAAAATATAAAGACCATTATTAACATCTGATGTACATATCAAAATGTCATCTTTATATACAAAACACCCAGTGTTTCTGAATACAAAGGTATACCTGAATCGGGTTAAACTAGATATAGAGATGATGTTTCTAGTCAAACTAGGTACAAAATAATAGTCACCTAATGTAATTACATGCCCCAAGGGCAGATACAAAACTAGGTCCCAACGGCCAAAATAGCGACTCTCGTCCCGTTCTGACTCGTAGGTCGATCTCGCCTGAAGCTGGTCTCCTGCTAATCAGCAGATCCTGCACATCAGTACATATGTGAGTACCACATCCAGAATTAAAAATTCAATTTTTAAAATCAGTAGTGGACATGTTTACAACAAACATACCTGAAGCCGGAGCCTTGCCCGCCTTCACTTCCTTTATGTATGTCTTGTACTCACGGCAGTCACGCTTCCAGTGACCCCGTTTGCCATAGTGTAGGCAGACATCCTGGGATATGTCCTTCATCTTCCTAGAAGACTTAGATGATTTGCCTTTGCCCTTCCTTTTCTTCTTCTTCACACCTCCAGAAGCCTTCGGCCAAGCCTTGGACTTTTGAGATGTCGAAGTAAGATGCGCCTCGCGCTTCTTGCCCTCATAAGCTATAGCTCTGCCTCCTTGAGCATAGCCATCAACTCTCCAAGAGTCTTCTCATGGTTCATCAAGTTGTAGTTCATGATGAACCTGCCCTAGCAGTTGGGCAGAGACTATAAGATCAAATCTATGAAAGTCTCAGCCTCGAAAGTTATGCCCAGCTGACCTAGCTGTTTGATGTCAACAATCATCTGTGACACATAGTGCTCGATAGATGTACCCTATGACATACACGAGCGAAAGAGCTTCTTTTGCAATTCATACTTCTGAGATCTAAGGTTAGATATGTGAAGTTCCTTCAATTTGAACATCATACTATAAGGATCCAATCCTTTGTTCTGACGAAGAAATTGAGGAGTCATTGCGGCAAGCATGATGGATTGAGTGGTAAAGTTATCATCTCGATGAGTCTTCCAAATCTCATGATCATATGGTCGCTCCAGTCCGGGCTCAAGCCCGAGAGGTCTGTCTATAACATAGAGTAACTCTCGGCTCCCAGGACAATCTTGAGATTTATCTCCCAATCTGGAAAATTGGAGCCGGTAAAGACATTATTGTTGGTTTCTAATGTGGTCCCAAGATCATATTTAAGCAATGAAAAGAATGAATACTCAAAGAAGTGAGGCGAAATCACACTTACATTGAACGGATTTTGAAGACGAAGAACACAAAAATCCTTGTTGTATTCGGCCAAGCTCCAAGTTTGGTTGAAGATGAACAAGCTCCAAGCTTTGAGAGGATTCCAAGCTCTTGAGATGGTTTTCCTATCACCTTGAATGATTCCTTGTTTGTGCTAGCAAGATTGAAAGAAAAAACAATTTTTCTTTCCTTTGATATGGCTCACGGTTTTGAGAGCTATTGGGAGAGAGAGAGTTTTTTTGCTTTTGATTTTGTTTTCTAAAAACAAGTAATGCAAAAAGGTGTTACAAAAGTTTGGTATATGGCTTTCAAAAAGTCAAAACCATTTTGGAGCCAAAAAATGCATTAAAGGCTCTCAACAACCAACATCATGTATACTGATTAGTTGTCACTTGATGAGCGGAAAATATATCAATATTTACCGCCCCTTTAACTTAATATTTTATTTAGTTTCTCGGGTTTGATGAACTTTTTGATGTGTTTTAGTTTATTTTGCAGATAAAATAATATCGGGTCTCAATGAAATCTTTTAGGATGAAATATGGGTCAAATAATGGCAATTATTGTACTTGATATTTTAATTTTGGAGATTGGAAACTTGAAAGGGCGTTTTGACGAAGTGCAGTTTTGGAAATTCCAGTTTTGCGCATCTGTCCTATTTTGGGCATAACTGTTTACTCAGATATTGGATTGAGCTGATTCAAGTTCCAGATTAAAGAAGACTCAAAGATCGACAACTTTGAAAGACAAAATAATTTCGAATTCTGAAGATTTCATGCCCGAAATTGATGAACCATCCAGAAGTGTGTAGTGTGTAATTATTAAAGTCACTTTCAATCATTTTCAAAGCAAAAAATAAATTAATAAATAAATAATAAAAATTATCAAATCATCACCAAACATGATAAGAGATTAGTGGAGCAATTAATAATGGATTTGGTGGAGCAATTAGTGGAGCAATTAGTGGAGCAATTAATAATTGATTTGGTGGATGATTTGATGGAGGCAAAATTTTGCCTATAAATACCAAGCCATTTCATTTGTAAAATTCATACTTTCTTCTAAGGAATTCCTTAAGAATACTAAGAAGATTGTATCTTGTTTGTTTATTTATAGCTTTTACTAATTAATTTTCGCTTTCGCATTTTCTTTTCTTTACTTTTCAGTTTTTACTTTCCGCAATTTACTTTTACGCACAGTACTTTTCTTTCTTTAATTTTCAGTTTTTACTTTTCAGTAATTTACTTTTCAGCAATTTACTTTTTAGCAATTTACTTTCAGCATTTACTTTTCAGCATTTTATTTTTAGTCCTAAAATTTTCAGTATTTTACTTTATGTCTTTTATTTTAATTAAGTTTTTTTTTACTACCTGTAAATATGTGTCATAACTAAGCCAGTTATCTGGGGTTGTGATGAAATCCAATATCACCGGTTTATAAGGGGTTAGATTATAGCTTGGGTAATATAAAGATTTATTTATTGAGTCTTAAACTTAATGCTTTTTCATTAACTGGCCATTAATAAAATTGATCTGGTAAATCTAAAATGAACTAGACATAGAGATTTTAGGTTTCAGCCTTAAACTCAATAGCCCACGATCTTCCTTGAGGATAGATAACCCTTTAATAGATTTCCTTACAAGATAGGAATATACCTGTCGGGCGGGGGTAGACATAATTGGAACTTAAACTTAATGAATCCAGATAATTTGGTTGACATAGACATATGGTTTAATTGGGTTAAACTGGGTATTGTGTCTGACCATCGACAGAGGCTTACACATAATTTAGTGTTCCAGGTTAATAAATCAATGTTACCCAACTATAAGATAACCACTTCATCTTTTAAATGATATTGGAAGAAATCACAACCCTAGATAGTTTTTAATATTGAATTTTCTTAAAACCTATTTTCGACAAATTTATTTACTTGCTTTTAAATTTAGAATCGTCACCATTTCAAATCAATCAATCAACCTGTTAGTATATACTAGTAATCATTTGACCTCATAAAATTAATAGTTTTGATATTAAGTCCTCGTGGGATCGATATTTTTATACTACTTGAACGATACGTTCGCTTGCGTTATACGTGTGTGTTTACACCGGTCAAGTTTTTGGCGCCGTTGCCGGGGACTTATTTATCTTTTACTATTAGTTTAGGGGTTAGATACGTTACTTGTATCTAATTTATTTTTACTTATTGTCGTTGTTTTCTTGTGTTTCAGGTTCTCAGAAACTTCATGAGATGAACCAGAAGCTTTGAACTCCGACCGCTTGACCAGAAATTGAAAGAACCATCAGACAGTTGAGAAGGGAAAGGCGAGAAGGCCAAGAAGCTTTAGTCAACATGGAACCTGAACCTTTGAACGTTGCACCACCAATTCCCATTCGAGACAGAACCATTCCGGTGATTGACAGACTCATTTCTTGCATTGTACTTCCTCCCTTACCAGCAAATGCGTGTGACATCAAAACATGCATTCAGATGATTCACACTCAGTTCAGTTTGGGGGGAATGCAACTGAAGATCCGAATTCCCACATCAGCAACTTCCTGGAAGTTTGCGGCACTTTTAATTACAACCGAGAAGCGGAAGAAGCAATGAGACTGCGAGTTTTTCCATACTCCTTGAAGGACAGAGCTAAAGCTTGGCTACATTCACTACCACCAGGTTCTATCACAACTTGGAACACTTTAGCCACCAAAATTCTTGCAAAGTACTTTCCACCAGCCAGAACCGGAAAGCTGAGGAATGACATCACATCCTTTGTACAACAAGATTCAGAATCCCTTTGCGAAGCTTGGGAAAGGTATAAAGATTTACTCCGAAAATGTCCTCACCATGAGATTCCAAAATGGCTTCAAGTCCAAACATTCTATAATGGGCTTTCTGGAATAATGAGAACCACAATCGATGCTGCTGCTGGAGGAGCTTTAATGGCAAAAGGAGAAGATCAAGCCTGGGACCTAATCGAAAGAGAAATGGCCAACAACAATTCCTTGTAGCCAACAGAAAGAAGCGTGATCCAAAGAATTGCAGGAATTTATGAAGTTGGAGCAAACACAGCAGTGAATACCAGGCTGGATCAGATATGCAAATGTCTAGAAACACTTAGCACGCAAGTTGTGAACATCGCTGGAACCATAAGTTCACCATATGGAGGAGCACCAGAACCAAACCAACATGAAGAGACGGTGAATTATGTCAACAATTTCAATAGACAGGGGAACAATCCATATTCCAACACCTACAACCCAGGGTGGAGGAATCATCCTAATTTATCATGGAGAGCAACAATTCAGGCCAACAGCAAAACTATCCACCACCTGGATTCCACAGCAGAACAAAGGCCATGAGCATGAAAAAGAACCAGAAATGAAAGAATGGTTTGCAGAGATGTTCAAAAAGCAAGAAGCAAAATACGATGCTATGTTTCAAGCTCAAACAGCATTCAATCAAAGCCAATCAGCTTCTATTAAAGCACTGGAGAATCAAATGGGACAACTGGCAAATGCTCAGAGTTACAGACCGCCAGGTACCCTTCCTAGAAACACAGAGCCAAATCCAAGAAACATGGGGAAGGAGCAATGTCATGCCATCATGTTAAAAAGCGGTACTGAAATCAACAAAGATGTTGGAGTCAATTCAACTGCCGAGGAAGTTCCAAAAGAAACAAAGCAACAGATGGAGGAAAAAGAAGCAAAGGAAAAAGAACAGATCACTCCACCTCCACCTTTTCCTCAACGTCTTCAGAAAATAAATTGGACAAGCAATTTTCCCGGTTCCTGGAAATCTTCAAAAAGCTGCATATCAACATTCCATTTGCAGAAGCCTTGGAACAAATGCCCACCTATGCCAAATTCATGAAAGATATTCTTTCACGAAAGCGGAGATTGGGAGATTACGAGACAGTAGCATTATCAGAAGAATGCAGTGCTATCATTCAGAGGAAACTTCCCCCGAAGTTGAAAGATCCTGGCAGTTTCACTGTTCTTGCGTCATAGGAGAACATAACTTTGGTAAGGCTTTATGTGATTTAGGTGCTAGTGTTAACTTGATGCCTTTTTCTATTTCAGGAAATTACAGATTGGAGAAACAATGCCAACTTCAGTCTCACTGCAACTTGCTGATAGACCGCTGGTATTCCAAGAGGCGTAGTTGAGGATGTGCTGGTCAAGGTTGACAAATTCATTTTCCCAGCAGATTTTATTGTCTTTGATATGGAGGAAGACGCAGACGTGCCAATCATCCTTGGGAGACCATTCTTGGCTACAGGTCGAACCATTATTGATGTACAAAAAGGAGAATTAACCATGAGGGTACAGGACTAAGAAGTAACATTCAATGTTTTCAAAGCCATGAATTTCCCAGATGATGAAAAGAAGGAGGAATGTTTCAGACTTGATGTGATACACAGTACCGTTCAGAACTCTGATGAAAAACAAAGTTCTACTGACAAACTTAAAGCATGTCAATTACCTGTGGAGCCTGAAGATAAAGCGCACTACGTACTGAAAGAGCCAATTCTTGCTCTACAAACAACAGAAGAGAAAAATTTCCACCAGCTCAACGAATTGGAGGAATTTCACAATCAGCCTTTTGAGGATGCCAAATTGTACAAAGAAAAGGGCAAGAAACGACATGATGAGAATTTAGTGCGCATACAACTGGAACCAGGGCAGAAGGTACTGTTAAACAAATCAAGGGTGAAATTCTTCCCATGGAAGCCAAAATCACGGTGGTCAGGTCCATTTGTGATCACCAAAGTTTTACCAAATAGAGCCGTTGAGATACATGATCGACAAAAACTAACAAAACTTTCAAGTTAAAAACAAGCGTGTCAAGCACTACTGGGGGGAATCATTTGAGCGACAAAAAGAAAGTGTACACTTTCAGATCCAGCTTAACGTTCGAAAAGCCACGTCTGGCTGACGACTTTAAACTTAGCGCTAGCAGGGAGGCAACCCATGCAATTGTGTATATATTGTGATTTTGTGTTTGTGTTTTATTTTTGTGTGTTTAATTTTGCATGTTTAGTCATTTCAAGATTGAAGAAGCTCGCGCAAATCTTCGGAAGCAATTTCCTTATCTCCATCAAAAATCTCTGATGATGAAAGTTTACAAAGCTCGCTTGGAACGAATGAGACTACTGACGATCCATGGTGTGCCTAATGATATTCGTTGTTGGGTAATTGAAGCACGAGTCCGATTGGCAGGTGAGTCTTCTGACTCTTTTATTTCACATTTGCCTGGTTTTGGAAGAAGCACCTATGCAAAGAAACGTAGAGCTAAGCAAATGGGTGTTTGTTTCAAATGTGCACGATTAATTGCAACACTCGTTGTCGTTCTTTATGAATGGTGTCTGATAATCGTTAAGACAAAATTAAATTCATTAGGGATGGCTTGAGTAAGGAGTCTTTAGATGATATATCTTCGACTCTTGAGACGCATCCCAGTGGATATGTTCACATAGCCTTTTGCAAATTACATACACAATTTCAAAAGAAAAAGAAAGACAACTGTTAAGTCTCGGGAATCTGACTCAAAAAGACCCTGTTTGCCAATTTATAAGAAAATTGGATGGGAAGCTTGTCCCTGACGCATAGACGTCATCAAGCCTTGTTACTTTTCTTGTAAATATTATATCTATTTTCTTTTCTTAATAATTGTGATTTTTTTTGTTGTTTTCTTTTATTTTCTCCGACATGATCTAGACCTTTTTGACTATCACGATATTATTTCGCTACTAATCATCCTCTGGAAGATACTTGTGCTATTTTTACTCACCTTTTTCAGGTACTATAAATTCAGCCCGTCATTGCACTTTTGAAGGCATCCAGAGTTGAAAAAGAAATACATAAAAAATGGAAGCCACTTCAAGAAGACGAGTTGAAAACATCTGTGTGTTTTGCGGTAGTAGTGTTGGAACTAAACCACAATACGTAGAAGCAGCACAGGAATTGGGTCGAGTCTTAGCTGCAAGGAATATGCACTTAATATATGGCGGAGGAAATCTTGGACTTATTGGGATCGTTTCAAAGGCTGTACAAGAAGGAGGCAGTCATGTTTTGGGAATCATCCCAAAACCCTTGGCAAAGGCAAATCTTATTGGATCATCAAACGGAGAGGAACTGATCGTGTCAGGTATGTCTGAACGACTGGTAGAAATGATTAACCGTGCTGATGCTTTTATCGCTTTGCCAGGTGGCTTGGGCACATTGGAGGAAATTTTTATAGTTCTATCTTGGGCGAACCTGAACATACACCAGAAACCGCTTGGACTGTTTAATGTTGATGGATTTTATGATTTTCTTTGTGTGTTTCTTGACGATGCCCGAAGAAATGGGTTCGTGTCAAAGCTATGAAAGAACTCCTCTTCACTGCCAGAACTGCTCCGGATCTAATAGACCAACTCATAGCCTATGAACCACAAGTTGACCCTATCCTTTCAAAGATAAATTGGTCCGAGGACGATCGTGGTAAGAGGCGTCGGATTAATCTGGATCTTAACCTTTAATTTCCTATAGATTTTCAGCTAACCAGGTACAACCTTCTTAACTCTCCTTTTACTGTTAAGACATTGGGGACAATGTGTCATTTAGGTTTGGGGGAGGGAATTAGTTGATCGTACCTGTTTTTAGTTTTTTGTTGTGTGTGTTTTTTATTTTTAGTCCAAAATTTTTCGAAAAATACTAAAAAATTGGAAATTTCAAAAAATTACAAAAATATTTTGTGTTTTTTTTTGTGTGTTTTTGTTTTGACTAAAAATATGAAATTGGTAAGAGATAGCTGAGTAAGGAGTTTCTACTCCTGAGACGTATCTCAAGCCTATTTTCGAAATAAGTTAATTGTTGTTTATTTCCTTTTGAATTATTTAATTTGTGAATTCTCCTTAAAACGGACTAAAAAAGGAATCTTCATATGTTCAGTTAGCAGATATTATCAACATATATAGTAACATACGGACATGAGCTAAAATTGAAAGTTTTGTAATATTCAGTGCTCTAGTTTAATGGAAGAAACATCTAAAAAAGCAATGGAGTAAAAAAAAAAAAAAAAAATCCGAGATCCGAGTTATTAAGTCTGTAAGGGTTTTTAACACCTAGTGCCCTAAAACCAACTGGTTTGGGAGTCACTGGCCTAAAGCTCGCTACATGGTTCGAAGATGCTACAAAAAAAATATATATATATATATATATATATATTTATATCTGAAGTCTGGGTAATAAGTCGTAAGGGTGTCTTAACACCTGGAGCCCTAAAGCCAACTGGTTTGGGAGCCACCGACCCAACACTCGTTACATAGATGGAAGATATTGTATATAAATAAAAAATAGGAAAAATCAAAGAAAAAATCAGAAAAATCAGAAAATTATTCCATTGCTGAAAAAAGGTGTGAATTCTGATAAAACTTTAGGACAAAAATATTACTCTCTTATCAACTGCACTTATGATGTTGTGGGCAAAAATGAGTTGATTAATTTTTTTGGCTGTGTATATGGAGAATGGTAAAAATAATCGGAGAATTTACTTATTCGGTAATTTAGAATGAAACAAAACAACTAGTAACTTGGAGTAAAAGTTTCACCTGATTAGTCACTAACATCTTTATTCTCTTTTCGCTTGTCTTTTTGCTTTTGTGTGCATTAGTTTTATTACATGTTTACTTTTGTAAAACGTTTTTGGGTATCGTTGCTGTAAGCCCTCACGAGACTATAACTCGTCCACTAGGGACACCTAGGGGTTTAAAGGCTTGTTGCATATGCTAAATGCAACCGTGATCCCTACGAAATGGCTTAGTTTAATTTTATTTTTATTTTGTTGTTTTGCTCGAGGACTAGCAAAATGTTAGGTTTGGGGGTGTGATGAGCGGAAAATATATCAATATTTACCGCCCCTTTAACTTAATATTTTATTTAGTTTCTCGGGTTTGATGAACTTTGATTTGTGTTTTTAGTTTATTTTGCAGATAAAATAATATCGGGTCTCAATGAAATCATTTAGGATGAAATATGGGTCAAATAATGGCAATTATTGGACTTGATATTTTAATTTTGGAGATTGGAAACTTGAAATGGCGTTTTGACGAAGTGCAGTTTTGGAAATTCCAGTTTTGCGCATCTGTCATATTTTGGGCATAACTGTTTACTCAGATATCGGATTGAGCTGATTCAAGTTCCAGATTAAAGAAGACTCAAAGATCGACAATTTTGAAAGACAAAATAATTTCGAATTCTGAATATTTCATGCCCGAAATTGATGAACCATCCAGAAGTGTGTAGTGTGTAATTATTAAAGTCACTTTCAATCATTTTCAAAGCAAAAAAATAAATTAATAAATAAATAATAAAAATTATCAAATCATCACCAAACATGATAAGAGATTAGTGGAGCAATTAATAATGGATTTGGTGGAGCAATTAGTGGAGCAATTAGTGGAGCAATTAATAATTGATTTGGTGGATGATTTGATGGAGGCAAAATTTTGCCTATAAATACCAAGCCATTTCATTTGTAAAATTCATACTTTCTTCTAAGGAATTCCTTAAGAATACTAAGAAGATTGTATCTTGTTTGTTTATTTATAGCTTTTACTAATTAATTTTCGCTTTCGCATTTTCTTTTCTTTACTTTTCAGTTTTTACTTTCCGCAATTTACTTTTACGCACAGTACTTTTCTTTCTTTAATTTTCAGTTTTTACTTTTCAGTAATTTACTTTTCAGCAATTTACTTTTTAGCAATTTACTTTCAGCATTTACTTTTCAGCATTTTATTTTTAGTCCTAAAATTTCAGTATTTTACTTTATGTCTTTTATTTTAATTAAGTTTTTTTTTACTACCCGTAAATATGTGTCATAACTAAGCCAGTTATCTGGGGTTGTGATGAAATCCAATATCACCGATTTATAAGGGGTTAGATTATAGCTTGGGTAATATAAAGATTTATTTATTGAGTCTTAAACTTAATGCTTTTTCATTAACTGGCCATTAATAAAATTGATCTGGTAAATCTAAAATGAACTAGACATATAGATTTTAGGTTTCATCCTTAAACTCAATAGCCCACGATCTTCCTTGAGGATAGATAACCCTTTAATAGATTTCTTACAGGATAGGAATACCTGTCGGGCGGGGGTAGCCATAATTGGAACTTAAACTTAATGAATCCAGATAATTTGGTTGACATAGACATATGGTTCAATTGGGTTAAACTGGGTATTTGTGTCTGACCATCGACAGAGGCTTACACATAATTTAGTGTTCCAGGTTAATAAATCAATATGTTACCCAACTATAAGATAACCACTTCATTTTAAATGATATTGGAAGAAATCACAACCCTAGATAGTTTTTAATATTGAATTTTCTTAAAACCTATTTTCGACAAATTTATTTACTTGCTTTTAAATTTAGAATCGTCACCATTTCAAATCACCAATCAACCTGTTAGATACTAGTAATCATTTGACCTCATAAAATTAATAGTTTTGATATTAAGTCCTCGTGGGATCGATATTTTTATACTACTTGAACGATACGTGCGCTTGCGTTATACGTGTGTGTTACGCCGGTCATCACTCACCAAAAAGGTTAATGGACATCCATCACTAAAGTGACATGCAATGTGACGAGTGATGTGATGAGCGATGTGACTTGTGGCCGCACTTGATTCAAAATCGGAGTGGCCTCGCAAACACATCCCGGGCTCGGTTTCGTTAATTCCGAATTAACAAATTTTTCCGTTGCGACGTAATTAAATCAAATTTATTGTTCACATCCCTCGCAAATTAATTCTAAAATAATTCGTTTGCCCGAATTAAAATCCAATTTTAATTCCGCGTCGAAATCTAATTTCGTTTAATATATCGAATATATTATTTTAACGATTAATTCTGAATTAATCTTTCTCTCTCTTCAAATAGTATTTTATCCTAGATAAAATTTCTCCGTAATTAATCTCAGATTAATTAAGTTCGAATCAAACGTCATCAGTGAATCTTCAGGAAGCGACCCAAGAGATCCCTAGATATGTTGGTAGTAAATCCGGTCGTCGGACTATCCGAACACGTACGTACCTCGTAATACATTTTAACCGATTTACAAGACATGGTTGGCTTCTAGCAAAGCACCGTGCCTACCTAATTCTCCAGAAATATTCTTAATGGAATAAACGATCTTTTTCAGGCGTAGTATACATAGTATTGTGTAAAACGATCCAGTATCGGATGTCAGATGCTAGGCCTGGGGCTGGAATAGTGTCTGCCCCGTACGAAGCATATATCGGATTACAAGCAACTAGTCTCTTTAATAGGATAATCATGACCTTGTCATATTATCCCGATGGTTGCCAACAATTTAGAGTACCAGTTATGTATCTATGCTTCATCATCTCCATATGACTGAAGTGATACTTTCATCTTAACATCACATCCAATACACTACGATTCTCAATAACCCAGAAGAGGCGTACACAGAACCTGTTAAAGTCCTGGACGACCAAAACCAAAGCGTATTGATTGTCGCAAGTACTAGCGATTGCAAGTCTCAGGTTAAGACCAAATACACATACCCTGATGCAGATTCCCATAGACACATAGTCATACTACCAATGGGATTCCACGGGGTCTATCCAGAGCGAAGCTGTTTCCATACCATCGGTAAACACAACCTCCTATCACACTTGCATAAATATCAAATACTTAAATATATGAGAACTATGCTGTTACGCTTCCATAACACGCACAAGTGCAATACTAGTCTATTCCGCATTATCGATGTCCATTCTCGATAATACTACGACTAGGGATATTTAATGATTAAACCTTTATGGATTGATACTGTCTCATATCTTATAATCCGGAACTAGTCATACGGACTTTTATCATTTATATATTTAAGTAATCAAATTACAAAATTATAAAATGCAATTTCCATAGCTACATAATTAATTTGTACAAAAACCACAATATCTTTTACAAATAGTGACGCTATGGGTCATCATTGCCTAACAATCTCCCACTTGGCCTATAGCCAGTCACTCAAGCATCTAATACATGAACTATGTACATGTCGTTCAAACTTTTGCTGAGGAATAGCTTTCGTCAGCGGATCTGCAATGTTGTCCTCTGATGCGACCTTCTCGATCTTCATATCACCACGAAGAATGATCTCACGAATCAGATGGAAACATCGAAGAACATGCTTAGATCGTTGATGAGATCGCGATTTCTTAGCCTGCGCTATAGCCCCGTTATTGTCACAATACAATGGAATGGGCTCTGCTACTAACGAAAATACTCCTAATCCAATTAGGAATTTTCGGATCCAAACTGCCTCTTTTGTTGCTTCAGCTGCAGTAATATACTCCGCTTCTGTTGTTGAATCGGCAACATTCTCTTGCTTGGAAGATTTCCAGCTTACTGCTCCGTTATTCAAACAAAATATGTACCCCGATTGCGACTTGCAGTCGTCTTTATTGGTTTGGAAACTTGCATCGGTAAACCCAATTACCACAAGTTCTCCATCTCCATAGATTAATAAAGCATTCTTAGTTCGTCTAAGATACTTTAGAATATTCTTAACCGCCATCCAGTGACCATCATCTGGATCGGCCTGATAGCGACTACACATGCTCAAAGCATACGAGACATCAGGTCGCGTACATATCATGGCATACATGATCGATCTGACTGCCAAGGTGAACGGTATCTGACTCATGTTGTCTCTCTCATCTTGAGTTTTAGGACACATGTCCTTAGATAGAGTGACGCCATGTGACACTGGCAACAGTCCCCTCTTGGACTGATCCATGTTGAATCGCTTCAACACTTTGTCAATGTACGTGCTCTGGGAGAGTCCAAAAGCTTTCTATATCTATCTCGGTAGATCTTTATTCCTAGAATAAAGTCTGCTTCTCCCAGATCCTTCATGGAGAATTTTAATGAAAGCCAAGCTTTCACCGATGTTAACATTGGAATGTCATTGCCAATAAGCAATACATCATCAACGTAAAGTACAATGAATGTCAGTGCGCTCCCACTAACCTTCTTATATACACAAGGATCATCCTCGTTTTGAACGAAATCATATTCTTTTATGATCTCATCAAAACGTTGGTTCCAAGAACGCGATGCTTGCTTCAATCCATAAATGGATCGATTTAACTTACAAACCTTGTTTGCAAGTCTAGGTACGATAAAACCGTCAGGCTGTTGCATATAAACATCCTCCAAAAGGTTTCCGTTAAGGAAAGTAGTTTTGATGTCCATCTGCCATATCTCGTAATCGAAATATGCAGCAATATCAAGCATTATCCGAATGGATTTAATCATGGCAACGGGTGAAAAAGTTTCATGGTAATCGACACCATGTCGTTGACGATACCCTTTCGCTACAAGTCTAGCTTTGTATGTTTGTACGTTGCCATCCATGTCAGTCTTCCTCTTGAAGACCCATTTGCAACCAATAGGCTTTACGCCTTCTGGTGCATCAACCAGTGTCCAAACTTGGTTGGTGTACATGGAATCCATTTCGAAATTCATGGCATCTTGCCATAAACCAGAGTCGATACCTTGTATCACTTCCTCATACGTAGCCGGCTCGTTATCCTCAATGAGATTAATATCCACATGAGGTGAGATCAGAAACCCATACCTCTCAGGTTGTTTTCTGACTCTCTATGACTTACGCGGTCCTTGTGTAATCGAAGATTGTGGTATAGTCTCATCCCTGATGGACTGTTCATGTTCGTTAAGGATTCTGTGCCAGGAACAATATCACTCCGATTTTCATCAAGTTCTACTTTCCTCCCACTTATCACTGCATTTAGGAATTCATTCTCAAGGAAAACCGCATGTAGAGCAACAAATACTTTGTTCTCTTGTGGCTGATAGAAGTAATATCCTTTGGTTTCCCTAGGATATCCTACAAATAGGCCTTTATCCGATTTGGGTTCAAGTTTGGTACCTTCCAAATGTTTGACGTATGCCCAACAACCCCAAATCTTCAGGAATGAGAAACTCAGTTTCTTTCCTGTCCATATCTCATACGGAGTCTGTTGAACAGAATTTGACGGAACCTTATTCAAAATAAGTATTGCACTGTTCAATGTATATCCCCATAAGGAAATAGGTAGCTCTGTGCGACTCATCATAGACCTTACCATATCTAACAAAGTTCGGTTTCTCTGTTCGGACACACCATTTAATTACGGTGTTCCAGGAGGAGTTCACTGTGAAAGAATACCATATTCTTTCAAGTAATCAAGAAACTCATTGCTAAAGTATTCGCCACCACGGTCCGACCATAATGTCTTAATACTTTTTCCGGTCTATTTTTCTACTTCGTGTCGAAACTCTTTGAATTTCTCAAAAGTTTCCGACTTGTGTCTCATAAGATACACATAACCAAAACGCGATGCATCATCCATAAAGGTTACAAAGTATTCGTATCCACCTCTAGCCTGGCTAGACATGGCCCACAAACGTCACTATGAACAAGGGCTAACAGTTCGATGGCACATGCACCTTTACCGCTAAAAGGTGATTTAGGCATTTTGCCTAATAACTAAGATTCGCAGACATCATATGAATTTGGATCAAATCCGTCCAAGTATTCACTCTTCGAAAGTGTGGATATACCTGTCTTGTTTATATGTCCCAAATGACAATGCCACATATAAGTTTCATCTTTATTACTTACTTTAAGCCTTTTGTTTGTTACATTATATGTTTGAGATTGATTTATATTCAAAATATAAAGACCATTATTTGCATCAGCTGTGCAAATTTCTATATCATTTTTATACATAAAACACAAAGTGTTTCTAAATACAAAAGTATACCCGCATTGGGTTAACATAGATACATAAATTATATTCCTAGTCAAACTAGGTACAAAATAACAGTTTATAAGTTCAAGTACATGCCCCGAGGGCAGTTCCAAAATATAAGTGCCCACGGCCAAAACGGCAACTAGAGTCCCATTTCCAACACGGAGGTCAATCTCTCCTAAGGTCAGTCTCCTGCTAATCCGCATTTCCTGCACATCAGTACATATGTGAGTACCACAACCAGAATAAAAAATCCAATTTTTAAAATTAGAAGTAGACATGTTTATTTCTATAACAAACATACCTGAAGTCGGTGCCTTGCCCGCTTTGATTTCCTTCATGTGTGCCTTGTACTCGCGGCAGTCACGCTTCCTGTGACCCCGCTTCCCGCACTGCAAGCATACATCTTGGGATTTGTCATTGGGTTTCCCAGAATCCTTTGATGATTTGGCATTGCCCTTTTTCTTATGCTTCTTCTTTTTAACACCTTCAGTCGCCTTGGGCCAAGCCCTCGGAGTCTGAGATGTTGAAGCATAGTGTGCCTCGCGCTTCTTGTACTTAAGGAGCTCTTTTTCTGCCTCACGCAGAGTGGACATCAACTCTCCAAGAGTCTGGTCTTGGTTCAATATGTTGTAGTTCATGATGAACCCACTCCAAGTGTCGGGGAGAGACTGTAGGATCAAATCCACTAAAGTCTCAGCCTCGAAGAGTATGCCCATCTGTCTGAGCTGCTCAATGTCAACAATCATCTGTGAGACATGATGCTCAACAGACGTACCTTGTGACATCCGAGCGCGGAAGAACTTCTTCTGCAACTCGTATCTTTGCGACCTAAGATTAGATCGGTGGAGATCGTGCAACTTCGCCATCATCTCATAGGGATTCAACCCCTTGTTTTGACGATGGAATTGCGGAGTCATAGCGGCAAAAATTACCGATTGAGCAGTCGCATTATCATCGCTATGAGTCTTCCAAAGCTCTAGCTCAAGTAACTGATCAGGTCGGGGCTTAGGCCCAATAGGCCGCTCTAAAGTATAGAGTAACTTCTCGGATCCCAGAACAATTCTGAGATTCATATCCCAGTCCTGAAAGTTTGTGCCATTAAAGACATTTTCGCCCATGACAATTTCCCTAATGCTCAACTTTCCTGTCATCTTAACCGCAATAGTCCAACTATTCGATTAACGATGTATGGGTACAGTCTAACTGTTAAAAGAAAAATAATAATAATATATTAGTCCAACTAATAAAATAATTGACGAAATAATTTTGAAAGCGCGTAAAGCTAACTGTTTGAACAAAATTGCAAATTCAATACTAGCCTCCCACTATTTTTCGGTGAGCCTCTAACCCTCTGTTGAGTACTCGGGAAACCTAGTTTCCTAGTGGGCTAGGATCCCGTTAAATAACACACAACCTTGACTTTGGCCAACAAGCTGTATGATATTTAACTAGGTAAATCTCTAAGATCAATTGGATCTCATCCAATTCCTAGATCCGGTAGGTGGACCTCCAAGTCCGAAACATATATACAATATATATGCCAATATATCCAATATATTTTCCTAACATTTTTCCTCTGAATCAACTAAGCCTTGGCTTTGTCACAACAAGCTTAATGATTCCAGTTAAGCGGAACCCATTGACTTTGGAAAGCTTCGTAATCGATGTCGATGGACAAGAAGTGATCTTGACTTTGGCCAACAAATCACAACTTGGACAAGACACGGGTATGGAACAAAGCCTTCATGATTCAAATACATCCGCGATAGACAAAGGTCTTGACTTTGGCCAACAAACGAATGCCAATCTTGGATCTTGAGTAAGAATCACCCAATGGAAGGAAAACACTTAATATTTTGTTGAGGGTTTTTCGCTTAAATTGGCAACAATTTATTATCTTTGTTAGGTCTCATCATACACCCTTAAGCATGCATTCTAAAAGCATAATAAGGCGCGAAAATAAATTAATAATGATATACAGATAGATATTTCATAGATTGTTCCTAGAACAAATCACTCAATTTCCTCTCCCCGGCTAGCACTACTCTTGCTTCTACCCAATTACATAATACAATAAGAGAAACCTCATTAAAATTAAGGGGAATTAGGTGAGAAGAGAATACAACGAATCAAGAGAGATAAGGCTGGACACGCAGGTCCAATTTAATAAATTCTAAATTTACAACAATTTCCAAAATTGCCCTTTCCCTTCTAATATCCATCCGATATACATTATCCATTCAACACATCCATGTATTCATTTATAGCATGTTATTCAATCAATCTAATCCAATTAATTAATCTTTGAATTAAGTGATCATCCAATATTTAAACAACGATTTGATTTGCGCGAGTCCAACTCGTTTGAGAATAAGTACTCGAAGTACAAATTCTTGAATTATATCGAACTACACTTTAAATCTAATTTAATTCGTATTCAATACTAATTCATTTATTTAATTCCAAATTAAATATCTACACTTTTTTATGCGCTTTAACGACTTAGATTCCAAATCTAATCTAAACGGGTCTCAAAGCCCAATTAACATCCAATGTTGTTTAATTAAAGTCCAATGGGCTTTCAATTGATTTCATAAGGCATGTACTTTGGTCAATATGGGTGAAGCCCAAATACCAAAGACCAATTAAGGAATCACCCTTATTTGCCAAGAAACCAATTTTGGCCCATTAGGCCCAATTAAACTTTAAAGTCCATTTGTTATATTTGGACTTAATGGAATGGTTTAGGCCCAATTTGGATCCAATCCATTTGACCCAAACCAACTTGGCCCAACCAAGCCCATTTTCCCAAATACAACAATTATAAGCCCAATTCAAAATCAAGCCCAATTTATTAAATTCCAATTTTCCAAAATTCATAATTTAATAAATCAAAGTGTTTAGCCATGATTAATCTTTTAAATTAACATTTCCAAAATACTAATCCAATCCATTAATCATGCTTTTCATCATCAACACATGTCCAACATAATTGATTCAAAAAAGCATCTCATTTCATGTTATCAAGCTCATGGCATTCTAGAGTTTTTATTTTGATTTCGTTTTCAATCCGATTGAATTACAAATCAACATTATCCCAAGTCTTTAAACTCATCCAATGATCAAAAGAAAAAAAAATACCATGACTTTATTAGGGCATATACATTCGGCCAACATAAGCTAATTGGGGAAAATTAATCCAATTCATTATTCATGAAATTGATCATCCATAACACTATGTTATCATCATTCAAGCATACTCAATCAAACAATTTCATCAAATCATGCTCAAATCAATTTTACCCAAATTTCATGTTATAAACCCTAATCATTTTCATGCTCAAATTAGGCTCATTGATACCATTTTTGGTTTCTAATGTGGTCCCAAGATCATATTTAAGCAATGAAAAGAATGAATACTCAAAGAAGTGAGGCGGAATCACACTTACATTGAACGGATTTTGAAGACGAAGAATTGTGGAGCATAAATATTCTTAATGGAATAAACGATCTTTGTCAGGCGTAGTATACGTAGTATTGTGGAAAACGATCTAGTATCGGATGTCACATGCTAGGCCTGGGGCTGGAATAGTGTCTGCCACGTACGAAGCATATATCGGATTATAAGCAACTAGTCTATTTAAATCGGATAATCATGACCTTGTCATATTATCTCGATGATTGCAACCATTTAGAGTACCAGTTCTGTATCCATGCGTGATCATCATCTCCATATGACTGAAGTGATACTTCCATCTTGACATCACATCCAATACACTACGATTCTCAATAAACCCAGAAGAGGCGTACACAGAACCTGTTAAAGTCCTTGACGACCAAAACCAAAGCGTATTGATTGTCGCAAGTACTAGCGATGCAAGTCTTAGGTTAAGACCAAATACACCTACCCTGATGCGGATTCCCATAGACACATAGTGATACTACCAATGGGATTCTGCGGGGTCTATCCAGAGCGAAGCTGTTTCTATACCATCGGTAAACACAACCTCCTATCACACTTGCATAAGTATCCAATACTTAAATATATGAGAACTATGTTATTACGCTTCCATAACACGCACAAGTGCAATACTAGTCTATTCCGCATTATCGATGTCCATTCTCGATAATACTACGACTAGGGATATTTAATGATTAAACCTTTATGGATTGATACTGTCTCATATCTTATAATCCAGAACTAATCATACGGACTTTTATCATTTATATATTTAAGTAATCAAATTACAAAATGATAAAATGCAATTTCCATTGCTACATAATTAATTTGTACAAAAACCACAATGTCTTTTACAAATAGTGACGTTATGGGTCATAATTGTCTAACAATTATCGCCCATGATGATGTCCCTAACGCTAATCTTTCCAGCCATCTCGATTGCAATAGTCCAACTATCCAATCAATGATTTTGGGTACACTCAAAATGTAATGGTTACTATAGTCTAACTATATAACCAACTACAAGTGGAGTAGTGTGAAAACAGTCCAACTGTTCAATGAAAGAAATAAAAGATATTAGTCCAACTAATATATATTTATAATGACGATAAATAAAATAAAAGAGTGCGTGTTAGCAAGTATTAAACGAAATTGCAAATTTAATACTGGCCTCCCACTATTTTTCGCCGAGCCTCTAACCCTTTGTGGAGTACTCGGGAAACCTAGTTTCCTAGTGGGCTAGGATCCTGTTAAATAACACACAACCTTGACTTTGGCAAACAAGCTGTATGAAACTTAGCTAGGTAGATCTCTAAGAACAATTGGATCCCATCAAATTCCTAGATCCGGTAGGTGGACCTCCAAGTCCAAAACATATAACCAATATATTTCCTAACCTTTTCCTCTGAATCAAATAAGCCTTGGCTTTGGCTTAACAAGCTTAATGATTCCAGTTAAGCGCGACCCATTGACAGTGGGAAAGCTTCGTAATCCATGTCGATGAACAAAAAATGACCTTGACTTTGGCCAACAAGTAACAACCGCCCAAGACATGCGATATATACAAACCTTTCGTGATTCAAACACATCCGCGATGGACAATGATCTCGACTTTGGCAAACAAACCAATGCCAATTTTGGATCTTAAGAAATAACCACTCAATGGAAGGAAAACACTTAATATTAAAGTGAGGGTTTTTCACGAAAATTGGCAACCAATTTATTATCTTTGATTAGGTCTCATCATACACACTTAAACATGCATTCTAAAAGCATAATAAGGCGCGATAAAATAATAATGATATGTGGATGGATATATAATACAATTTGTTCCTAGAACAAATCACTCTCTTTTTCCTCTCTCCCGCAAGCACTTTACAATCTTCTACCCAATTACATAGCACATAAAGAAACCTCATTTGCATTGAGGGGAATTTGTGAGAAGAGAAATACAAAGAGATAAAGAGGTGGAAGGCTGGACACGTAGGTCTAATTTAAATAAATAAGTACCATACTTACAACAATTTCCAAAATTTCCCCCACCCAACTAATATCCATCCGATATACATTATTCATTCAAATACATCCAAGTATTCACACAAAGCATGATGTCAATAAATCTAATCCAATTAATTAATCTTTGATTAATGATCATCCAATGTTCATATAACGATTTGATTTGCGTGAGTCCAACTCATTTAAGAATAAATACTCTAAGTAAGTATTCTTGAATTATATCGAACTACAATTTTAAATCTAATTTTAAATTGTATCAAGTACTAAATCTAATTTTGACAAGTTGATGTAAGTTAGAGCGGGTCCCACCACTTTAAATTCTAAATTTGAGTTGGCTTACACAACACACTTTGGGCCCGAGCTCGTTTAATCCGACTAAACGAATTTTCCGTCGCGACATAATTAAATCTAATTTAATTAAATAATTATGCCTAGCAAAATTATTACGAATGTCGCTGTCGAATCAATTACAAATTAATTCGTTCGCTTGAATTAAAATCCAATTTTAATTCCGTATTGAAATCCAATTTCAATTAATATATGTGATATATTATTTTAGCCCAATTAAATAAATTAAAAAGTAAAATCCAATTTAACCCTTAAATTTACTTTGTCGATTAATTCCAAATTAATCACATTCTCTCTTCTTGACAAATTTAATCCCAGATAAATTCTTATCCAAATTAATTTTATCTCTCATAATTAATCCCAGATTAATTCTGTTCGAGTCAAATGTCATTGGCGAATCTTTGGGAAGTGACCCAAGAGATCCCTGAAGATGTTGGTAGTAAATACGGTTGTCGGACTATCCGACACGTGCGTACCCCGTACCACGTTCTCACCGATTTACAAGACATGGTTGGCTTCTAGCAAAGCACCGTGCCTACCCAATTCTCCAGAAATATTCAACGAAGAATATGTAATCTGTATCAGGCGTAGTATACAATGTATTCTGTAATACGATTCAGTATAAAATGTCACATGCTAGGCCTAGGGCTGAAATTGTGTCTGCCCAGTACGAAGCATATATCGGATCACTAGCAACTAGTCTCTGTAATCGGATAATCATGACCTAGTCATACTATCCCGATAGCTACAGCATTTGAGAGTACTAGTTCTGTATCATGCGTGATCATCATCGCCATATGACTGAAGTGATACTTCCATCTTGACATCACACCCAATACACTACGATTGTCAGTAACATAGAAGAGGCGTACACAGAACCTGTTAAAGCTCCGAACGACCAAAACCAAAGTATACTGATTGTCGCAAGTATTAGCGATTCAAGTCTCAGGTTAAGACCACATACACCTACCCTGATTCGAATTCCTATAGACACATAGTCATAATACCAATGGGACTCCGATGGGTCTATCCAGAGCGAAACTGTTCCCGGTCCAACGGCTAACAGAACCTCCTATCACACTTGTATAAGTATCCAATACTTAAATATATGAGAACTATGCCATTAAGCTTCCATAATGCGCACAAGTGTAATACTAGCCTATTCCGCATTATCGATGTCCAGTCTCGATAATTCTACGACTTGGGATATTTAATGGTTAAACCTTTCGTGGATTAATACTGTCTCATATCTTATTAATCTGGTACTAATCATATGGACTTTGATCTTTTATATATCTAAGTAATCCAAATACAAAATGATAAAAAAGCAATTTCCTTTGTCACATAGTTAATTTGTACAAAAACACCATGTCTTTTACAAATAGTGATGTTATGGGACGTAATTATCCAACAATATATATATATATATATATCAAGTGAAATTAGGGTTTAATTTCGGTTAATCGGTCGGTTCGGTTATACGAATCTCATAACCGTAACTGAACCGAATAACTAAAAAGTTAAAAATTTTAACCGTAAAAATTAATTTAATCACAGTAACCGAACCATTATAAAAAAATGGGTCGGAACAGTTCGGTTAATTGATTAAAATCGATTAATGCACACTCCTAATTTTTACCTATATAAAAATTTGATTTTTGGGTTCGTCTTATCAAAATAGGGTTTTTGGAGTAATTTGCCCATACGTTATAAAAAAAAATCGAGTGAAACCCTATTTTGATAAGACGAACCCAAAAATCCTATGTGACAAATTATGTTCTAAATACTCTAATTCTTGGAGAACTCGTTCGACGGTAAGAGCGGTAAAAGGCAAGTGTAGGTGAGCTCAGTTTCGAGTAAAAACCTTTTGAGTGACAAACACGAGCGAACTGTGAATATTTTTACATTTTATTTATTTTTTTATTACTAACCTTTTTATTGTAGGAAAAATAAAAGAGAAGAGAAAAAAGTAAAAAAAATATAAAAAAATATCCAGAGAAGTCGAAGCTCAAAGTAAGAGTGATTATACTCCACAGGAACCCGAATTGGGAGATGTGGCATTGAATGTGGCGGTTCTTTTGTAAGAGTTTACTAGGTTTTTAGAGATGATGAGGGATGTGCCGGATGAAGTCAAGGTGATGAGGCAAGGTCACACTAAAGAAAGTAGACCACCACGACCTCTTAGGGCTAATAAGGCAAGGCCTATTCCCCCTAGACCTAGTTGGCGATGGACTGTACCCATGGATGAGATGGAGGCTGAGAATGAATTTGACTTTGATGACAAGTTTGACAGAGTGTCTGAAGTGGATACAGTAAGATTTCAGCATAGAAATAAGAGTTATGAAAGAGAGTTCAGAAGGGGTCATGGGATGAGGAGGATGGTGACTTTGGAAAAATCAAAATGACTATTCCTCATTTCCAAGGCAAGTGTAATCTCGAAGGTTACCTAAATTGGGAGCGTAAGCTAGAGCTAATTTTTGATTACCATAACTATTTCGAGTTGAAGAAGGTAAAGTTGGCTGTTATTGAATTTACAGATTTTGCATTTGTTTGGTGGGACCAGATAATGAAAAATATCAGGAGAAATAGGAGCGCCCGATCACTATATGGCCAGAATTAAAAATAGTTATGAGGAAGGGGTTTATACCTAGGTACTACTACCAAGATTGTTGGGATATATGCCCCATAGCTTCATGTAACATGTAAACGAAATTATTTGTTATAAAATAAAAGATACATTGTTCATTTATCAAATATTTTGATTTGAATCGCATGTTGTAAATTAACTGGTTTACCCGTGATTACTTATGTACCTTCAGACTTAGAGTATGAGTGTCATACACAAGAGGATTTATGTAACTTCCGGTGACCCCGACGACTTGTACGCTACCAGAGGCCGATGACTATTACATTATCGGAGGCATGATACATGATGAAAATCATGTTCAAGCATGTATGTGCTCATGGAATGACTTTTTGGACATTCGGCAGATTCCTCGCAATTCCGATGCGAAATTTTTGTTCCAAGATTAAATTCGGACATCTCATGGTATTTGGTCCGTAACTGATTCACACGATCTATGATTTTCATGAATTTTATATCATCGGAAATTTAAGACTTAGACCTACAACTTCCGTGTTAAACATTTTGTCAAAGTCAGACCATAAATAAGTCAAAAATCGAGATATATTTGACTCCTACAATGAAATTCGGGAATAAGCTAGAATAATGTGATGCGGCAAAATGTGGACCATTCATTTGTAAAAAAAAAAGATCATCTCTATGCACTATATATATATTAAACAATATTCATAATCTCCTTTTTTCTTCAAGGGCACGAATTTGACTCCCCATAACCTAAAAAATTCTTTATTTTGTCATGCCAAAGGTGAAGGAAAAATTGACAAGTTCAAGATTCTTTCATGCAAAGTAAGATTCCTTTCCATTTCCTTTCTTTATTTTTCAGTTTTAAGCTTGAAATGTAGAAGCCCTCATTCGCACTTTCCTTACCCTAGCAAAGAGAATTGCATGATTAGCATTGGTAGAGCTAGTAGCTTGTATTTTGAGAAAGGTTTTGAAGGTATAGTCATATAATGAAGTTTGTATGTGTATAAATATGTTGAGGGATTATACTTAGTGACTTAATGATGCTAGATGATGGTTTATGTTCGTTTGATGTGATGCGGTGAATTTTGAACAATGTTGAAGTTGTAGAAGTGCTTATAGGTTAAGGGTTATTATGAAAGGTTGAGTATTACTTGAGCATTGTCTTGAAAGAGGCATGTTTGGTCTTGAAATCAGTCAAGCGTCGCGACACCAATGGCCCAGCGTCATGACGCGTAGCAAGAAGATGGCCTCTATTTCAATTTTACCGTGTGGGCGTCGCGACGCCAAAGGCCCAGCGTCGTGATACGTTATGAGTGTAGCTTTTTGACTCGACCCTACCCAGGTGGGCGTCGCGACGCACAACTCTTGGCGTCACGACGCGAGTTCATTTTTAGTTTTAGTGATTCCTATTTCATCCTAGAATGTTAGAGGCCACCCTAAAGGTTTTGTATCGATATATGTACACGTATTACATCAAGTTACAAGCATGATATATCATGAAGTGCTAAAAAATAATCGAATTGAGAAAATTAATTTTAGTTCCGAAGCATAGCACATGATTTATAGTCTAACCAAGTTATCGATTATAGATTATCGCAGAAATCGCAATTCTCTTCGACAAAGTGACATAGCACCAGCCAAATTACGAATCAGTCAGTAGACCATTCTCTCAAATTGTATTTACTTGAATGTTTTTGAATCAAGATTTACATATGAGCACTTAGGGTGTTAGCCAAGATTTCTTTCAATCATGTTTGAATGAAAACATTTTGAGAAATGTTTTTCATAATGGAATGATTTTAGAACTTGAGTTCATATTTTGGAGGCATGAGGGAAAAACCCACCTCGGTATGTAGCTTGACTCAGATTGCAATTGACAGACATAGATATCGTGTGCACACGATCCTAGATTTTGAGTCAGGAGGATAGCATAGATCCGCACCCCGCCTCTAGATTTATGGCTTGGGGGACGACGATATGTAACGCCCCAAGACCACTAGATATTGCGTATGGGGGGACGCCCCCCAAGTGCCAGATTATCAGTTTTTCCCCACGGATTTTGAGGTTAGAGTTTTCAGATTTTGTATTTCAGAAACAGATTTTCAGAAACGCTCTTTTTTAGAAACAGAATTTCAGAAAAGAAAGAGTTTATAGAAAAGCTTTTCAGAAAAGTTGAGTTTTCAAATTTGAATGAGATTTCAGAAAAGAAAGTTTTCTTTGAGGATTTCAGTTTTAGAATCACGAATTTTCAGAAAAGAATCATTTTTCGTTTTAATTGTCCACTCACTAGATCGTTCAAATGATCTAATTCCCCCCCCCCCACACTGCCAATTTCTTTGTTTTACAGGTTTACCCGGAGGACGAGCTCGAGAGGATGGATACTGATGGCAGTCACTAGGGTATTTGGTCTACTAGGTTGAGTCAGAAACAGAGTTCAACTCAATTAGAGTTAAGAAATATCATGTATCATATAGGTTATATAGTAAAGATTACATATGTAATGCATTTTAAGTGTTCACTATCAGAGTCGAAAAATGTAGTAAAATTGAGTACTTAATATGAAAAGTGTTATGCATGTATGTTGATGAGTTGGGCATTGGTCATATGCATGATTAAATATATAAAATATGATTTGTTGTTGCTAGAGAGTCAGAGGCTCAGGGGGATATGATGACTTATTCCCTGCCGGTAGCATTGCCGGATCGGGGATGTTACAAAGATGGTATCAGATCATGGTCTAGGGAGACAATGACTGCAGTGGGTAGAGTGTTGGGGTATTGTATACATAATATGTCTAGGATACTAGTATGCGAGGCACTACGTCTCCAGTATTTGATCCTCGAGTACGTCCTCAAGCCCTATAGATAGGTTAGCAAGCTTTCCCAGACTATTCAAACAGTATTTTCTTATGAAAACAACTATACTCTAGATCTAAGTTAAGAATTCTCCTGTAGTTATCCTGGCTTATAACTAGAAGTACAGACAAGCTGTGAAACTAGATAGTAAAGTTTTGAGAATATTCACCCAAATGAGTGGGAAGAGAAATTTATAAGAAAATTAAAAGAATAAGGTACATATGTTCTAAGTAATCAGAGATAGTAAAGAGATAGAGGTACATAATGAGTTGATAAAGAAAACACCATAACTTATAGTAGTAAAGAGCATATAGCAAGCCTGAACAAGAGTAAAATGTTGAGTAAACCTGAATAAAATCCTTTCCTTTCTACTAAGATTCATTCCCTCATCAGAAAATTCATTCAGGTAGACCCAATAGCCATAAGTATCTCTTATAGATATCAATGTTCCCCTGAATAGCGAAAATAGTCAGAAAAAAAAGAAAAATAATCAAAATTATTCAATTGATTTTCCACTAAACCTAAGATATCATAAAAGGATTTAGAGAATCCCAGATCCCCAAACCCAGGCCCGCAAGCAGGAAAATAAAGGTCATAAGTAGAAATGATTAGTTACCTTACCCCAAGAAATCCGATGAAGACAAGACCCTAAGCTATCTAGATTTCAACCGCTCAGTGATACCAATTAAGAAAGTTGTCCTGACGGAGCCTATCTTATACCTACCTTAAATGAGTAATAGACTCCACCAGGATACAGAGTACCAGAAACAGGACAACAATAACCATCATGACGTAAAGGCTTGCCCCATCCTTTCCCAGCTTAGATAAAGGTAAACGTAAGAAAGCCCGACGAGAGTTAATCCTAAAACAGAAACAGAAGACATGAGAAGATAGATCACCCAAAAAAGGACCAAGGAAGCCTCCGAAATTAGAAAGGAAATAACCTAGTATAGTCCAAGAATCTAGGCAAGTCAGCACGAGGCTTGCAGTACTAGTAGAAGTCTACAAAATAGACTGAACATAGTAGAAACCTATAGATCTGACCAATGCCAGTAGAAAATTCGTGCAAGTTCAAAATATTGGACAATTATGACCGATAGCATCATTATTTGTAAAGAACATTGTGTTTTTGTACAAATTATCTATGTGACAAAAAGGAAATTGCTATTTTATCATTATTGTAATTAGATTACTTGGATATATATTAATGATAAAAGTCCATATGGTTAATTCAGATTAATAAGATATGAGACAATATTAATCCACGAACGGTTTAATCATTAAATATCCCTAGTCGAAGTATTATGGAGACTGGACATTAATAACGCGGAATAGACTAGTATTACAATTGTGCGCGTTATGGAAGCTTAACGGCATAGTTCTCATTTATTTAGGTATTGGATACTTATACAAGTGTAATAAGAGGTTCTGTTAGTCGTTGGACTGGGAACAGTTCCCTCTGGAAAGACCCACTCGGAATCTCATTGGTAATATGACTATGTGTCTATGGGAATCCGAATCAGGGTAGGTGTATGTATTCTTTAACTTGAGACTTACGTCGCTATTACTTGCGACAATCAGTTTACTTTAGTATTGGTCGTCTGGAGCTTTAACAGGTTATGTGTACGCCTATATTGGGTTTACTGAGAATCGTAGTGTATTGGATATGATGTCAAGATGGGAGTATCACTTCAGTCATATGGAGATGATGGTCACACAGGATACGAAACTAGTACTCTTAAAGCTGTAGTTATCGGGATAGTATGACTAGGTCCTGACTTCCCGATTACAAAGATTAATTACTAGGGATCCAATATATGCTTTGTACGGGGCAGACACAGAGCCAGCCCTAGGCCTAGCATGTGACATCCGATACTGGATCATATTACGTATTACATAATATTAGTATTACTACGCCTGATACAAATGATATTTCTCGGTGAAAATTTCTGGAGAATTTGGTAGGCACGGTGCTTTGCTAGAAGCCAACAATTTCTTGTAAATCGGTGAGAACATGGTACGGGGTACGCACGTGTTCGGATAGTCCGATAACCGTATTTACTGCCAACATATCCAAGAATCTCTTGGGTCGCTTCCCAAAGATTCACCAATGACATTTGACTTATATAGAATTAATCTGGGATTAATTATGAGAGAGAAAATTAATTTGGGATTAATTGCGGCAAGAATTAATCTGGGATTAACTTTGTATAGAAGAGAGAACGCTATTAATTTAGAATTAATCGATAAAATAAATTTTTTAGTTAAATTGGATTTTTCTATTTAATTTATTTATTTGAGGCTAAAATAATATATCGGATATATTAATTGAAATCGGATTTCAATACGAAATTTAAATTGGATTTTAATTCGGGTGAACAAATTAATTTAGAATTAATTCGAAAGCGACTATCGTAATAATTTTTTGAGGCATAATTATTTAATTAAATTGGATTTAATTATGGCGCGACGGTAAATTCATTTAATTGGAATTAAACGAACCCGATATAATTGCCCGTGACTTTGCGTGTGTCTTTTTGTGTTTTGGGAACACAAAATATCTTTGACTTTGGTGGGCCCAAGTCAAGTTATGTGTTGTGTAAGCCAACTCAAATTTTGAATTTAAAATGTGGTGGGACCACATGACTTACATCAAAGGTCAAAGATTGATGTAAGTAGTTGGCTTAATTTATTAATTGCATTTAACACACACAACCACCAAGTCTTGAGAAAATATCTCACTCTCTCTTCTTCCTCTCCTTGGCCGAAACCTCCTCTCCCTTGTAATGAAATTTCGCTTCAAAATTTCAACAAAGCTAGCACTTGGAGGAGTCAAATAAGGTGATAGGTAAACTCACCCAAGGAAATAACAACATAACAACAAGCTTGGAGCTTCATCCAAAGAGGAAAAATTCAAAATTTCTTCATTTAACAATGTAAGTGATTCCGCCACTTTTTTTGTTATTTCACACATATAATCCTGTCTAGGATCTTGTGGCATGTCTTAGAGACTAACACAAAAGGATAGACTTGTGAGATCGGAGACACTCAAGAGTTCACAAGAATATCAAGTGCGAACAATATGATTAAAAGGCATAGTTGTAGCCTATAACAAGAGCATAAAGAAAAGACCTAGATAGCCCATGAGAATGAACCATCACTAGTCGCAGTAGTACAACATAGAGCCAAGAGACAAGATAGAGGAATACAAAGCAGCAAGAAAGAGCAGTATCTGTAGTAGCAGAGATAACGTAATTTAAAGAAAATAATGTAGATAGAAACCTCAACATAATTGATGAGGGTTGTGGAAACCTTAAGACTTAGATGAGTCAGTGCGGATTCCAGTAGAATGAGCAATTACTTTTCTGTCCAGTAACTCCGACCCCAGTAAGTGTACAGACACCCAACTAGACTATCGTTGGACTTAGACAGTTAACAGAAACTTGTATTCTCAGATCTTCAAGGAAAGCATGTATTCAGCCCCAATTTAGTGTTGGGAAGTGGTCGCGAGTGCGCAGTAGAAAATTAACAATTATGATGCCGCTATCCCTTTTCCCAAGACCCATTTGTTTTTATTATTCTACAAGCCTAGGCATGTTACTATATATTCTAAGCATAAAAACTCATAAAACATGCAAAGAACATAAACCTAAACATGCTAACTATCATAAGAACTCTAATTAAAATAAAGAAAGAAAAAGACTTACTTGAACCGAAGACTCCTCTAGTCCTCCCTCCAATCTACAAGCTTTTCTCGAACTCAGCAAGCTCTTCCACGTTCCAAAGAGCCACCCAAGTGTGTGGCCTCCAAAGGTGCACACACCAAAGCCAAAACTCAACGGCAAGACTACGCCTTGAGTGCATATGTATTTTGCCCTTGGTGCTAGCCTAGGCAAATACCTCAAAACTTTTAACTTGAGATTCCTCTAGTCAATTAGACTTAAGGATACTCTTAAACTTTAGAGTTGCTCACTTATATAAACCCAAGATATGAAAGGTTTTGGTGTAAAAATTTGTAAAGAATTCTTTGGGTTTATATAGGTGCTCCAAAGACAACAAAATTAATTAAGAATCCGATGTGGGATAAATGCTAATTAAATCTTAGCCATTGGATCTTAATATAGTGGTTTAATGAGATTATAAAACCCTAATAAGAGTTTGGACCGAATTGGAATTCAAAACAAATAAATAAAATAAAATAAAATAAAATAAAAAATGCAGATTTTATTTATTTATTTATTTTCTTATTCAATTTTCCAATTCCCAAAGTGCCCATATCGTCATTCACCAATCCCTAAGCAAATTTGGAGCCTCATAAATGATCTGTTCAATAATTAAACATATTGAACCATTTATGAACAATTCCTACAGCAATCATATATGCTGTTAAATTTGTACTGTGCACTGTTAACCATTGATTTCGACTTTGTTGTGTGTGACCTTTTGGGTTCCCCTCAAGTTGGACATGAAATGAATCGTGATAATTTAATCGAGCATAAATTATCCTCCGATCAGATGGTAGTTCGATTTAAATGACCAAAGTTGACATCTAACAACATGCCAAGGCCCCCAAATGAGAAGGAAAAATATATACCCATTCTGTATGCGATTTACATATGATACGGTCCCTCGCCTCACTGTATCCCCACTGTTTGACCTAGGGTATGGAAAGTGTTTACCCATATAGTCAAAGGTATGATGTTGATTGTGTCATGAATTGTGCTAACCCAAGAATCTCATATGATTCTTCCGCTGTGGCCACAGTCTCAAGCACTTATCACACATATCAACACGCGAACTGGAATACTACTCTTATAAGAAAATATTATCCGAGAGAGTGGCGATTCTCTGTTGTATCTTTACAAACTTCATGTGTTTCAACAAATGACCCAAGCATACCCTTATTACTAGATCTTTTGAACCGGGGAAGGAGAATTTCAAAGTCATTTGATCCACACATAAGATTGTAAAGACCTCAAGTCTAAAGACTAGTCATACAATCGATACATGAAAGTTCTCACAAACACATGGGATAAACACTCCATGTGAAAACTTTTGGCGGTCAAATCGATGGACACGAGCAACTCATGCATCCATGTGATACACCAAGCGGACGGATCTCCGCTAGTAGCCTATGAGATCGGCTACCCCACTTAAGGGCAGATCATATCATCATGCTAGTCTCTCCGCTTTGTGAACGCCCAGATTATTCACAAAACTATGACTAGGAACGTTTGAGAGTAATGATTCTCATAAGGCGTGGAAGTCATCATCTTATTACTCCAAGGGCTTTATTACAGTGTTTGATGATTCATATAATTTATGTAAGACACGTATAATAAAGATTGCAATTTTATTAACTAATGAAAATATTGCAAATACATGTACATATAGCCCATCCACAAGTTGGGTATAGGGCATATCCCTAACAATCTCCCACTTGTACTATAGCCAACTAGTATGAATCTGGACACTATACTCTTGGGTGAGCCTATCATGCTTTTGTTGAGTCAGCCCTTTAGTCAGAGAATCTGCAAGATTATCTTCTGTGGGTATTTTCTCTATAATAACTTCATTTCTCTCAACAATCTCCCTGATGAGATGAAATCGCCTGAGTACATGCTTGGATTTCTGGTGGGACCTTGGTTCCTTTGATTGAGCAATGACACCCGTGTTGTCACAGTACACCGTGACGCCATTCTTTATCGCGGGAAGCACTTCCAGGTCCTTGATGAACTTCTTTATATAAACTGTTTGTTTAGTTGCCTCAGATGCTGCAATATACTTGGCTTCAGTGGTGGATTCCATTGTAGTTGACTTCTTTGAGCTTTTCCAACTGACAGCTCCGCCATTCATAGTAAACAGATATCCTATTTGCGATCTGCTGTCATCCTTATTGGTCTGAAAGCTCGCATCACAATAACCAATGACTTTCATCTCAAAACAATCTTCGTATCTCAAGAACAAATCCTTAGTTCTTCTCAGATACTTGAGGATTGTTTTGACAGCTGCCCAGTATTGCTCACTAGGATTTGTCTGATACTTGCTCGTTAAGCTAAGAGCATAAGAGACATTAGGTATTGTAAATAGCATGGTGTACATGATCGATCCTATTGCTTAAACATAAGGGATCCTACTCATACGCTCTCTATCTGAAGGAGTATGTGGACATTGCTCCTTAGATAATTTGATTCCATGACAAGTAGGTAAATTACCTCTTTTGGAATCTTCCATTTTGAATCTTTTCAAAACTTTATCTATGTACGTAGATTGAGAAAGTCCTATCAACCTCTTAGATCTATTATGATAGATCTTAATGCCGAGGATGGAGGCTGCTTCTCCCAAATCTTTCGTGGAGAAATTCTGAGATAACCATTGCTTGGTGGCTTGCATCATGGGAATATCATTCCCGATGATTAATATGTCATCGACATATAATACAAGAAATATAACAGCACTCCCACTACTTTTCCTGTAAACACAAGGCTCGTCTACATTTTTGATGAAGTCAAATTCTTTGATTGTCTTATCAAATCGTATATTCCAACTTCTGGAGGCTTGCTTGAGTCCATAAATGGATCATTTAAGCTTGTATAATTTATTATGATCATCCTTAGATGCAAACCCCTCAGGTTGTGTCATATAGACTTCCTCTACGAGGTTCCCATTAAGGAAAGCTGTTTTGACATCCATCTGCCAAATCTCATAATCAAAGTGTGCAGCTAGTGCCAGTAAAATTTGAATAGACTTTATCATTGCAACAGGCGAGAAGGTTTCGTCATATTCAATTCCTTGGATTTGTCTATAACCTTTCGCCACCAACCTAGCCTTATAGGTTTGGATGTTGCCTTCTGCATCAGTTTTACGCTTGTAAATCCACTTGCAGCCTATGGGTTTTATTCCTTCAGGTGCATCCACCAAGTCCCAGACTTGATTATGATACATAGAGTCTATTTCGGATTTCATGGCCTCAAGCCACTTGACTGAATCAATGTCACGTATTGCTTCATCATAACTGGTGGGATCGTCATTATCAATGACCTGATCATATTCCTTATCAATATGGAAACCATATCTTTCAGGCTCATATCTTTCCCTACCAGACCTTTTAAGTTCATAACCTTGTGGTTGTTCCGTCGCTGCCCTTTTGAGGGGCCCGAGGTTTAGTTCTATGTTAGTTTGTTCTTCCCGTACCTCATCGAGGTCAAGTCTACTCCCACTATATTTCTTGAGAAGGAATTCATTCTCTATAAATTTAGCATTTCGTGAGACAAATATTCTTTGTTCATTTGGGACATAGAACATGTATGCTCTTCAGTTCAAGGCATATCCTACAAACTTATATTTAACTGCCCTATCATCCAGTTTTTTAGTTTGTGTGAGCTTAACATATGCGTCACATCCCCAAACTCTTAGATAACTAAGACTATGATGTTTCCCAGACCATAACTCATATGGTGTTTGACTAATAGTCTTGAAAGGAACTTCGTTTAGTAGTAGTGTTGTAATTTCTAAAACAAGACCCCAAAATGAAAGAGGTAGATACGTGCCTGGCATTATTGATCGGACCATATCTAATAATGTCCGATTTCTCTTTTCGGAGACCCCATTATGCTGTGGAGTTCACGGAGAGTCCACTGGGAAACAATGCCATTTTCTCTCAAGTAATCTTGAAATGCGTCGCTTAAGTATTCACCACCTCGATCAGACCTTAGTGACTTAATACTTTTATTAAGCTGGTTTTCTACTTCAGCTTTAAAGTCTTTGAATTTCTCAAAGGCTTCAGATTTGTACCGCATAAGGTACACATACCCACATCGCGAGTGATCATCGATAAAGGTAATAAAGTAGGAGAATCCACCTCTAGCGGTGACTGACATTGGTCCACATACATCAGAGTGTATGAGTTCTAATGTTTCCGCTGCACGCTGTCATTTACCTTTGAAGGGTAATTTGGTCATTTTACCAAGTAAACAAGACTCACAAGTTCCATAAGGTTCATATTTGAAGGGTTTGAAATACCCATCCTTATCTAGCTTAGTTAATCTTGTTTCATTGATATAACCTAAGCGACTGTGCCATAGAAGTGATTCATTGAGATTATTCGAGTTAACGTTGTATATATTAGAGGTTGAACATTATTTGTTAGTTTGTAAGACATAGATACCATTATTCAAAATACCATCTCCATATTTTATTTCATTGAAATAAATAGAACATTCATTACAACTTATTAGGCATGAAAAGCCTTTATTACATAAAGAAGAAATTGAAATGATGTTCTTTACTAGAGAAGGTACATAAACACAATCTTCTAAGTCTAAAACTAAATCATTCGGCAAAACTAATGAATAAGTCCCCACGCACAATGCAGCCAGTTTTGCTCTATTACCCATGCGTAAGTCAACCTCCCAATGACGGAGTCTCCTACTGTTTCTCAGGCCCTGCACATTGTTACATAAGTGAGTCCCACAACTGGTGTCAAGCAACCAAATAGAAGGTTCAGAGTTTTGAGAATATAGTTCAATCATATACAACATACCTGAAGTATTGGGCTTCTTGGCCTCTTGGGCTTCCCTAGCTTCCTTGGCTTTCAAGGATCTGCAGTCTTTCTTCCAATGACCATTCTTTCCACAAAAGAAACATTTCCCCTTTCCTTTTCTTCTCCACCTTACCATTGGGCTTTAGGTGATCTAGAGCCTTGGCCTTGCTCTTATTTTTCTTTGGGTCTCGTGGCTTCAGGTCCGTACCCGTAAGCATGAAGGAGGTTTTAAGCTCCGGTATCAAGTCCTTCTCTGCTTGCTTTATCAGATTGTGCAATTCTGCTAAAGTAGCTTCTTTATTAGACAGATGAAACTGCATAATAAAGTTAGAGAAATCTTTTGGTAAGGACTGAAGAATTAGATCATGACCTATCTCATGATCCATGATGAACCTAAGGTTGGCCAATTTTTCAATGTGGCCAATCATCTTAAGCACATGTCCACTAACAGATCCTTCATTATACCTTATTTGGAATAAGGCATATGACACTTGGAATCTCACGGTATGAACGGAAGTTGCATACAACTCCTTCAAGTAAAAGTTGATGGTTTGAGCATTCATATCTTCATGAGCTTTCTGAAGTTCGTCTGACTTAGAGCCAAGCATTATGCAAATTGCTTGCTCATCATCATCGACGTGTTTCTTCCAAGCATCAAATGTATTTTGGTCAGCATCTTCTGCGGGTTTAGGGGGAAATGGTCTTTCAAGAACATAGAAAAAAAATTTCTTGTCGTAAGACAATTTTAAGGTTTCTAAATCAGTGATTGTAGTTGTCCCCTATAACCCACCTGTTAAGAGAGAATGTTAAAATTAGGAATATGTTTTCATTAATGTTTCATAATAACATGGGCTTTTAATATTATGAAGTTGCTCCCACTCAATTGTTTTAAAATTTTAAGCAAATCACATCAACCCCAATATTATGGATTTCTTGTGGGCAAGGATCCCATTATCATCATTTCACAACTCCGACTAGGGCTGGTCGTTATAAAATACAGTAATTAGGTAGGTTCCCAATCAATTTATGATATAAATCACAATTCCTTGATCATTGGGTTGGGAAATCAAACATGCCATAGCTTATGCTAGTCCTTGTGGACACCCAATCTTTGCCACTAAGTTATAAGACCACGCCTAAGGGTCGCTGCGTCTTATGACTCAAAAATTCAAACCATTTTCAATAGTATAATTTAGGGACAAATTGATATTGGTCAGTCTAGTAAAGCCTAGTCCTGCCAATACGGTTTAAGCCTTTTGGGTCTATACTTTACAATGGGAGGCAAATTTTATACTTAAATTATTATTGAGGATTTTAGCAAGTTTAAGTGAATAACTGTCAAATGGATTCCTACATTGAAAATTCCCCAGAGGGAGGGTGGAGCGAACTCTCTTAAATACCCTTACCTCTTAGGCTCTTATTGCCTTGGTGACGGGAATAAACAATAGATCCTCCAAATTAGTCCAACACTTTAAATATGCTTTAAGGTAAGCTTTGAGTAAATGATTATCTAGATGTCTTCACAGTTTTTCCTTTTGGCTATAAAAAGGTAGTGAGTGAAGGAAGACACCAAATCATTATCTAACTCTAGTAATACCTTTGGTTAAATTAACTTTAGTTTGGAAAGTTTTATTAATGATGAGTGGTAAATCTATCATTATTTCCCACTCATTTAACTTAACATTTTGTATAGTTTCTTGAGTTTTGTTAATATTTTGATGTGTTTTGTGTTATTTTGTAGATAAATAAAGTTTCAGGACATTCTGGAGGTGATTTGGAGCAAAACAGTGAAAATGGACGAAAAGGGAATTTTGGTCATTTCTCGCTTCGCGACGCGCAAGTCTTTGGCGTCGTGACGCCTAACGTGCGCCAAGTCCATGCTAACGTGCGCCGGGTCCACAAGTTAGAATCAGAGAAGTTTGACTTTGCTAACGTGCATCGTGCCATGTGTAACCATCACAGCTGATTTGCTAACGTGCGTCGTGCCATGTGTCATCATCCTACGGTGCCGACAATCTCCATTGCCACGTGTGCCACGTGTCACTCCATGTCACCACCACGTCATCATCAACCAATCACAGCGTGCCACATGTCGCAATCCTACGGTGCTGACACTCCATTTCGCCACGTGTCGCCACGTCAGCATAATAATTGAGCTCTCAGCCGCCTTATCTCATTATCCAGAATCGCCACGTGTCAAGCCCTCAGCATGCCACGTCAAAAGAGGCTGGCATCGCGACACCAAAGGCCTTGGCGTCGCGACACCTAGAGCTTATCCGCGCCTATAAATTGAGCTCGAGGTTTCAGTTTCAAATGTAACATTCTCTCTTAATTCTCTGATGTAAATATGGAGTTTTCTATCTAGTTTCTTTTAGTTTTTAGTTTTGTAATTAATTTTAATTACGTTCTATAATAATAGTAATTTACTTTCTTACTTTTTACAGTTTTTACTATTCACCATGAGGAGGTAACTTCCCCAGCTAAGGTGAAAGGTAATTCTTTTACTGTTACTATTTAGATTAATCTCCATTAAAAATAATATATTCACTATTTAAAATATTGACTTAAAAAGGATACCGCCATATTGGTCGGTTGGTAAATCATTTTAATCTGGTTTAAACCTAACTAATCAAGGATACCGCCAGATTGGTCAGTTGGTAATTAAATTTTCTTACCGCCTATATGGCAGGTTTATTTTGGTTCCGCCTTTATGGCTGGTTGGACTTAAATTGACTTAATCAGGTTACCGCCTATATGGCTGGTTGGTAAAATAATCACAAGTTAATATATTATATTAAGGGAGATATCTAAATAGTAAATAGTAAAAGTTGATCCTTTTACCTTAGCATTTTATTTTATTTTACTTTTCAGCTTTTACTTTATGTCTTTTACTTTTCAGCATTTTTACTTTATGTCTTTTACTTTTAAGTTTTTACTAGCCCTAGTTATGTGTTAGTTATCTGGGGTTGTGATGAATTCTAATATCACCGTTTTATAAGGGGTTATTTTATAGTTTGGGTAATTTAAAAGTTTACTTATTAAGTCTTAAGCTTAATGCTTCTTGTTGTCTGATCACCAATAAGATTGATGTGGTAAATCTAAAATAAACTTGACAAAGGAATTTTAGGTTTCAGCCTTAGACTTAATAGCCCACGATCTTCCTTGAAGATAGATAACCCTTTAATATATTTCCTTACAGGATAAACATAAACCTGTTGGGCGGGGGTAGCCATAATTGGAACTTAAACTTAATGAATCCAGGTAATTTGGTTGACATAGACATATGGTTCAATTGGGTTAAACTGGGTATTTGCGTCTGACCATCGACATAGGCTTTCGCATAATTTCGTGTTCCAGGTTAGTAAACCAATTTATTACACAAACATAAAATAATCACTTCATCTTTTAAAAGATATTAGAAAGATTCAAAACCCTAGATCTATGAGTCTTTTGTTATTTTCGTTAGTATTTTCTTTTGTTTATTTTATTTTATTTTAATTAAGGAAAACCACATTCAACCAATCAAACAATCATTCTCTTCTCCATTTAATTAGATATTTGTAAATAAATATATTCAACAATTAATAACAACAGTAGGAATTAAGTCCTCGTGGGATCGATATTTTTATACTACTTGAACGATACGTGCTCTTGCGTTATACGTGTGTGTTTACGCCGGTCAATTAATGCCTTGGTCCCACCCCACTTGTATCTTTTATAATGTATTTTATTATAAACAAGTGATTTATATTTATTAGCCTTAAAGGTAATAAATCTCTAAGTTCATCACGAAATAATTACTTAGCTAAGGGATATTCTAAAAAGTAATCAATATTATGGAACTATTTAGGGTTGTGAATCCTTCCAATATTCTTCTAAAGATGAAGTGATTATCTTATGTTTGTGTAATGTACCGGTTTATTAACCTGGAACACGAAAATATGCAGAAGCCTCTGTCGATGGTCAGATACAAACACCCAAAGTAACCCAATTAACTATATGTCTTTGTTAACAAAGTTACCCGAATTCATTAAGTTCAAGTTCCAATTATGGCTACCCACGCCCGACAGGTATATGTCTATTCTCGAAGGAAATCTCTAAGGTGAATGTGAGATTGTGAGCTATTGAGTCTAAGGCTGAAACCTAAAATCCCTTTACCAAGTTCATTTTAAGTTTACCAAATCAATCTTATTATTGGCCAGTTAATAAAAAGCATTAAGATTAAGACTCAATAAATAAACCTATACGTCACACAAGATATAAAATAACCAACTTATAAACCTATGATATTGGAATTCATCACAACCATAGAAAAGGTATTTAGTTACAACACATACCTAGGACTACTGAAGACATAAATAAAGAAAACATCATGCAACTAATTGAAACTAAAAAGGTAAAAATTACAACAATGAAATAAAATGTTCGGGTTTGGGGATCCATTTTTAATATTTCAAATCTAGAAATCTTTCTTATTATAATGTATAAATTTGCGTTATATTACCAACCGACCATAAAGGCGGTATCCTGATTAAGTCAGATTTTAATTATTTCCAACCAACCATAAAGGTGATATGGTTAAAATTATTTTAATTAAGTCCAATCGACCAATAAGGCGGTTTCCAATTAAGTCAGGTTTTAAGATAATTTATATATTATAAAAGAAGGGAGACTAATCTAAATTATAATAATAAAAGTTTCACCTTCACCCCAGCAGAGAGAGGTTACCTACTCATGCTTTTAAATAAAACAAAGAAAGATTTATTACTTAAAATAAAAATTAAATACAAGAAAACTGAAATTAAACAAACAAGATACTCTCTTCTTAATATTTTAAGGAAATTCCCCAGAAGAAAGTATGAAGAATTTATTTAATTTCAGCCTTTATTTATAGGCTCCAAAAACGGACTGCGTTGCGACACAAAGGGCTTGTACATAGCGACGCGCTACAAGAATCGGCGGCTGTCGGTCGACACATTATTAGCTTTGCGTCGGGTCACGTTGAGGGTTGGGTGTTGCGACACTAACGTCATGATGATGCAAGTGATGACGCGTGTTGGCAACTTGAATTATTGGCTGATGTCGTGAGGATGCGGTGATGACGCACGTGATGACGCGGTGATGATGTGTGTCAGTAGCTAAATAATTTAGGCACGACACGACGCAGAATTGGTTGCACGTCGCGATGTGTGAACAGTGAATTTCCTATTTTGCCACATTTTCATCCGTTTTTCACCGTTTTGGTCTCGATTTGATTCCATTGAGTCCCGAAATCTTATTTATCTATAAAATAACACAAAACACATCAAAATATTCACAAAACTCAAGAAACTATACAAAATATTAAGTAAAAGGGGCGGTAAATATTAATATATTTTCCGCTCATCATTTATCCATCAACCGTATTGACAAGACATACCAATAAACATGCATCAAATACATATTAATTATAAAACCTTATTTCAAATAGGAATTTTCCGTAAAAGATGTTATTCACTTTATTTAATCAAATGAAATAAATATATGCATGCATTGTTGGAGTTTACAAAGGTCCCAATGATCAATAAACAAGCATGAACATGTGTGAATACAATCGAGAAAGTCACGGAATACTCACATCGATCGGTTGAGCGATGCAGCAACGAACAAAACTCAAAATCTGCTCACTGCAGCTCACGGCAGTGGACTGCTCCAAGCTCACTGTTTTGGCATCCACGGATGTCTTCGTCAAGCTCCAAGCTTCGTCAAACGATTCCCGGCTCATGGGTGGACTTCCCTATCACCTTCGCATGACTCTCAGAGTGCTAGCTCTCTTGCTTTTTGCCACAAAAAACAAGCACTTTGCTTCTCCTTCTTCCTCTAAGTTCACGGCAAACCAGAAGAAGAACTGCCCTCCATGGGCGTGAGTGAGAAGAGAATGGAGAGAGAGAATAGAGTTGAAAAATTATGTTAATTGTTATTGATTTCTAAAATCAATTTAACATATACCAAACATCTAATAATAATATATGTCACTCAAGCTTTTAAAAGCTTTTCAACAACTCCCATCAAGTCACATATATCAATCAAGTTGTCAAGTCACATCACTCAAAGTGACAAGTGATTTGACGCTTGATGCGACTAATGATTTGACGCTTGATTTGACTTGCGTGTCGTACTCGAATTCGAAATGCGAGTGCGCTCGTAAATAATCCCGAGCTCGGGTTCGCTAATTCCAAATTAACGAATTTTCCGTTGCGTCGTAATTAAATGATTACGCCTAGTGAAGTCATTATTCACGTCGCTTACGAATTAATTCTAAATTAATTCGTCGCCCGAATTAAAATCTAATTTTAATTCCGCGTCGAAATCTAATTTCGTTTAATATATCAAATATATTAATTAATCGATTAATTCCAAAATAATTATTTTCTCTCTTTAAATAACATTTATCCTAGATAAAATATTCCCGCAATTAATCCCAGATTAATTTTCTCTCTCATCTAATTAATCCCAGATTAATTAAAAGTGCGAGTCATACGTCATCGGTGAATCTTTGGAAGCGACCCATGAGATCCCGGATATGTTGGTAGTAAATTTGGTCGTCGGACTATCTGAACATGTAAGTACCTCGTACTACGCTTATACCGATTTACAAGACAAGGTTGGCTTCTAGAAAAGCGCCATGCCTACCCAATTCTCCAGAAATATCCTTACAGGAATAAATGATCTATATCAAGCGTAGTATACGTAGTATTGCGTATTTATGTCCAGTATCGGATGATCACATGCAAGGCCTGGGGCTGGTACAGTGTCTGCCCCGTACGAAGCATATATCGGATGACGAGCAACTAGTCTCTTTAATATCGGATAATCATAACCAAGTCATATTATCCCGACGGTTGCAACTTTTTTAGAGAACCAGTTCTGTATCCCTGCGCGATCATCAACTCCATATAACTGGAGTGACACTTCTGTCTTGACATCACACCCAACACACTACGATTCTCAATATACCCAGCATTGGAGTACACAGAACCTGTTAAAGCCCTGTACGACCGTAACCAAAGTATATTGATTGTCGTAAGTATTAGCGGTGCAAGTCTCAGGTTAAGACCAAATACACCTACCCTGATTTCAGACTTCCATAGACACATAGTCATACTACCAATGGAATTCCGAGGGGGTCTATCCAGAGTGAAGCTGTTTCCCGTACCATCGCCAAAACACAACCTCCTACTACACTTCCATGAGTATCCTATACCCAAATATATGAGAACTATGTCGTTGTGCCCTCACAACGCGCATAAGTGTAATACTAATCTTTTACGCATTCATCGATGTCCAATCTCGATAATGCTCTGACTAGGGATATTTAATGATTTATCCTTCGTGGATTGATACTGTCTCATATCATTCTCAATCCAGCAACAAATCACAGGGACCTTCTATCATTTATACATCTAGGTGATCTACTCACAAATGATAAGAGTACAATATCCTTTGTCACATAGTTAATTTGTACAACAACACCATGATCTGTTGACCGGCGTAAACACACACGTATAACGCAAGCGCACGTATCGTTCAAGTAGTATAAAAATATCGATCCCACGAGGACTTAATATCTAAACTATTAATTTTATGAGGTCAAATGATTACTAATATCTAACAAGTTGATTGATTGATTTGAAATGGTGACGATTCTAAATTTAAAAGCAAGTAAATAAAATTGTCGAAAATAGGTTTAAAGAAAATTCAATATTAAAAACTATCTAGGGTTGTGATTTCTTCCAATATCATTTTAAAGATGAAGTGGTTATCTTAAAGTTGGGTAATATATTGATTTATTAACCTGGAGCACTAAATTATGTGTAAGCCTCTGTCGATGGTCAGACACAAATACCCAGTTTAACCCAATTGAACCATATGTCTATGTCAACCAAATTATCTGGATTCATTAAGTTTAAGTTCCAATTATGGCTACCCCCACCCGACAGGTATATGTCTATCCTGTAAGGAAATCTATTAAAGGTTTATCTATCCTCAAGGCAGATCATGGGCTATTGAGTCTAAGGCTGAAACCTAAAATCCCTATGTCTAGTTCATTTTAGATTTACCAGATCAATTTTATTAATGGCCAGTTAATGAAAAGCATTAAGTTTAAGACACAATAAATAAATCTTATATTACCCAAGCTATAATCTAACCCTTATAAAACGGTGATATTGGATTTCATCACAACCCCAGATAACTATTTAGTTACCACACATAACTAGGGCTAATAAAAACTTAAAAGTAAAAGACATAAAATGAAAATGCTTGAAAGTAATTGCGGTAAAGTAAAAGTTGAAAAGTAAATTACAATAAAATAAAATGCTAAGGTAAAAGGAATTACTTTTACTAATACTAATTAGATATCTCCCATAAAATAATATATAAACTTGTGATATTATTTTACCAACCGACCAACTGGCGGTATCCTGATTAAGTCAAATTAAGTCCAACCAGCCATATAGGCGGTAATATTTGTCCATAATCCAGCCAAAAAGGCGGTACCAAAATAAATTTACCAACCGACCAATCTGGCGGTATCCTTGATTAGTCAGGTTTAAACCAGATTAAATTGAATTGCCAACCGACCAATATAGCGGTATCCTTTATTAATCAGTATTTTAAATAGTGAATATATTATTTTTAAGGGAGATTAATCTAAATAGTAACAGTAAAAGAATTACCTTTCACCCTAGCTTGGGAAATTACCTCCTCATTACTGAAAAGTAAAAACTGAAAAATTAAAGAAAGAAAAGTATTGTGCGTAAAAGTAAATTGCGGAAAGTAAAAACTGAAAAGTAAAGAAAAGAAAGTGCGAAACTGAAAATTAATTACTGAAAACTAAAAATAAACAAACTAGATACAATCTTCTTATTTATTCATTAAGAATTTTAAAGAAGAAAGTATGAATTTTACAAATGAAATTGCTTGGTATTTATAGGCAAAATTTTGCCACCATCAAATCATCCATCAAATTCTCCACCAAATCCATTATTAATTTCTCCACTAATTACTCCACCAAATTCATAATTGCTCCACTAATTGCTTATCTTGTTTGGTGTTGATTTGATAATTTTTATTAATTATTAATTAATTAATATTTTTCTTTGAAAATGATTGATAATGACTTTTAATAATTACACTCCACACACTTCTGGATGGTTCATCAATTTCGGTCATGAAATCATCAGAATTCGAAAATATGTTCTCTTTCAATGTTGTAGATCTTTGAGTCTTCTTTAATCTGGAACATGAATCAGCTCAATCCGATATCTGATTAACAAGTTATGCCCAAAATACGACAGATGCACAAAACTGGAATTTCCAAAACTGCACTTCGTCAAAACGCCATTTCAAGTTTCCAATCTCCAAAATTAAAATATCAAGTCCAATAATTGCCCTTATTTGACCCATATTTCATCCTAAATGATTTCATTAAGACCCGATATTATTTTATCTGCAAAATAAACTAAAACACATCAAAACGTTCATCAAACCTGAGAAACTAAACAAAATATTAAGTAAAATGGGCGGTAAATATTGATATATTTTCCGGTCATCATCTGTACAAATAGTGACGCTATGGGTCATAATTGCCCAACAATCTCCCACTTGGCCTATAGCCAGTCACTCGAGTGTCTGACACCCGAACTATGTACGGTTCGCTCAAATTTCTGAGAAAAGGCTTTCGTCAGCGGATTTACATGATTATCGTCTGATGCGATTTATACGATCATCACATCGCCACGATGTATGATCCGAACGAATCAGATGAATATCGAAGTATGTATCTGGATCATTGATGAGACCATTAATTCTTTAACCTGCGTTGCAGCCTAGCTCAGCTGCAAAACAAAACTATATCTAATCTAATTAGATTTGTTATCGACCCACACTAAAGAAAAAAGGCTTTTACTGATACTAAATTAGTGTCAGTAAAGGGTTTTACTGACACTATATAATGTGTCAGTGTTGCCGCAGCCAGAAATCACTGACACTAGTTTCTAGTGTCAGTGATTCTTAGTGTCAGTAAACGTTAAATGTAGTATCAGAAAATTATTGACACTATGGTATCAGTAATCTCTCACACTATTTTAGTGTCAGTAAATTATTGACACTATATCATCAGTATTTAGTGATACTATAGTGTCAGTAATTTTGTTACTGCAGTATCAGTATATCGCATATATTTGATTTTTGTGTCAGTAATTATTGTTACTATAGTATCAATATCCGTCAATATCTTTTAAAATTTAAAAATCGTATTATTTCACAATTATATTTCTTATTTTTGTAATTAAATTAATCATAATATATATATATATATATATATATATATATATATACCAACTCAATGAAATAAAAAACTAAAAAATTACATTTATATAAAATTCGCAATATAATAGATTAATCGTATTAATAAATTCAACAGTATCACATGATGAATACAAAAACTCCATAGACAATCTTTAAATTAACATATATATATTTCAAAAACTACTCTTAAAGTCCCATCAAAATGTCATGCCCCCACCAAAATTCATGATACTTGTTGAGAAGCCTGCAACAATCCCCCAACAATATGATATCTGGCACAAAATCTGAAATTATAAACCAAATGTTAAGAATTAGATGGACTTCCAAAAAAAATCGATATCTCATAAAAAAAACATTAAATACATCCAAATAAAAATACAAAAATAACCCTAATCTAATTTTTGTCACATAAAGCACTTATTGACAATAACCATACCAACAACCTAAGAGCATGCATAAAAAAACCAAATGGCATCCATAATAACAAGTTGTATCTTTCATACCGCTACATAATCACCAAAACAAACAAATCAATAACACACACACACCACACACACACACACACATATATATATATAGACGGACATAAAACTGAAATAAAAGGATCTCATGAACCAGATGAAGTTTATCAGATGACATGATCTAATACTGTTTCCAAATGCAGGAAGCAAATCAAGATGACAAGATAGTTGTTCATTATGGAATTCCTGGAAACTAAAAGTTCAAAGCTCAAAATGTACTAGAATGTAACATTCCAGGTAATTGCCATAAAAATAGATGAGATAAACATGTAGACAGGTGATTGTTTTCTCTCATAAGATTTGCATCTGATTCAAGATAATGATAACAAAGCAAGTAACTTGGCTTTAAACTCTAAATAAAATAGAAAATTTAATGCAAGAATCACTTATGTGCAAACAGAAATACTAGCAACCTTCCAAAAACCCTAAGAGAAATACAGAACTCGGGGGTCTGGGCAAGTGCCTCAAACCAAACTTCTAGCAGCCAATTCTCAGTAATTCACTTATTATATAGACTCAAAACCATGAGAGAATATTAAATCCTAGCTCTAGATGAAGAAAATCACAAACAGGACATTCAATCTTAACCAAAATACAAACTTGTAAATCTAGTTTTGCTTTAAAAATGATTCATTTTCCAACCATCAATTATAGCATATGCATAAAGAATTTAAACCTTTTTTTAAACAATGGAGTGCTGGACATGAAATAGAGCAAAATCTGAAAGAAACTTCATCAAAACTAGCCTCTTCAGGCCATGACAGAACAAGATAGCTTAGTAAGCTTTTAGTAGCATATTAGTTTTTAGTAGAAGCGAGGCGTCATCAAACATCTCAAATAGCCAAATTTAATCAGCAAAGTCATTCCAACAAAATTCGACAATGTTCATAATCTAGGGAAGGAAAAAGAATCATATTTTCCATTGTCCTAGACAGTGTAAAATCTGACCAAAGAGTGTAGAATGCAGAATGAAAAATTCTTTATGGCATAACTAAAAAAACTCAATCAGTGAACTTTAACTCAAATCATATCATTCAAGTTAAACAAGAAGTCTATGAGTCTATCATCATACTCTACCCATACAATAGTCTGCTCAAACAGAAAGTGCAAATTATAGCTTGAGTATTGATGATAAAGTGCATGTTATATCTTGAGTATTAATTATAAAGCCAAATGCTGCTCTCACAAGCGCTTTCCAAACATAAATAACCTGACTAACCTGCCACATTTGTAATTATTTTCATTATCCAGGATCTCAGTTCCTGTATAACGTCAAAGAGCCTCTTCCGGGTTCCTATAACCCCTTCTATCTCAACTGTAAGATCCATCATCCTTCCTGCTGCTCAGACTTGCCTTGGCATTTTGTGCATTGTATCTGCAAATAACAGTAAGAAAGTACATGCCTCATTTATTGTACAATATAGAATTTATAATACAAAAGGAAAAAAAGATATTACAACTTGAAATCGGAATAAGGAACATCAATTACTTGTTAAAATTATGGACACAATCATTGATCGCGTATGCTTCCACCAGAATTGACCAAAGCATCAACTTCAGCTTGCTTATTCCTCTCTGATCGCTCTCTTTGTTGTCTGATCAGTGTTTCTCGAAAATCTTGATATGTGGTCATGACTGCATATATAGTCAAATAAGATCATTATTACAGGAATCATTTCTAACAGCACTAAGATCATTCTTCAACACCATATCCCTAAAAATGAGCGAACTCTCTTCAGTGGGCACATTGAGAGCAAACTGCAATCTCCTTTTCACAGTATGAGCATTGTCACTGCGATCTAACTCCATCCCCAAGAAGACGCCAAGCTCCGAACCAGATACTAATTTATACTTGATTACAGAAAATAATAATCCCAAAACAATTATCAATTGAATGACTCAAAAACCAATCCCAACCCACAACTCTATAAAACCAAAAACCATCAGACGCAAATGAAAGCAGAGAAATAAACTTAACACTCAATGCTGCATCAATTTCAAGCGGCTATGAGGAGTCAAAATCTGAAATAGAAAACAAAAATTTGAAGAATAATAAGAAAATATGGGTAAAACGAATTTGCCTTGAATAGAATTAGCTCCAACAGAACTCGTATTTGAAGCTTCCTTTCACTAATTTCATCCTTCAATTTCTGCATGTGCTCCTACATCAACCATAACCACCATTAAATTTCACTCATTATCCGCAAGAAATTTATTCAATGTCTTCATTATTGAAGAAGATGACATAGCAGCTCATTATAAGTTGCGAATAGTGCCAAAAAAAAACAGCAGTTCATAGAGCTCCAATGAAAATCGGTGCTCCTCTCTTGATGCTATCCACACTACAAGAAAATTGAAATCAATACCCAGTTGCAAATCTCTCAACAAAATCAAAAACTCAAATTCCCACATCAAAAATTAAATCTTGCAATGGCTAAAATCAGAGTTGAAATAAGTTAGGGTTTTGTTTGGAAGAAGCAGAGGCTTCAACGAACCTATCACCGTCGATTTAAAAGTTGAAAGGGCTAGGGTTTCATTTTATGAAGAAAAAAATTAAGGATTAGTTTTAGTGGTAGGGGAAGAAGCAAATTTTTTGTTTCAATAGAAAGCCCATATCAAACAAAAATAAGCATGATTACTCACTCTATCACTTGAAGTTTGCTTGGCTATGGCTGAATGAAATGAACGAAAGAGAGGGATGATGAAGCTATGAACAAAAGAGAGGGATGGTGAAGCTGTGAAGTGGCGCGTTTTGTAAATGAAGTGGCGCGATTTGTAAAAATTTAGCAACATTTTTAGTGGCCATATTAAAATTCGCCACTATAGGCAGATTTTTAGCGACAAATTTTTATTTCGCCACTAATTTCGCCACTAAAAGTGTATATTTAGTGGCGAAATTTATTTCCCCACTAAATTTTCGTCACTAAAAGTCAGTTTTCTTGTAGTGAAATACATATATATTTTATAGACCGCGGTTTTAAGGAACAAAAGTCACGATTTGGCCCAGTGGTAAAGCCTTACAATAAAAAAAAATTTATATCAATGGTTACAATTTCGAGTCCAGCAGCAGACTTAAGGAAATAATTTTTTTTTTTAATTTTTTTACTGATACTAAGGTATCATTAATTACTGACACTAAATTTACTGATACTCTAGTGTCAGTAATATATGCGAAAAACGTCACTTCCGCGAGGTGTTGGTTCGACTCCAGACGACTACGCGTTTTTTTTTTTTATTTCTTACTGATACTATTGTAATAGTAATTACTGACACTAAAATCGCTGATACCATAGTGTCAGTAATTATTGATATTTAAGTGAAAAACACGGAAATAGGCCCATTTACACGTCGTTTCTGACACTTTTAGCCTAGTGTCACTAACCTTAGTGTCAGTAAAGACCTTTTTTCTTATAGTGCCAAATGGCCTCTATTGCCACTTCAGCTGCAGCAATAACCCGCATTTGTTGTTTATTCGGTAACAATATCTATCTTGGAAGATTTCCAGCTCACTGTTCCGTTATTCAAACTTTATAGTACCATTTGCGACTTACAATTGTATTATTGGTTAGGAAACTTGCAAGAGTGATCCCAGTCACTTCAAGTTCTCCTTCTCCACAGATTAAGACAGTATCCTTAGATCTCTAAGATACTAATGGATGTTCTTAACATCAATCCAGTGACTATCACTTGGATTGTCCCGATTGTGACTTCATATGCTCAAAGCGTATGAGACACCAGGTCGCGTACATTTTTCAATGTACGATTTCTCGGAGAGTGTTATCGAAAGCCAAGCTTTCACCGATATTTTATGGGAATATCATTTCCAAGAAATGACATGTCATCATTATTTATAGGACAGCCACTGTCAGTGCGCTCCCACTAACTCTCTTATATACACAAGAATCTTTCTCTTTTTGAATTAAATCATAAACTATTATGATTACATCAAAATGACAATTCCAAGAACCTGTGCTTGCTTCAATCCAATCATGGATCGAATAACCTGCAAACCTTGTTTGCTAGTTTTCTACGACAAAACTGACAGGATGTTGCAAACATCCTCCGAAAGGTTTCCTTTTCAAGAAAGCGATTTTCCCGTTCAGCTGTCATATTTCATACATGAAACATGCAGCTTTAGCAAGCATTATCCAAATGGATTTACCGTGGCAACAACGAAAAGGTTGAATCGTAATCAACACAATGTTGATAACGATACCTTTCCGCTACAAGCCTAGCTTAGTACGTTGGTATGTTGCCATCCATGTATGTATTCCTTGAAGACTTATAAAGTACCAATAGGCACAATGCCTTGCGGTACATCAACTAGTATCCAAACTTGTTGATATACATGGAATCCAATTCGGATATCATGACACTTTGCCATAATAGGGAGTCGATACCTTGTATCACTTCCTCATACGTAGTCAGTTGGTATACCTCAATAAGATAGACATCTTTATGAGGTGAGATCAGAAACACATACCCCAGGTTGTTTTCTGATTCTCTCCGAACTACGTGGTTCTTGTGTATTCGAAGATTAATGATATAGTTTCATCCTTGATGAACTATTTCTGTTCCATTAAGGAATGGGTGCCTTGAATAGTATCACTCCGATTTTCATCGAGTTTTACTATCCTCCCACTTACCACTGCATATCGGTATTCCTCTTAGGAAAACCGCATGGTGAGCAACAATCTAATTGTTCTCAAGTGAGATGTATAAGCAATATGCTTATGGTTTCCCTAAGATAACCTACAATTGGCACTTATCCAATTTGGGTTTTAGTTTGGTATCACCCAAATATATGCCTAGCATACCCAAATTATCAGGAATGAGAAACCTGGTTTCTTTCCTGTTCATATCTAATATGAAATCTGTCAAATAGATTTTATGGAACCTTATTCAAAATAAGTTCTGCACTGTTTATGCTTATTCGTTGAAGGAAATGGTAGCTCAGAGCGACTCATGATTAACCTTATCATGTCTAACAAAATTCGGTTACTCATTTGAAAGAATACTTTACTCTTTCAAGTATTTGAGAAACTTATTGCTTAAGTATTTTCCATTACGGTCTTACCGTGACGGTATAATACTATAGCCGATTTGTTGTCTATTTCGTGTCGAAACTGTAAAAGTTTCCGATTTGTGTTCTTCAAAAGAAACACGTAACCATAACGCGATGCCACATCCGTAAAGGTCACAAAATATTCATATCCACCTCTAGCCTAGCTAGACATGGGCCCATGCGCTTCACTATGAACTAGGGCTAACAGATCGGTGGCACTTGCACTTTTACCAAGTAAATAGTATTTTAGGCACTTTGCCCAATAAACTAGATTCGTAGACTTTATTTGAATGGAATCAAATATGTCCGAGTATCCACTCTTCAAAAGTACGGATATACGAGTCTTGTTTAATTGTGTCCCAGACAACAATGCCACAATATGTTTCTTCTGATCAAATCAATTTGAGCTATTTGTTTGTCATGTTATACGTTTGAGATTTATTTATATTCAAAATATAAATTCTGTTATTCACATCTAATGTGTTTATCTCAATATCATCTTTATATAATAAAGCACTTTAGTGTTCTAGAATATAAAGGTTCACCCGCAGCGGGTCAAACACTGATACAGAGATAATGTTTCTAGTCAAACTAGTTACATTATAAAAGCTTCCTAATCCTGCTCATAGCAAATTCTGAACATCAGTATATATTTATGTACCACACTAAGTATTTAAAATCCAATTTCAATACTAGTAGTGAACATAATCTTGACAAACATATTTGAAGTCAGAGCCTTGCTCGTCTTCAATTCCTTCATGTCTGCTTTGTCCAAACGGCAGTCACGCTTCCGCGGTCCCGTTTGCCACATTTAGGCAGACATTTTGGGATATATCATTTATCTTCACAGAAGATTATAATAATTTTGCCTTTGCCCTTTTCATATTCCAGAAGCCTTTGGCCAAGCCTTGGCCTTCTAGAATATCGAAGTAAGGTGCGCCTTGCGCTACTTGCTTTATTGCAAAGTTTGACTTTGTCTCTTTGAGAATAGTAATTAACTCTCCAAGAGTTTACTTATTGCAATTTAGTACTTCTAAAATCTAAAGATAGATTTATGAAGATCCTTCAATTTCAGTATCATACTTTAAGGATTTAATCCTTAGTTCTGATTCAGAAATTAAGTAGTCTACTGTGACAAGCTAAATGGATTAAGCACTTTAGTTATCATCACATAAATCTTCCAAAGATTATGCTCTACTATTCGCTTAACTCCGGGCTTTAGGCTTAATATGTTATTTTATCAAATAAAGTAACTTATTATTTTCCAAGACCATCCTGAAATTTATTCCCAATTTGAAAATTAAACCATTTAAATACATTTTCCCTAGGATTATGTTTTAAATGTCAATCTTTCAATTTTTCTTGATTTTAATAGTCCAACTATTTAATCAACGATTTCGGTACTATTTATTATAATGATTACAATAGTCCAACTATTTAATCAACTATAAATTTAATAGATTAAAATCAATTATATTGATTACTATAATCCAATTATAAAATCAACTATAAATGAATAGTTTGAATATAGTCCAACTATTTATTAAAACAACATTTAAATATTAGTCCAACTAACATTTAATTTATTTGACGAATGATATTTGTGATTGAGCGCGTATGGCAAGTAATTAAACGAATATTGCAAATTCAATTCTTGCCTCCCACTATTTTTCGGCGAGCCTCTAACCCTCTGTCGAGTACTCGGGAAACCGTGTTTCCTAGTGGGCTAGGATCCCTTTAAATATCACACAATCTTGACTTTGGCCAACAAATTGTATGATAATTAACTAGGTAGATCTCTAAGATCGATTGGATCCAATCCAATTCCTAGATCCGGTAGGGGGACGTCCAAGTCCGAAACATATATCTTATATATGCCAATAAAAACAATGTATTGCCTAACCTTTTTCCTCTGAATCAACTAAGCCTTGGCTTTGGCACAACAAACTTAGTGATCCCACTTAAGCGTGACCCATTGACCATGGAAAGCTTCGTAATCAATGTCGATGGACAAGAAGTGGTATTGACATTGGCCAACAAACCACAACTTGGACAAGACACCAATATGGAACAAAGCCTTCGTGATTCAAACACACTTTGGCCAACAAGCAAATGCCAGTCTTAGATCTTGAGTAAGAATCACTTAATGGAAGGAAAAACGCTTAATATTTTGCGAGGGTTTTTCTAGTGCAAATTGGCAACCAATTTATTATCTTTGTTAAGGTCTCATCATCATACACCCTTAAAAATGCATTCTAAACACATAATAAAGCGCGTATAAATAAAGTAATAATGATATGCGGATGGATACAATACACATTGATCCTAGATCAAATCTCTCCATTTCTCTCTCCTGCTAGCACAAACATTTCTTCTACCCGTTACACTACACTTCTAAAGAAACCTCATTTACATTGAGGGGAATAGGTGAGAAGAGAATACAAAGAATAAGGAGGTAATAAGGCTGGACACGCAGGTCCAATTTAATAAATCAAATTTATTACAACAATTTCTAAAATTGCCCCACCCATCTAATATCCATCTGATATACATTATTCATGTATTGTAACCATGTATTCACACAAGCATGTTATCAATCAATCTAATCAAATTAATTAATCTGATAATTAGTGATCATCCAATGTTCAAACAACGATTTGATTTTGCTCGAGTCAAACGCGTTTTTGCGAATAAGTATTCAAAGTATGAATTCTTGAATTAAATTAAATTACATAATTAAATCAAATTCAATATGCATTTAATTCTAATTCGTTTATTTAATTCTAGATTAAACATTACACTTTAATAATAAACCTTTTACGATTTAAATTCCAAATTTAATTGTTACGGGTCTCAAAGCCCGATTAACGTCCAACGTCAATTTAATTAAAGTCCAAGGAGTTTTTAATTAATTTCTCAAGGCATGGACATTTGGTCAACTCGGGTCAAACCGAATAAACAAAATCCAATCCGAGAGTTACCCCATAAGCCCAGAAATCAATTAGGCCCATTAGGCCCAATTAAACTTTAAAGGTCCATAAAGTCGCATTTGGGCTTTTTTGGAAGCGGTTTTGGACCCAATTGAATCCAACAAATTTTGTCTAAACCCAACTTAGTACAACTAAGCCCAATAAGCCCAATAACAACATTTCAAGCCCAATTTCCAAAATTAGCCCAATTTAATTAAATTGCCAAATTCCAATTCCCAATTTAATTACCTAAAGTGCATTACACAATTAATTATCCAATTAAAATTCCTAAAACATCAATTAGCGTAATTAATCATGCTTATCAATATTAAATCATGTCCAACATAATTTAATTAAAATCAAAGCCAATACATGCTCAATGACTCTCGGCAATTTGGGGATTTAACGTCCGATTCGAATTCAATCCAATTAATTCCACAATCGACATTAAATCATATTCCCGAATGATTTCCAAAACATCCAATGATCAAAAATCAAAAATCCCAAGACATTATAGGGCTTCTAACTCTCAGCCAACACTATGAAAATTGGGGAAGTTTGTTCCAAACATAATTTCAACAAATTGATCCAATCAATCCTCAATTGAAACACATTTAAACATACTAATTCATCCAATTTCATTAATCATGCCCAAAATCAAGTTTACCCAAATTTTAAGCCCTAAACTTTTTCATGCTTTTCCTTGCTCTGATACCATTGTTGGAGTTTACTAAGGTCCCAAGGATCAATAAACAAGCATGAATCACATGTGAATACATTCGAGGGAGTCGCAGAATACTCACATCGATTGGTTGAGCGACGCGAAAATGAAAAAAACTCAAAATCTGCTCACTGCAATGGACTGCTCCAAGCTCACTGTTTTGGCGTCCATGGATGTCTTCGTCAAGCTCCAAGCTTCGTCGAACGATTCCCGGCTCATGGGTAGACTTCCCTATCACCTTCGCATGACTCTCGGAGTGCTAGCTCTCTTGATTTTTGCCACAAAAACCAAGCACTTTGCTTCCCCTTCTTCCTCCAAGTCACGGCAAACCAGAAGAAGAACTGCCCTCCATGGGCGTGAGTGAGAGAGAGAAGAGAGTTGAAAAATTGTGTTAATTTTTATTGATTTATAAAATCAATTTAACATATACCAAACATATAATAATATATGTCACTCAAGCTTATAAAAGCTTTTCAACAACTCCCATCAAGTCACATCTATCAATCAAGTTGTCAAGTCACATCACTCAAAGTGACAAGTGATTTGACGCTTGATGCGACTAATGATTTGACGCTTGATTTGACTTGCGTGCAGCACTCGAATTCGAAATGCGAGTGCGCTCGCAAATAATCTCGGGCTCGGGTTCGCTAATTCCAAATTAATGAATTTTCCATTGCGTCGTAATTAAATGATTACGCCTAGCGAAGTCACTATTCACGTCGCTTACGAATTAATTCTGAATTAATTCGTTCGCCCGAATTAAAATCTAATTTTAATTCCGTGTCGAACTCTAATTTTGTTTAATATATCAAATATATTAATTAATCGATTAATTCCAAATTAATTGTTTTCTCTCTTTAAATAATATTTTATCCCAGATAAAATATCTCCGTAATTAATCCCAGATTAATTTTCTCTCTCATCTAATTAATCTCAGATTAATTAAAAGTGCGAGTCATACGTCATCGATGAATCTTTGGGAAGCGACCCATGAGATCCCCAGATATGTTGGCAGTAAATTTGGTCGTCGGACTATCCCAACACGTAAGTACCTCGTACTACGCTTATACCGATTTACAAGACAAGGTTGGCTTCTAGCAAAGCGCCATGCCTACCCAATTCTCCAGAAATATCCCTACAGGAATAAAGGATCTATATCAGGCGTAGTATACATAGTATTGCGTATTTCTGTCCAGTATCAGATGATCACATGCAAGGCCTGGGGCTGGTACAATGTCTACCCCGTACGAAGCATATATCGGATGACGAGCATCTAGTCTCTTTAATATCGGATAATCATGACCAAGTCATATTATCCCGACGGTTGCAACCTTTTTAGAGAACCAGTTTTGTATCCATGCGCGATCATCAACTCCATATGACTGGAGTGACACTTCCGTCTTGACATCACACCCAACACACTACGATTCTCAATATACCCAGCATTGTCATACACAGAACCTGTTAAAGCCCTGGACGACCGCAACCAAAGTATATTGATTGTCGCAAGTATTAGCGGTGCAAGTCTCAAGTTAAGACCAAATGCACCTACCCTGATTTCGGACTTCCATAGACAGATAGTCATACTACCAATGGAATTCCGATGGGGTCTATCCAGAGCGAAGCTGTTTCCCGTACCATCGGTAAAACACAACCTCCTACTACACTTGCATGAGTATCCTATACCCAAATATATGAGAACTATGCCGTTGTGCCCTCACAACGCGCACAAGTGTAATACTAGTCTTTTACGCATTCATCGACGTCCAATCTCGATAATGCTCTGACTATGGATATTTAATGATTTATCATTCGTGGATTGATACTGTCTCATAACATTCTCAATCCAGGAACAAATCACAGGGACCTCCTATCATTTATACATCTAGGTGATCTAATCACAAATAATAAGAGTGTAATCTCATTTGTCACATAATTAATTTGTACAACACCATGATCTGTACAAATAGTGACGCTATGGGTCATAATTGTCCAACATGCATAAAATGAAGATTAGATTAAAAATTAAATTTAAAGGCATAATCATATCATGTCTTCAGAATCAGACTCGGTCTGATACCATTTTGTAGGGATTTTTAGGGGGTATAACCAGGTAACGCAGCGGAAGGCCGAAAAATAATTTTTCCCGATTTCAATAATTTTTCTTAGGCAATTAAAATAAACTTATTTATTCTAATTACTCAATACTTAAAAACTGAATTTTTTATTTAAAAAACATATTTTTCCCTTAATTACCGTGAGACCCCAAAGGTTTGCATTTTGATAATTTTAGTCCAAATTTGTCAAATAGAAATTTAAGTGATTTCAAATCACTAACAAAATGATTTCTACATATCATATACATCAAAATACAACTCACAATACAAAATCCAAAAATTCACCAAATTGCCGAGAATACCATAAACTTTCAAATTGTGCATTTTGGTCCAAATTTGTTAAAAACAACTTTAGATGATTTCCAATCAACACTAAATGATTTGTAAATTTTATATACATCATTATACAACACATATATGAAATGACCCAATTTTGGATGAGGTATGAACCCTAATTTTTTAAATTAATCCAATTAATAAAATTAACCAAAATTAAACAAATCCAACACTTTAATATAATCTCCACAACACCAAACAAGTCTCACCACTTTGAAACAACTCAAAAATAATTCTAGGTCATCATTGAGTGGCCTAATAACTCTAGAATAGCAACAAGATCATCAAATGATCCAAAGTGTGCTTATACACCATTTACAAGAATACTTTATAAACATACATGCTCACATCTTTCATTCATGCTTCCAACCAACTTATTACAAAACTAAGAGAGTAGAAAAAACTTCCAAGCAACACATGTTGTAGCTAAGAACCCTAGAAATATTTTTCTAGTTGAAAGAAAGTAGAAAAACTTGCACAAATTGAAGTTTTCTTCAATTTTCTTCTTAGCACCTAACTTTTTCTCTCAACTTTCTTTTTGTAAGTTTGGAGGCTTAGTAAAAAAATGGAGCAAATGAAAAAAAGAAACTCTATATACCATTAGGGTTTGGCTGAAACTTTTAAGGAAAAAGAAAATATATTTTTCCAATTTTCCAAACAAAAATCATAGAAGCCAAATGCCATTTGACAACATTTTTTTAATGTAATGTCAAACATATACACTACTTAATCATTTCCTAACTTTTTCATAATGGTAGATATTTATATTTTTAATTATTTTAATCATTTAACAATTAAATAAATAAATAATTAATTAATTATAAATATCTGAAATATATATATATTATATTTACTTTAAATAATCCAAATACATATATTAATGATATATGTCAAATATCATAATTTGACAATTAATTAATGTTTATTTAATAAAATAATACATTAAATACAAATACACAATAATTAGGAAATGACCAAAAGGTCCATTTGCATGTATCTTTCGTTTAACCGTTAAAAAATTTATAAATAATCAATATTATTCATAAAAATTGCCCTAGTGTTCCAGAAGTATATTTCATTAGTGAGATTCTCTAGGTTCAAGGATATCCGTCACAAAATCCAATTTCGTGTCCATAATTTACCAACCCGTAAATTATTACGAACATAGATAAAACCACTGAACCATACAGGTCAAGGTCTTGCATATGTAAACTCCTTCCATCACATGTATTCGGATTATTCCAGAGATATAGATATAGACCTACAATCTCTATAGATATAATCACGTCGACGTTTCTATTAGCAATCTCTTAATAACACTCAGAACACTTTTCTTCAGTGTACCACAGGCCCATGGATTTAACAGATTTCTAATTCCATATGAATACATATGCTCTGTACACAGAGCTGAAGGATTCTATCTTCACACACAGAGGATATCATGAGGATCAATCCACACCCAATGAATATGCGGAGGTCTGACCTGAATAGGTCGGTGACATGACTGTCATTAAAGTGTGGAGGATATCTCATATATCCACAATATTACCTCAAGTCAAAGAATCACTATGCTACTCAACCCGAGAAGATTCTTATTGACGTTGGTGTAGCATCTATTAAGAATCTTTGGCGAGCCATTCAGTGTTTATATGATATAAACACATACATGTCTATAAGAGTCTCCAAAACTTATGGTTCATTGAGAGTCTACCATTGGAATCCAAGATTCCAATATACGATATGTACCGGTCTCAATGGGTTTACTTACTGACCAAGTAATATAAACCTTGACCAGGAACTGTTAAAGAAATGATACTGTTATGATACAACTCAATGTCAGTTGCGACGCTTTTGCAACTGTATCATAACTAATCATTATAAGGTCAATTACGTCTTTACCATATATAAAGAAAAGTTTTATAATAGAAACTGTTTATTTTATTCATAATAAAATGTTTACATAAGTATTTACATGGAAATACATAAGAAATTGGCGCTCCGAGCACCAACCCTAACAACTCATCCATAAAAACACTCTCAAACCATTTCACACTCATCCATCAGCAGAAAAGGAAAGTCAAATACGGATCCTATACAGCCAATCACATACTTCATACGAAACGAAGAGCATAACACATGTTCGTTACATACAATCGAATACAGTACCAAAACGGAAACTTAACAAGAATTTCATACTATCTATTTCATCCACAATACAAAATGGGACTTATTCATTTCAAATCATATCATTCTACATCATATTTGTAAATGACATCAATATCAAAATTTACATATGTACATATCTCATCGCACATATAATTTTGAATGGATGAGAAGTCATAATCACCATTACAATCCTCAAAAGCTTCATGACTAACTATAAGCTTACATATGTATTCTCATTATGAACATAATCCTTAATATCAACCAATACATCCATTGTCACGGCCAAAAGTGACCTAATAATCATAGTGCTCTTATAATGTTGATAGTCTGAAATATATCAATCTCTGTCATCATTCAAAATAGAAAACGTAAAACGGTCCCTTTCAAAAATAATTTTGAAAATACATTTGAAAAACTATTTTACTGTAAACAAAATCAGTTTCAAAATCCATTATCGTAAAACCATATCGAGCATTCAGCATAACTCAACTGGATGAAATAAACAAGCACCCAATACCTAAATTGAGGAGACAAATTGGAAAATATACGTACCATGTCGACAGGGTAGTAGGCCAGCCATTTTACGATGGTTTGGATCCCATAACAAGGGCCCTGGCCAAGTCGGAACGAAACATATACAAGCACCACGGAGGGTCAAAAACATAAAATCGTCAAGCACCATGACGAAAACAGATTTCGAGCGTCTCGACGGAATTAAGGTTTAACAGTTTAAAAACATCAAAATCATTTTCGAGCGCCGAGAAGAAAAAATAATATCAAGCATCCCAACGGAAACATATCGATAAATCTCAAAACATGAAATATGAATCAAGCGTCGAGGCGGAAACATTTTCTTTATCTTTAGAATCAAAATCAAACCTCTGAAAACTTTTTTCTTTTTTCTTTCTTCTTTCATTTCCTTTTTCTTTTCGAAACACTTTTATGCCAAATTCAATACCAAGTTTTCAAAAAATGGTTCAAATATCAGTTCATAATTCAGACTATCAACATCATAGAATTACTCGTACCTAAAAACATAATGAATTCACATCACCTATGTATTCATATTCCTATATAAACGACATACTTTAACTTAATATACCTATACACATACATATATTTTCATAGCATACAAACATGTACCGACAATCCAAATATCCATATCAATCAAAGTCATAGTAAATCATACCATATACCATAAATCAATTCAAGTTACAAACATGAGACCTATATGATCTATACGTAACAGAAAACTTACTCGGACAATCGGATACCTTATAGCTGCAGTCACCAACTCCTGACCTCTGCTCTGAGACCACAACTTTAACACCCCGCCAAAGGTAGGATGCTACCGACAGGAGATAAGATTGACCAATCTCTATAAGCCTCTAAATTTACAAAAATTTCGGCATGATGTATCCTAAAACTAAAAAACCTGGATCTCAGTCCAACATCAAAACGAACCTGAAATAAACATCATATATCAAAATGTACCTCAGGTCCACACCAACATATCAAAATCATCACCTAAGGGCCCATATCATTTATCAACACTCAAGGGCTCTGTACCCACATTGTCATAAACAATCAAAACATTTACTTAATACAAATGACGTGCTCAACACGATAAATAAAACAATAAATCAAATATCCTAATATTCTATAACTTCTCCCAGGACACTTATGAGGAAGACTTCCGCTTGGATGATCGACGTCTCGAGCATGACTTCAAAGTTGAAATAATGGACCCATCTGGTAGCCAACCAACAAAACTAGCGAGCTGATTTGGTGTGAGTTATAAAACTCTGTAAGTAACCATGCTAGTGTTGGACAAAATGACCCATAGCGTCACTATTTGCACAGATCATTGTGTTGTTGTAGCAAATTAACTATGTGACAAGGAAATTGCACTCTCATCATTTGTGATTAGATCACCATAGATATATAAATGAAGAGAGGTCCCTATGATTAGTTCCTGGATTGAGAATGATATGAGACAGTATCAATCCCCGAAGGATTAATCATTAAATATCCCTAGCCGGAGTATTATCGAGACTGGACATCGATAATGCGGATAGGCTAGTATTGCACTTGTGTGCGTTGTGAGGGCACCAACGGCATAGTTCTCATATATATAAGTATTGGATACTTATGCAAGTGCGATAGGAGGTTGTGTTTCACCGATGGTACGGGAAACAGCTTCGCTCTGGATAGACCCTTCGGAATCCCATTGGTATTATGACTATGTGTCTATGGGAGGCTGAAATCAAGGTAGGTGTGTATAGTCTTAACCTGAGACTTACATCGCTAATACTTACGATAATCGATAGAATTTGGTCTTGGTGGTACAGGGCTTTAACTGGTTCTGCGTACACCACTTCTGGGTTTATCAGAGAGTCGTAGTGTATTGGGTGTGATGTCAAGATGGAAGTATCGCTTCAGTCATAGTGGAGATGATGTCACGCAGGATACGGTATTAGTGCTCTTAAGTGTTGCGCAACCATCGGGATGTTATGACTAGGTCATGCATATCCGATTATAGAGACTAGTTACCAGACATCCGACATGTGCTTCGGACGGGGCAGACACTTATCCAGCCCCAGCCCTAGCACGTGACTATCCGATACTGGGCCGATATGCACAATACTACGGTATACTACGCTTGATACATATCTATATATATTCCTGTAAGAATATTTCTGGAGAATTGGGTAGGCATGGCGCTTTGCTAGAAGCCAACCTTGTCTTGTAAATCGGTATAAACGTAGTACGCGATACTTACGTGTTCGGATAGTCCGACGACCGTATTTACTGCCAACATATCCGGAGATCTCATGGTCGGTTCCTGAAGATTCACCAATGACGTATGAATCGCACTTTAATTAATCTGGGATTAATTCGATGAGAGAGAAAATTAATCTGGGATTAATTACGGAGATTTTATCTCGGATAAAATATCGTTAAAGAGAGAGAACGATTAATTTGGAATTAATCGATAAATAATATATTCGATATATTATAACGAAATTAGATTTCGACGTAGAATTGAAATTAGATTTTAATTCGGGCGAACGAATTAATTTAGAATTAATTCGTTAGCGACGTGAATAGTGAATTCGCTAGGCGTAATCATTTAATTACGACGCGACGAAAATTCGTTAATTTGAATTAACGAACCCAAGCCGGGATTGTTTGCGAGCGCATTCGCATTTCGAATTCGAGTGCGGCACGCAAGTCAAATCAAGCGTCAAAATCGCAAGTCACATCAAGCGTCAAATCACATGTCACTTTGAGTGATGTGACATTTGAGTGATTGATGTGAATTGATTTGAGGTGATAGACAAGCATTTAATGCTTTGCTTTTTGAAATAGAAAAAGTAAATGGTTTATTAAATATTTTTGGAAATTATATAAACCTTTTACAATTTTTTATTTTCTAACTCATTCTCTCTCTCCCATTTACGGTATTAGGCTTTTTGGAGCCAAAACTTCTTCATCTTCTCTCTCGGTCTTTACCGATTCTTCTCCTCAATTGTTTTTGGTGTGACCGATCAATAAAGGAGAAAGCAATGATCTTGTTGCAAGATCTATGTGCTAGCACACTCATGGAGGAATACAAAGGTGTTAGGGAAGTGATTTCGTGAGCAAGGAATCACCTTGTGAAGCTTGGAGCTTGGAGCATCAATGGAGGACCACCCAAAGCAGAAAATGGAGCTGCAGTTCACTGCCATTGCCGAGCTTGGAGGGAGGCAGAAACATGAAGTGCGAATTGGTCCATCTTTGTTGCATCTCTACCGATCAATGTGAGTTATTCCGCACCTCCTTGATATGTATTCAACTCGTTTATGCATGATTTATGATCCTTGGGACTTGATTGAAACTCAACAATGGTATCTTGAACCATTTGTGCATAAAACGTTTTTAGGGTTCTTGAGCAAAATTTGGGGCTTTTTGATTTAAGCATGATTTTGACAAATTGTTTGTTTAAGAATGTTTGTATATGAATAACTTAGAGTTATATGTAATCAATTTGAAGAAAAATTAATTGGATTGATTTTCCCCAATTTGCTTATTGTTGGCCAAAACTTTAATTTGGGTAAACTTGATTTTGAGCATGTTTAATGAAATTGGATGAATTAGAATGCTTAAATGTTGTTTAATTGATGATTGATTAGATCAATTTGATGAAAAAGTGTTTGGAACAATTTTCCCCAATTTGCTTGTGATGGCCGAAAATATGAACCCTAATATTGTCTTGGATTTTTGATTTTTTGTTCATTGGATGACTTGCAAATCATTTGGGGATGTTGAATTTATGTTTAATTTGGTTCAATTGGATTGAATTTGATTTGGCATAATTTCCCTCTTTGGCCGAGACACTTGAAGCATGAAATTGGGTTTGATTTTGATCAAATTGTGTTGGACATGATTCATTGATGTTTAGCATGATTAATTGGACAAATTTGATGTTTTGGAAACTTTGATTTGGGTAATTAATAATGTTATACACTTTAGGTAATTTAATTGGGAAATTTGGAATTTTTTGAATTAATTATTGGGCCTTAAATTGGATTTGGGCTTTTAAAGTTGTTATTGGGTTTATTGGACTTTGTTGTACAAAGTTGGTTTATGCCAAAATTGGTTGGATCCAATTAGGCCCAAAACCGCTTCCAAAAGGCCCAAATGCGACTAATGAACCTTTAACGTTTAATTGGGCCTAATGGGCCTAAATTAATTTATGGGCTTATGGGGTAACTCCGGATTGGATTTTGGTATTCGGTTTGACCCGAGTTGACCAAAAGTCCACGCCTCAAGAAATTTATTAAAAGCCCATTAGACTTTAATTAAATTAATATTGGATATTAATCGGGCTTTGAGACCCGTAACGATTAAATTTGGAATTTAAGTCGTAAAGGTTTATTTTATAAAGTGTAATATTTAATTTGGAATTAAATAATGAATTAGAATTAAATACGTATTAAATTGGATTTAATCATGTAATTTAATTTTATTTGAGAAATCGTACTTTGAGTACGTGTTCGCAATACGAGTTTGACTTGAACAAAATCAAATCGTTGTTTGAACATTGGATGATCACTAATTATCAGATTAATTAATTTGATTAGATTGATTGATAACATGATTGTATGAATACATGGTTGTGATGTTTGAATAATGTATATCGGATGGATATTAGTCGGGTGGGGCGATTTTGGAAATTGTAATAAATTTGATTTATTAATTGGACATGCGTGTCCAGCCTTATCACCTCCTTCTTTGTATTCTATTCTCACCTATTCCCCTCAATGTAAATGAGGTTTCTTTAGAAGTGTAGTGTAACGGGTAGAAGAAATATTTGTGCTAGCGGGAGAGAGAAAGTGAGAGATTTGATCTAGGATCAATGTGTAAAATATCCATCCGCATATCATTATTATTTTATCATATGCGCTTTATTATGTGTTTAGAATGCATGTTTAAGGGTGTATGATGATGAGACCTTAACAAAGATAATAAATTGGTTGCCAATTTGCACACGAAAAACCCTCATCAAATATCATGCGTTTTTCCTTCCATTGAGTGATTCTTGCTCAAGATCCTAGATTGGCATGGGTTGTTGGCCAAAGTCAAGCCCTTGTCCGTCGAAGATGTGTTGAATCACGAGGCTTTGTTCCATATTGGTGTCTTGTCCAAGTTGTGGTTTGTTGGCCAAGTCAAGACCACTTCTTGTCCAACGACATTGATTACGAAGCTTCCATGTCAATGGGTCCGCGCTTGACTGGGATCACTAGGTTTGTTGTGCCAAAGCCAAGGCCTAGTTGATTCAGAGGAAAAAGGTTAGGGTATACATTCGATGTATAGGCATATATAAGATATATGTTTGGGACTTGGATGTCCACCTACTAGATCTAGGAATTGGATGAGATCCAATTGATCTTCGAGATCTACCTAGTTAATTATCATACAATTTGTTGGCCAAAGTCAAGATTGTGTGATATTTAATGGGATTCTAGCCCACTAGGAAACACGGTTTCCCGAGTACTCGACAGAGGGTTAGAGGCTCGCCGAAAAATAGGGGGAGGCAAGAATTGAATTTGCAATATTCGTTCAATACTCGCCATACGCGCTCATTCAAATTATTTCGTCGTAATATTAAATGTTAGTTGGACAAATATTTAAATTATTGTTTTAATAAACAGTTGGACTGTATTATATTTGATTATATATAATTGGATTATATTAATCAATATATTTGAATTAATTAATTTCAGTTTACAGTTGATTTTATAATTGGATTATAGTAATCAATGTAATTGAGGTTAATTAATTTAGATTATATTTGATTATATAGTTGGACTATTATAATCATTATAATAATAGTTCCACAAATCGTTGATTAAATAGTTGGACTATTAGAATCAAGATATAAATGAAAGATTAATGTTTAAGACATAATCCTGGGTGAAAATGTATTTAAACGACTTTAATTTTCAAATTGGGAATAAATAATAGTTACTTTATTTGATAAAATAACTTATTATACCTTAAGCCCAAAATTAAGCAAAATAAGTAGAGCATAAAATCTTTGGAAGATTTATGTGATGATGACTTTAGTGCTTAATTTAATATACTTGTCATAAATCTAATTTTAGATTTAAGAAGTATTAAAATTGCAATTTATAATTCTTGGAGAATTAATTGACTATTCTAGAGGAGATAAAGTCAAAGTTTGCAATTGGGCATGTAGCACGAGGTGCACATCGTTTCGATATTCTAAAAACCCAAGGCTTGGCCTAAGGTTCCTAAAATATTGAAAAGATAATTGACATATACCAAAGTGACTACCATTTGGATATGGCAGACACGAAGGAATTAAAGAAAGGGTGAGGCTCTAACTTTAAAAATATTTGTCAAAGTTATGTTCACTACTAGTATTGAAATTGGATTTTAAATACTTAGTGTGGTACATAAAATATATGTATTGATGTTCAGAATCCGCTATGAGCTGGATACTGACTTCAAGCCGAGATTTCTCTGCGAATCGGAAACGGGACGAAAGTCGCTGTTTCGACCGTAGATACCTAAGTTTAGGAACTACCATTTGGGTGTGTACTTAAATTAGGAACTGTTATGATGTAACTAGTTTGACTAGAGACATTATCTCTATATCAGTGTTTAATCCGTTACAGATAAAACCTTATATTATAGAAAACTAAGTGTTTTATTAATAAAGATGATACTGAGATAAATACATTAGAGGTAAATAACTGAATTTATATTTTGAATATAAATAATATCTCAAACATATAAAATGACAAATAAATAGCTCAAATTGATTTGATCAATAGAGACTTATTTGTGGCATTGTTGTCTAGGACACAATTAAACTAGACTCGTATATCCACACTTTTGAAGAGTGGGTACTAGGACTGATTTGACTATTCAAATAAGGTCTACGAATCTAGTTTATTAGGTAAAGTACCTAAAATACTATTTACTTGGTAATAGTATAAGGGCCACCGACCTGTTAGCCCTATTCATGGTGAAGTAAGTGGGCCCATATCTAGCTAGGCTAGATGTGAACATGAATATTTCGTGACCTTAAACGGATGTGACATCACGTTATGGTTATGTGTTTCTTTTGAAGAACACAAATCGGAAACTTTTAGAGTTTCGACACGAAATAGACAAACAGATCGGCTATAGTATTATACCGTCACGGTAAGACCGTAATGGAAAATACTTAAGCAATAAGTTTCTTATATACTTGAAAGAGTATAGTATTCTTTCAAATGGGGACTCCTCTCGGAACACGTCAAAGTGACGGTGTGTCCGAACGGATTAACCGAATCATGTTAGACATGATAAGGCTAATCATGAGTCGCTCTGAGCTACCATTTCCTTCAACGGATAAGTTTTAACAGTGCAATAACTTATTTAGAATAAGGTTCCATATAAATCTGTTGACAGATGTCATATAGGATATGAACAGGGAAGAAACGAGGTTTCTCATTCCTGATAATTTGGGTATGCCAGGCATAACGTTTGGATGATACCAAACTAAGGACACAAATTGGATAAGTGCCCATATAGGTTATCCTAAGGGAAACCATAAGTATAGTGCTTATAAATCTCACAAGAGAACAATGTGATTGTTGCTCACCATGCGGTTCTTCCTGAGAGGAATACCGATATGCAGTGGTCAGTGGGAGGATAGTGATACTCGATGAAAATCGGAGTAATACTGTTCAAGGCACAAGGTCCGTAATGGACACAAATAGTTCATCAATGATGAATCTGTACCATTAATCTTCGAATACACAAGAACTGAGTAGATCGGATAGAGTCAGAAAACGACCTAGGGTATGGGTTTCTGATCTAACCTCATAAAGATGTCAATCTTATGAAGGTATATCCACTGACTACGTTTTGAGGAAGTGATACGAGGTATCGACTCCCTATTATGGCAAAGTGCCATGAATCCGAAATGGATTCCATATATAACAACTATTTTGGATACTAGTTGTTGTACCACAAGGCATTGTGCCTATTGGTACATTAAACGTCTTCAAGGAAGACATACATGGAAGGCAACATACCAACGTACAAAGCTGGGCTTTTGACGGAAAGGTATCGTTATCAACATTGTGTTAATAACGGTTCAACCTTTACTTGTGTGCCATGGTAAATCCATTTTGAAGATGCTTGTTGATAACTGCATATTTCATTTATGAAATGTGTCAGTTGCAGATCAAAATCGCTTTCCTGAAAAGGAAACCTTTTGGAGGATGCTTACAACATCCTGACGATTTTGTATAACCGACAAACAAGGTTTGCGGGTTATTCGATCCATGTTTGGATTGAAACAAGCATAAAGTTCTTGGAACTGACGTTTTGAAATAATCATAATGGTTTATGATTTGACTCAAAACGAAATAATTCTTGTGTATATAAGGAGGTTAGTGGGAGGGCACTGACAATGAAATTCCCATAAAGCAATTGATGAAAGCTTGGCTTTCATAGATATTCTTTCATAGAAATTCTCCGTAGAATTCTGGGGAGTAACAACCTTTATTCAAGGAATAAAGATCTACAGGGATAGATTTGGAGTTGTTAACACTCTCTGGAAATTGTACATTTAAAATGTACTTGTATTGGTGTCTCATACGCTTCGAGCATATGGAGTCACAATCGGGTCAATCCAAGTGATAGTCACTGGATTGAAGATTAAGAACATCTGTTAGTATCTGAGAGAACTAAAGATGCTGTCTTAAATAATGGAGTAGGAGAACTTGAAGTGACTAGGATCACTGCTGCAAGTTTCCAAACCGATAAATACTGCGGTATATAAAGTTTGAATAACGGGACAGTGATCTGGAAATCTTCCGAGCAAGATAACTGTTGCCGAATAAACAACAAATGCGGATTATTGCTGCAGCTGAAGCAGAAATAGAAGCCATTTGGATCGCAAATAAATCTAATTAGATTAGATATAGTTCTTTAGCAGCTGAGCTAGGCGTCAGCACAGCTAAGGAGTCAAGCCTATCGATAATCCAGGACTCATCGATCTATCCATGATGATCATATCATCTGATCATCGATGTGGATCATACATCGTGGCGATGTGATGATCGTGTAAATCGCGTCAGACGATAATTAAACAAATCCGCTGACGAAAACCTTTCCTCAGCAATTTGTGCGAACCGTACATAGTTCGGGTGTGGGACACTTGAGTGACTGGCTATGTGCCAAGTGGGAGATTGTTGGACAAAATGACCCATAGCGTCACTATTTGCACAGATCATTGTGTTGTTGTAGCAAATTAACTATGTGACAAGGAAATTGCACTCTCATCATTTGTGATTAGATCACCATAGATATATAAATGGAGGAGAGGTCCCTATGATTAGTTCCTGGATTGAGAATGATATGAGACAGTATCAATCCCCGAAGGATTAATCATTAAATATCCCTAGCCGGAGTATGATCGAGACTGGACATCGATAATGCGGAATAGGCTAGTATTGCACTTGTGTGCGTTGTGAGGGCACAACGGCATAGTTCTCATATATATAAGTATTGGATACTTATGCAAGTGTGATAGGAGGTTGTGTTTCACCGATGGTACGGGAAACAGCTTCGCTCTAGATAGACCCTTCGGAATCCCATTGGTATTATGACTATGTGTTCTATGGGAGGCCGAAATCAAGGTAGGTGTGTATAGTCTTAACTGAGACTTACATCGCTAATACTTACGATAATCGATAGACTTTGGTCTTGGTGGTACAGGGCTTTAACTGGTTCTGCGTAAACCACTTCTGGGTTTATCAGAGAGTCGTAGTGTATTGGGTGTGATGTCAAGACGGAAGTATCACTTCAGTCATAGTGGAGATGATGTCACGCAGGATACGGTATTAGTGCTCTTAAGTGTGCGCAACCATCGGGATGATGACTAGGTCATGCATATCCGATTATAGATACTAGTTACCAGACATCCGACATGTGCTTCGGACGGGGCAGACACTTATCCAGCCCCAGCCCTAGCACGTGACTATCCGATACTGGGCCGATATGCACAATACTACGGTATACTACGCTTGATACATATCTATATATATTCCTGTAAGAATATTTCTGGAGAATTGGGTAGGCATGGCGCTTTGCTAGAAGCCAACCTTGTCTTGTAAATCGGTATAAACGTAGTACGCGATACTTACGTGTTCGGATAGTCCGACGACCGTATTTACTGCCAACATATCCAGAGATCTCATGGGTCGGTTCCTGAAGATTCACCGATGACGTATGACTCGCACTTTAATTAATCTGGGATTAATTCGATGAGAGAGAAAATTAATCTGGGATTAATTAAGGAGATATTTTATCTCGGATAAAATATCGTTAAAGAGAGAGAACGATTAATTTGGAATTAATCGATAAATAATATATTCGATATATTATAACGAAATTAGATTTCGACGTAGAATTGAAATTAGATTTTAATTCGGGCGAACGAATTAATTTAGAATAATTCGTTAGCGATGTGAATAGTGAATTCGCTAGGCGTAATCATTTAATTACGACGCGACGAAAATCGTTAATTTGGAATTAACGAACCCAAGCCCGGGATTGTTGCGACCGCATTCGCATTTCGAAATCGAGTGCGGCACGCAAGTCAAATCAAGCGTCAAAATCGCAAGTCACATCAAGCGTCAAATCACATGTCACTTTGAGTGATGTGACATTTGAGTGATTGATGTGAATTGATTTGAGTGATAGACAAGCATTTAATGCTTTGCTTTTTGAAATAGAAAAAGTAAATGGTTATTAAATATTTTTGGAAATTATATAAACCTTTTACAATTTATTTTCTAACTCATTCTCTCTCTCCCATTTACGGTATTAGGCTTTTTGGAGCCAAAACTTCTTCATTCTCTCTCGGTCTTTACCGATTCTTCTCTCAATTGTTTTGGTGTGACCGATCATAAAGGAGAAAGCAATGATCTTGTTGCAAGATCTATGTGCTAGCACACTCATGGAGGAATACAAATGTGTTAGGGAAGTGATTTCGTGAGCAAGGAATCACCTTGTGAAGCTTGGAGCTTGGAGCATCAATGGAGGACCACCCAAAGCCGAAAATGGAGCTGCAGTTCACTGCCATTGCCGAGCTTGGAGGGGGAGAAAAATGAAGTGTGAATTTGGTCATCTTTGTTGCATCTCTACCGATCAATGTGAGTTATTCCGCACCTCATTTGATATGTATTCAACTCGTTTATGCATGATTTATGATCCTTGGGACTTGATTGAAACTCAACGCTAGTATTATAACAAACAAGTCAAATAAAAACTTCAAACAAATAAATAAAATATATCAGCAGTTTTATCCGAATTAGTAAATTGTTACATGTTTAGATTTTATTAACTTGTTATTATCCTTTTTACTTAACCATATTAAACTTTCATATTTGCATATCTAGTTAAAATCCAAAGCATACAAAACAAAGCATGAATACCATAGAGTACATCATTTAATATCAAATACATTTCAACCACATTAAACATGAAGTCATACATATATACTTTTATCACAATTATCCATCTTTAAAATATCATTAAAAAAACAACTCAAATAAATTATCTTCTATTCGGATACAACTATCTTCACTACCAAAACAAACTTACTTTAACTCTTGAAAAACTTTCTTCAATACCAAAAACCGTATGATAACTTAATATTCGTATCTATTTCACAATATATGTATATACAATACAAACTTAGCCCATACATTTTATAGCATCTTATGGTCACATCAATTTACATATCATTCTTTCATTCCATGCACACATACACCATCCAAACATATCACTGGATCTATCATACATGCACATATATTCAAGCATACACATCATTCAAGGCATCTAGGAACACACAATCAATACAACACATACATATGAGCTTGCTCACCCATACAATACATATACGGGACTCATTACCTATTTTAGAATAGGTATGAGATGAATACCTTCTGAACAGATTTCCTAACCAGCTCGACTACTAGACCACGAAAAACCAATTAAACATACATACATATCACGTGTCACAAACTCATTACACGATTTCCCTTACATAAGCATATACCTGACAAGCATTGAAAAATCGTCATACATATACATTTATATATATATATATATATATCAAATATATGAATATACTTATTACTTCGAATTTTGATACCATGACCTTAACAATCCTTAAATTCTTTACTAATCAATCTATATTCACCATTCATATACGTAATCAATCAATCACAAACTTCCATCACCTGGAAAAGACTTAGCCTATACCAACTCAACCTTTATACTGCAAAATCGTATAAATTAATCAATAACAATCCTAGAATAAATTTTAACTGTGTTTTAAGATTATTGAAACTGAAAGTATTGAAAACAAATTTGATTTTTTGTTCCGGAAAAATCGTAAATTAGGATAAAATCCTGGATTTTTCCGGAACAAAAAATCAAATTCCTTTTCAATATTTTCAGTTTCAATAATCTTAAAACACCGTTAAAAATTATTCCAAACCACTATTTTGTAAGGGTTTTTAGGGGATATAACCGGGTAACGCAACGGAACGCGAAAAATCAAAATTTTCCAATTTCAATAATTTTTATTGGGCAATTAAAATAAATTAATTTATTCTAATTACTCAATACTTAAAAATTGATTTTTTACCCAAAAATCAAAATTTTCCCAAATTATCATGAGACCCCCAAAGGTTTTCATTTTGATCATTTTAGTCCTAGTTTGTCAAATACAAATTTAAGTGATTTCAACTCACAACCAAAATGATTTATACATATCATATACATCAAAATACAAATCACAATAAAAATCCCACAATTTCATAAAATTGCCGAGAGCACCATTAACTTTCAATTTTGTTCATTTTGGTCCAAATTTGTCAAAATCAACTTTAGATCATTTCCAATCAACACCAAATGATTTGTATATCTTATACATCATAATATATATATATATATAGCCCTAATTTTGGTTGATGTATGAACCCTAATTTCTCAAATTAATCCATTTAACAAAATTAACCAAAATTAACCAAATCCAACACTTTAATCTAATCTCTACGACACCAAACAAGTCTCACCACTTTGAAACAACTCAATAACAATTCTAGATCATCAATGAGTGGCCTAACAACTCTAAAATGGCAATAAGATCATCTAATGGTCAAAAAAGAGCTTATTAATACTTTACAAGCTTTCTTTAATTACAAACATGCTCACATCCTTCATTCAAGCTTCCAGCTTCTCAATACAAAAACAAGAGAGTAGTGTAACATCCCCAATTCGGGAGATGTTACCGGCATGGGATAGACCGTACTAACCCCATAAGCCTTTGACTTTTTAACCATGAACAAATACTAATATTCTTTTCTTTATTTAAAAATCTTAAGTATGGGATCGTAGCCCAAGTTTAAATACATAACATATAAAATAAACATCAATGACTGTACTCAATAACACACTTTTACAATGACTATCTCAAAATCAAAGAATAATATAAAACTTTTACTTGACTCTGAATGGACTCTATCTCTTTCTGACTTGAACTGGTGGACTCAATACCCTAGTGACTGCATCAATATCCGTCCTCCCGAGCTCATCCTCCGAGAAAAACCCGCAACAATAAAAAATTGGGAGTGGGGGTTAGATCATTGTACGATCTAAGTGAGTGGAAGAAAAACTGAAATACTGATATAAAAACATTTGGTTCTAAAATCAAAGTTCCAGAAATAACATTATATGAAAAATCTTTTTTCTGAAAACTTCGTCTGAAATCTCCTTTATAAAACTTATCTTTTTGAAATATGCTTTTAAAAGTCTGGTTTTGTAAACTTGTATCTGAAAAATCTATTCTGAAAACTAGTTCTGAAATGTCTATTTTCTTAACACTATTTCTAAAATCTAATTTCTGAAAACTATTTTCTGAAAACCTGATAATTGAAAACTGATCTATCTCTGAAAAACTTGACGTATGAAGGCGTTACATATCACTGTCCCGCCATACGCCTAACTAGAGCCAGAAGTGAAAACCCATGACTTTGGGGCATTACGTATCACCGTCCCAAAGCATGCCATAATGTCTCTAAAACTAGTGGTCTTGGGGCGTTACGTATCGTCATCCCCTAAGCCAGTGACCTAGAACTGGGGGTGCGGATCTATGCTACCTCCAAGCTCTGAAACTAGGATCTAGGGGCATCTGTCATCCCTAGTCCTGAACTATGATATGGGGGTGTTACGTATCGCCGTCCTCTCATACCTCTAAATATGCACATGTGTTGTCCGTCAATTCCATCTCTGAATCAAGTTACATACAGAGGTGGGTTTTTCCCCCATGCCTCGAAAAACTTAAAATACATCTCAAGTTTGAAAATATTTCTATCTCAACATTTCTGAAACATAAACTCTCACGTAATAATTGTAATAAAATCATCTAACGTCGTATAGCGTAAAAATATAAGTCTGAAATGAAAAATAACAAAATAAAAGTCAATTTAAAAGAAGAGTGTCCACCCACTGTTAGGAAATCTAGCTAGAATTACTCACTTGCTGGGAAAACTTTGGTTCATACGATGATCTACATTGGATAAACTAAATTAGAAATGGAATAAGAAATGAACTATGGAATCAGACTAAAATTTTCTTATTCAAGTAAGTGTTATCTCTCTGAGGGTATCGTACATATATCATGATGTAATATATACATACGAGTTGATACGGGACTTATATGGTAGCCTCTAATACGTTCGGGTGAAACTGAGATGGTTTGAAACTGATTTGGGTAATTTTTTTTAACCACGAGTCACGACGCAAGGCAGTGCGTGTCGCGACATGAATTGTCCAGAAATGTACCCAAAATTTTGTCGTGCGTGTCGCGACGCATGAATCTTTCGCGTCGCGACGCAAATCACACCAGAAGCATTTTTGGGAAAATCCCTAGATCGCATCGCGACGCAAGACCAAATTCTGGTCTTAATATTATTCTTTCCACTCAATCTTCTTAACACTTAAACCATATCTCCACACAAGAAATTAACTTCAACCAATCTCCAAAATAAAATCAATATTACTCTCAATGCCAAATCATATCCAACCTATCATATAACATCATCAAAACAATCTTTAAATTTCTTAAATCTCAAAACCCCTAATTAGCTCAATACCCTAATTTGATTCCTACTCAACATCATCTATTTTCATACTTATTAACCACTTAATCATCATCATACGCAAGCTCTCAACACACTATAATTATCAAATTATTAAAGCTCAAGTATTTCAACTTGGGTCATAATTTGCTTACCTCTTTTTCTTTGATTTTCTTCATATTTCAAGCCCTCCAAGAAGGTCTATGTTCTTCCTTGCTTCATCTTCTTTCTTTCTTTACTCTATTTTCTTTCCTTTTCTCTCTTCTTCTTCTCATTCTTCTTCTTCTTCTCCTTCTCTCCCACGTTGATTCTTTCTTCTTTTCTTTCTTTCTTTCCAATTTTGTGATTTAGTGAATAGTATACTCTTTATATAGTAGGGGTTGTTTGATATTAGGAAAATTGGAGAAAAGTGTGGAATCTTGGAGAAAGTTTGAGATTCTTCTATTTGGGTCCGAAATTACTATTCACCTGAATTTTAACTTGCATTTTTGACCTATTTCCTATATGAATTTGGAAAACTTTCAATGCGTAAGTTGTAGGTCTCGATACCCAATTTCCGGCGATATAAAATTCATAAAAATCAGAGTTCGTATGAGAAAGTTATGGCCCAAATGCTATGATATGTCTGGAGTGGAACATCGTAGAATTTCGTATCGAAATTTCGAAGAATTTACCGATTATCCCCAGAGTCATCCCATGTGTGTATTTGTACCCCAACGTATTTTATATTAAGTTATCTTCATCCCGTAGTACCACAGTGCTACTACGTAACAGTAGTAGAGACTACCGGTCGTTAAAAATTCTCCCTCATTAAATAGGATTCGTCCTTGAATCCTCTTTACACTTGGGATCTTATCATAGATCACTGGATTCATGTGTTCCATATAAACCATCAACTTTATCTAACGATATACCCCAGGACAATGTGATGATCATGTCGAATCTGGAATATCATGACTTATAAGTCGTAACTAGAGATGTACACTAATTTATCTGTGTGAACTCTTACTTTGCTGAAACTATATTGTGTCATCAGAAATTCTTTTTGACTTAACCACGAATGTCTCTGGCCGGCTAATCATTTGCCACTTGATTAGTAAGCATATGGTATGCTCCATCATTCTTAATATCTAACTCATGTATCATACCTTTTGTCATACTTAGGTAGACTGCTTCAGAATTCATTGCTTCAATGATTATCCTTTAAGTTATGTACTGAGAAGTACTACGTTGTTCTCATTTAGGATTTTTGCTGAGTATTCTTGACTACCTCATTTCTGGACCTCTAATTGTGCTCAATATTCTTAATTTCTAAGGAAATCTATTCCTTTAAATAATTAGTTATGCTTCTTAATTACTTGACTCGATTGGGTTCTTCTTGGCTGATACATTTGGCTCTCACTGGAAACACTGGTGTTTCTGGAATAAATAATTTACATGAGTGATCTTCGTCATTACTAAAAATGCTTGTACTCGATACTTCTTTAGCTACATTTGTTTAACTTAATCTTAACATTATTTCTCATATCTTAGCTTCTTAACTTCCTATATTCTCCTGCCAAACTGCTTATGAGCTTCTCTCTTCAGGTTCCAATATTTCTTCTTATACATGGGGGCTTAGGGCTTCTTAGCTTGCTGATGTCGTTTACCGATGACACTGGTACTCAAAATGTTGCTTCTGGGTAGTTTCCTAGTGGTTCCCCTTAATTGGCTAAGGATTTAGGCATAATTGCATGCAACCTGTGTGGGACACAGAAACTGGGCGACGCATGTTGTCCTAGGCTCAAGACCTAGTTGGGAGTACGGAGTAGCCCGCGGGGGACTAAATCGGAGAATAATGGAGTCGCCACCCGGTGTGAACCGGGAAAATGAGATTTAAGGCCGCACTTACCCCTCGCAAGGGAAGACCTCAAACCGTTGGGTTCGGAATGGTCCCTTACTTATGTCACTTGTAATGAAAGGATTCGTGTAATAATTTAATCAAGCCTAAGTAACACTTATTTCCAAGAGTATCATGCTTCTAAATTCACATGCACAAAAATAAAACTCACACCTAAATTTGCATATATTTCACATCTAAGATTGCATGCTTTAAAGTACATCAAAGTAGCAACGAACATATAACTTCATTGGCATATTGTATTCATGGAAACAAAAGCACACACTAACCACACAAGCATACATAAAGGCGAACCAAATAATAGCGAACATGTGATTTCATAGACATATCATAAACAAATAGCCATTACATGTCCATACAAAAATAAAAGAGTCAACTAAGTACATAATGCAAAAAGACACTTAAGGATGCAATTAGGCATTAAAGTGAGCATGCTATGACGTGGTGCAAAAGAAGATAACTAATATGGACACAAGGACACATGTGAGCACTTTTCCAAGTGGGACGTGGAATTGTATCCCAAGTACAGACCGCACTACCGTCCATTCGGAATCGGCTACGGAATTTATGTCTGGGTTTCCATCCGATATACCACAAGAAATGATACTCAAATGCTATCATAACATGGATATATGAATTGTAATACGTTAAGCCAAGACATGGATAGATGATGCAATCAGTAGATGAAAGACACGACAAATATCGTGGTAAAGGTAGCCTTTTAGGTTTCTTCCCCCAAATGGAGAACCTTTTAATCCAACACAATAAGCTCATGCGCCTTTCGTTACAATGAGTACAAAGATAATGATAACTATATGAAATTTCGTATACCCGATTGAATACATCTTACATTCAACCGAGTATATATCAACCGACGTGGAAAAGCATCGTGGTAAAGGATTTTAACCCCTCCAAATAGGGGACCTTTAATCCGACTTACTAAGCCCATGCGCTCGATCGCATCATGCATACAAAAATAAAGAAAATCATATCAAACTTAGTATGCCCGATTGAACATATCTTACATCCAACCGAACACACATCAACCGGCGCGGCAAAGCATCGTGGTAAAAGGATTTTAACCCCTCCAAATAGGGGACCTTTAATCCGACTTAGTAAGCCCATGCACTCGATCGCATCATGCATACAAAAATAAAGACAATCATATCAAACTTAGTATGCCCGATTGAACATATCTTACATCCAACCGAACACACATCAACCGGCGCGGCAAAGCATCGTGGTAAAGGATTTTAACCCCTCCAAATAGGGGACCTTTAATCAGACTTACTAAGCCCATGCGCTCGATCGCATCATGCATAAACAAGTAACATGCGGAATTCAAATGACGAAAAATAAATAAATCAAAGCAACATGAAACAAAAGAAGGTGCCGTTTACTCAAGCGGTACGTGGAGTTGTATCCCGAGTACAGATCATACTACCGTCCATTCGGAATCGGCTATGAAATTTATGTCCGGGTTCCATCCGATATACCGCGAGAGTTGACACATCTTTCATTTTATTCCAAAGCCACAACATACAAATATTTCATAATACATGCATATTTATCTACTCAAGGGCCACAACATGCATTTCCACATAACAATCATGCGAACAATACTCAATAAATAATGAAAAAAAACAACAGAAAATGAATATGAAAAATACCCTCAGGTCTAACCTTTTATGTCGACTTTAGGACTCGCGTTTCACGGCCGTCGGAAGGGCTATCACACCGCAACTTTTCCGGTTCACTGGTTTGCGTTTTACCTTGCTGTTTCACTGCTCAAGCTACTATTTTGACCTCCGTTTTGCTGCTGTTTCCTCGTGGTTTCGCTGCCGTATTCTTGCCATATTTTGGTCACGGTTTTTGGTGTTTTAGGCTACTGTTATGGGCTAATCTGGGACTGTTTTAGGAGTGTTTGTGAGGGTAATATGCGGCAGTGCAAGAGAGAGAGGCGTGCAGGTTTTAGCTAGGTTTGAAGGCTGCTTTGTGGGGGATATTGTGGAGAATGGCCGTGTGGCAGTTTAATGAGAACGTGAGGGCTTGAACAGTGGGGACGTGAACGTGGAGGGGGCATGCAGGGTTTGATGGGTTTCTACGTGAATTGGCTAAGGTGCAGGGCATGGCTTGGCTGCTTGATTTGTGAGCAGTGAGGTGTAAGTTGTGCAAGGGCTGTGTGAGTGCTACGTGAACTGGTGAGTGAGCGATAGTGCGCTGTCTTTGGGAGAGGCAACAACGTGAGTGAAGTTGTGGTGGCCTTATGCGTGAGGGTGTTGAGGGCAGAGTTAATTTGTGCGTTGATTGTTAGAGGGACGTGAGCTGGGTTGCTTTGAAGGTTGGAGTTTGTGAGTTGTTTGTTTATTAATGCTGGCAGTCGATAAAGGCTTATGGACGTGTGGAGGGTTGAGGCAGGGAGCAGTGAGGGGCGTTCAAGGTTGAGTGTTAATTGCCTGGGTTTTTTTTTATTTTTGTGAATGATGGAAAGGTCTGCTACGTAAAGAGAGGTAAGGTTACGAGTGAAGCTATCTAGAGTTATTTTTGTTGTTGTGCCCGTGAGTGGGGAGTGTGAATGAGAGAGCTCTTAGGGTTGATTTGGGTTTGTTTATATAGAAGAGGGCTAGGGTTTCCCCTTGTCTCACAAGAAGGGATTTGATTTTGTGTTGAGCAAGGAAAGTCAAAGATTGAGGGGGAAATTTGGTTTAGATTAGGAATACAATATATTTAATTTGTTATAATTGATTTTAATTAGGCATTTAATTTGTTAATTAGGTTAGTCAATATTTTTAATTTGTTATGATTGATTTTAATTAGGCATATCATCTTTTTAATTTAGTATGTAATATATTTGATTTATCTAAGTTATGCATGATTTTATATTAATGTTTTATTTAATTTGGTAAATGATTTAATTCTTTATTATTTAATTTAATTAATATTTCATTTAGTTAATACTTAATTTAATTAATATTTGATTAATTTGGGTGTGTATTAGGGTGAATGGGCGTGTGGGCCTTGGTTGGGCGTGTGGGGCCTTTGGTTTGTGGGTTTGGTTTGTGTGGGCTAGGTGTGTGGGCTTGCGGGGGTTTTAGGTCAAGGTTAAGGGGCTTGCGGGGATTTTGGGCCGAGGTTAGGTGATTTGTGAGTGTTTTAGGCCAGGAATAATTTTTAAAAAGGACAGCCAACAAGTAACCCAAAGCTAAACCAGCGAACTTAATCCGATTATGAGTCAATTCTTGACTCCTCCCTTCCGATATCCGTTTCCCGCGGTTTCCGCGACTTAAAAGGTAGTGCCTCCAGCTGAGACTCCACTTTGATGGGAGTTGTGCAGTGTGTGACTTTGAACAATCCTATCAAAGTTATACAATGCATTTCTACTTACCTGGCTCGCCAGCTTCCACTTGACTTGCCATGTGTTGAGTTGAGTTGATTTGGTGGTGAGGTGCTGCGACCCCTGGTTCATTCCCGAACCGTGCTCCATTTTTTGAGTGCCATTTTCGGCATCTGTTGTGTGTGTTCCATTTTGGAACGCCATTTTCGGCATCGGTTGCGTGTGCTCCATTTTGGAACGCCATTTTCGGCATTTGCTATGTGTACTCCATTTTGGAACGCCATTTTCGGCATCTTGTTACGTGTGCTCCATTTTTGGAGTGCCATTTTCGGCATCTGTTGTGTGTGTTCCATTTTGGAACGCCATTTTCGGCATCTGTTGCGTGTGCTCCATTTTGGAACGCCATTTTCGGCATTTGCTATGTGTTCTCCATTTTGGAACGCCATTTTCGGCATCTTGTTACGTGTGCTCCATTTTGGAACGCCATTTTCGGCATTTGTTGTGTGTGCTCCATTTTGGAATGCCATTTTCGGCACCTATTGCGTGTTCTCCATTTTGGAACGCCATTTTTGGCATCTGTTACATGTGCTCCATTTTGGAACGCCATTTTCGGCATTTACTGTGTGTGCCCCATTTTTGGAACGCCATTTTCGGCCTCTGTTGTGGTAGCGGTCCATTGCTGAACCGTGCTGTCCGAGAATGGGCTCATTTTTGAACCGTTACTTGATGAGGTGGTCTTTGCTGCTACAATCCTACGAATAAAAAAAAATCATATATGTATGTATGGATGCATGATGCTGATATGGGCTTCGCCCCCCCCTAAACCTGACCACCGATGTAGGCCTCGGCCCTGGGACTCATCCCCAAAACTAATACTGATGTGGGCCTCGGCCCTGGGACTCATCCCCAAACTGATGCTGATATGGGCCTCGCCCCCAGACCGATACTGATATGGGCCTTGCCCCAAAATGGTACTGATATGGGCCTCGCCCCCAGCTGATACTGATGTGGGCCTCACCCCCAACTGATACTGATATGGGCCTCGCCCCCAGACTGATACTGATATGGGCCTCGCCCTTAGAATGATAATGATGTGGGCCTCGCCCCCACTGATACTGATATGGGCCTCGGCCCTGGGACTCATCCCCAAACTGATACTGATATGGGCCTCGCCCCCAAACTGATACTAATATGGGCCTCGCCCCCAAACTGATACTGATATGGGCCTCGCCCCTAGACTGATACTGATGTGGGCCTCGCCCCTAACTGATGCTGATATGGGCTCGCCCCCAACTGATACTGATATGGGCCTCGCCCCCAAACTGATACTGATATGGGCCTCGCCCCCAAACTGATATTGATATAGGCCTCGCCTCTATATTGATACTGATGTGGGCCTCGCCCCCAACTGATGCTGATATGGGCCTCGCCCCCAAACTGATACTGATATGGGCCTTGCCCCCAATTGATACTGATATGGGCCTCGGCCCTGACTGATACTGTTATGGGCCTTGCCCCCAACTGGTACTGATATGGGCCTCACCCCCAGACTGATACTGATATGGGCCTCGCCCCCAGACTGATACTGATATGGGCCTCGCCCCCAAACTGATACTGATATGGGCCTCGCCCCCAAACTGATACTGATATGGGCCTCGCCTCTATATTGATACTGATGTGGGCCTCGCCCCCAACTGATGCTGATATGGGCCTCGGCCCCAAACTGATACTGATATAGGCCTTGCCCCCAATTGATACTGATGTGGGCCTCGCCCCCAACTGATACTGTTATGGGCCTCGCCCCTGTGATTCATTCCTGAAGACTGCTGACATTGTAATGTTGCTGCTTCTGGTTGGCTTGTATTTGACGCTTTCTCTTTTTTTCCTCTGAAACATGTTATTACAAAACAGAACAAACATGGAAAGGAATGCAGGATACGTTACGTGTATGCATGCATGCAAGAATGAGTTTCCTATCCCGTTGGGTTAGGTCTTCTGCCGGTACTCTTGGTGGCTGTTTGGTCTTTTAACAAGTCTATCATCTTCCCTAACCAACGGGTATCTATGATGGCTTTCAAGACAAAAATGGGGTTAACATGGTGCATGTATGCATGAGGTGCATGTGATGCATGAGATGCATGCGATACAAGAAATATATCAACTCATTAAAATTTTCACACAAATCGGCCCATCATCATATTAGAAGCTTTTTGGCTAACTGTCATAGGAGTGAACTCATCCCAGTTTAAATGGCCCAACAAGTTCACATCTCATGGTAAGAAGTCTAACTGTATCCAAATGATAACGTTCCTAAACACAAACAGATAATGGCCCATTGGCGTTTTAGAAGCTTTTGGCCCAATCATCATAAGATACGTTCTTGTCCCAGTTTAAATGGCCCAACAAGTCCATATCTCATGACAAATGGTCTAAATGGATCCAAACGATGATGTTCCCAAACACAAGCATAAAAGAAAGATAATGCAAACATAAAACAATAATTTCTACGGAATGGCCCATCAACATTTCAGAAGCTTTGGGCCTAATGGTCATAATAGGTACCAACCGCCCCAGTTTAAATGGCCCAGTAAGTTCGCATTTCTGACAACAGTCCAACTGCATCCAAATGAGGATGGTCCACAAGCACATACTCAAGGAAATAATGTTACTTTAACCATACAACCCCGGTCTATGGGTGGGTTCGCAAGAGTGTAACAAAGGCTCTCACCGGCGAAGGATGGCCCACAACTAGGTCTCCCCAATCAAGGGTTCGAGCGGCCAAGTGAGCGCACCATTTTTTATACACTAAGGTACGTGCCAATGAGCTATGGTGTGTGACTGACTGTCAAATGGATTTCGCATTGTAGATTCCCCATAGGAGGGTGGAGAGAGGCTCACTTAAATACCCAAGCCTCTTAGGCTCTTATCGCTTGGTGTCAGGAATAAACAACGAGTCCTCCAAATTAGTCCATCACAATAGGCTACGAGTAGATGGCTATCTAGGTGCCTTCACATCATTTTCCTTATAGAAATGTAGTGAGTGAAGGAAGACACCAAACCATTACCTAGCCTCAAAATGCCTTTGATTAAACCCCCATTTCATCCACTATAGACAACGGTCAATTAGAACATAAATCCAAACATTACAAGATAATATTTCGGGCCGATTCTCTATCCCAGTGGAGTCGCCAGACTGTGGGACACAGAAACTGGCCGACGCATGCTGTCCTAGGCTCAAGACCTAGTTGGGAGTATGGAGTAGCCCGCGGGGGACTAAACCGGAGAATAATGGAGTCGCCACCCGGTGTGAACCGGAAAATGAGATTTAAGGCCGCACTCACCCCTCGCAATGGAAGACCTCAAACCGTTGGGTTCGGAATGGTCCCTTACTTATGTCACTTGTAATGAAAGGATTCGTGTAATAATTTAATCAAGCCTAAGTAACACTTATTTCCAAGAGTATCATGCTTCTAAATTCACATGCACAAAATAAAACTCACACCTAAATTTTCATATATTTCACATCTAAGATTGCATGCTTGAAAGTACAATCAAAGTAGCAACGAACATACAACTTCATTGGCATATTGTATTCATGGAAACACAAGCACATACTAACCACACAAGCACACATAAAGGCGAATCAAATAATGGCGAACATGTGATTTCATAGACATATCATAAACAAATAGCCATTACATGTCCATACACAAATAAAAGAGTCAACTAAGTACATAATGCAAAAAGACACTTAAGGATGCAATTAGGCATTAAAGTGAGCATGCTATGACGTGGGGCAAAAGAAGATAACTAATATGGACACAAGGACACATGTGAGCACTTTTCCAAGTGGTACGTGGAATTGTATCCCAAGTACAGACCGCACTACCGTCCATTCGGAATCGGCTACAAAATTTATGTCTGGGTTTCCATCCGATATACCACAAGAAATGATACTCAAATGCTATCATAACATGGATATATGAATTGTAAAACGTTAAGCGAAGACAGTGATAGATGATGCAATCAATAGATGAAAGACACGGCAAATATCGTGGTAAAGGTAGCCTTTTAGGCTTTTCTTCCCCCAAATGGAGAACCTTTTAATCCAACACAATAAGCCCATGCGCCTTTCGTTACAATGCATACAAAGATAAAGATATCTATATGAAATTTCATATACCCGATTGAATACATCTTACATTCAACCGAGTATATATCAACCGATGTGGCAAAGCATCGTGGTAAAGGATTTTAACCCCTTCAAATAGGGGACCTTTAATCCGACTTACTAAGCCCATGCGCTCAATCGCATCATGCATAAAAAAATAAAGACAATCATATCAAACTTAGTATGCCCGATTGAACATATCTTACATCCAACCGAACACACATCAACTGGCGCGGCAAAGCATCGTGGTAAAAGGATTTTAACCCCTCCAAATAGGGGACCTTTAATCCGACTTACTAAGCCCATGCACTCGATCGCATCATGCATACAAAAATAAAGACAATCATATCAAACTTAGTATGCCCGATTGAACATATCTTACATCCAACCGAACACACATCAACCGGCGCGGCAAAGCATCGTGGTAAAGGATTTTAACCCCTCCAAATAGGGGACCTTTAATCCGACTTACTAAGCCCATGCGCTCGATCGCATCATGCATAAACAAGTAACATGCAGAATTCAAATGACGAAAAATAAATAAATCAAAGCAACATGAAACAAAAGAATGTGCCATTTACTCAAGCGGTATGTGGAGTTGTATCCCGAGTACAGATCATACTACCGTCCATTCGGAATCGGCTATGAAATTTATGTCCGGGTTTCCATCCGATATACCGCGAGAGTTGACACATCTTTCATTTTATTCCAAAGCCACAACATACAATATTTCATAATACATGCATATTTATCTACTCAAGGGCCACAACATGCATTTCCACATAACAATCATGCGAACAATACTCAATAAATAATGAAAATAAAACAGAAAATGAATGTGAAAAATACCCTCAGGTCTAACCTTTTATGTCGACTTTAGGACTCGCGTTTCACGGCCGTCGGAAGGGCTATCAAACCGCAACTTTTCCGGTTCACTGGTTTGCGTTTTACCTTGTTGTTTCACTGCTCAAGCTACTATTTTGACCTCTATTTTCTGTTGTTTCCTCGTGGTTTCGCAGCCGTATTATTGCCGTATTTTGGTCTCGATTTTTGGTGTTTTAGGCTACTGTTTTGGGCTAATGTGGGACTGTTTTAGGAGTGTTTGTGAGGGTAATATGCGGCAGTACAAGAGGGAGAGGCGTGCATGTTTTAGCTAAGTTTAAAGGCTGCTTTGTGGGGGATATTGTGGAGAATGGTCATGTGGCAGTTTAATGAGAACGTGAGGGCTTGAGCAATGGGGACTTGGACGTGGAGGGGGCATGCAGGGTTTGATGGGTTTCTACGTGAATTAGCTAAGGTGCAGGGCGTGGCTTGGCTGCTTGATTTATGAGCAGTGAGGTGTAAGGTGTGCAAGGGCTGTGTGAGTGCTACGTGAACTGGTGAGTGAGCGATGGTGCGCTGTCTTTGGGAGAGACAACACGTGAGTGAAGTTGTGGTGGCCTTGTGCGTGAGGGTGTTGAGGGCATAGTTAATTTGTGCGTTGATTGTTGGAGGGACGTGAGCTGGGTTGCTTTGAAGGTTGGAAGTTTGTGAGTTGTTTGTTTATTAATGCTGGCAGTCGATGAAGGCTTATGGACGTGTGGAGGGTTGAGGCAGGGAGCAGTGAGGGGCGTTCAAGGTTGAGTGTTAATTGCCTTGGGTTTTTTGTTATTTTTGTGGATGATGGAATGGTCTGCTACGTAAAGAGAGGTAAGGTTACGAGTGAAGCTATCTAGAGTTTATTTTTGTTGTTGTGCCGTGAGTGGGGAGTGTGAATGAGAGAGCTCTTAGGGTTGATTTGGTTTTGTTTATAAAGAAGAGGGCTAGGGCTTCCATTTGTCTCACAAGGAAGGGATTTGATTTTGTGTTGAGTAAGGAAAGTCAAAGATTGAGGGGGGACAAATTTGGTTTAGATTTGGAATACAATATATTTAATTTGTTATAATTGATTTAATTAGGCATTTAATTTATTAATTAGGTGAGTCAATATTTTTAATTTGTTATGATTGATTTTAATTAGGCATATCATCTTTTTTAATTTAGTATGTAATATATTTGATTTATCTAAGTTATGCATGATTTTATTTAATGTTTTATTTAATTTGGTAAATGATTTAATTCTTTATTTATTTAATTTAATTAATATTTCATTTAGTTAATACTTAATTTAATTAATATTTGATTTAATTTGGGTGTGTATTAGGGTGAATGGGCGTGTGGGCCTTGGTTAGGCGTGTGGGGCCTTTGGTTTGTGGGTTTGGTTTGTGTGGGCTAGGTGTGTGGGCTTGCAGGGGGTTTTAGGTCAAGGTTAAGGGGCTTGCGGGGATTTTGGGCCGAGGTTAGGTGATTTGTGAGTGTTTTAGGCCGGGAATAATTTTTTAAAAAGGACAGCCAACAAGTAACCCGAAGCTAAACCAGCGAACTTAATCCGATTATGAGTCAATTCTTGACTCCTCCCTTCCGACATCCGTTTCCCGCGGCTTCCGCGACTTAAAAGGTAGTGCCTCCAACTGAGACTCATCATCGGGTTTCACATGCAAAAATACAATGCCTACGACCTGGTGTCTAAATCGCATTCTTGTTATTTACATTGATGCTGGCGATTTGGTCCTGGCTAAAGTGTTTACTCAATATTTTCTTTTACTGTTCTTAACTGTTTCATTACCAAACCCTTTTGTTTGCTGACCTATTCATCTACTCTATTGTTCTGTGATATATCTGAAACTTCTATGGTCTATATCTCTGTCTCCTTGTCCGAAGGATTTCATCTCTCACATATCCCTAGTTATGTTTAACGCTGTTCTATTACATCATTTTCACTGCTAAACTAGTTTTTTCCTTCTTCATCATTTCATCAAGATAAATCTTATTCTAGATCTCTCACTTAGAACTATTTCTGCTTTTATTTTGTTCTTGTACTATGTCTAAAGGTTTTCTGGTTGGATCTCTTTCCACTACGCATTCTCTTGGTTCTGGGAATATTTTGAGACGAACATCAAAGTATATCTTCGCTGCTGTTGTTTAACGAGGGTTGGGAGGTTGGGAACTTATCTTGAGGCCTTTCTGTTTATGGTGTTCTGTTGGCACATATTCTTTATCTAGAAGACTAGGAATCTCGTGTATACATGTCTGGTGTCTTTTCCTATACTAGAGTATTATTGCTAAAACTATCTTATTTGCCTTCTCCAACTTTACTCCTGATCATTTTCAACAATCGATCTCTCCACCTCTTCTGTGAAATCCTTCTAGAGTCATGCTCTCTAACAAATTTCTTGTACTGCCTCCGTACTCCTTCATGTTTAGTCTCTGTTATTAAACCTTCTAAAGTTGTTACTTTCTTTCTCTGGGTGCCGTTATACTCTCGTTATTATTCCTTATTAAGAAGCTTACTCTGCTTCATAGGTTTGTTTCTCATCTCATCTCCTTAAACACCTTTCATCTTTATTCTCCTGAAAACTTTATTAACTTATATTACTTAAGGCATCTCTTATTAAGTCTTTGGTTCAGGTGCTACTCTTTATCTAGTCTTTCCTTCTCAATATCATGGGACTCTTTATAAGTTATTCACTTTAATCCTAAGAGTCGTTTCCCCTGATTTCTTGGTACTTCTAAGTCCTTACTTCTTTAAGGGCTCATTAATTCAACGATGGCCTCTAGACTAGCTCAACTTATTGTGACTTCAAACTATTCTAGCTAATGCTACTTGTCTATGTTTCATTGAACTCATCGATTTGGCTATCTAGCCATCTCGCAATTCATCTAATCTGTCAATTGCTCTTCTTTACTGATCCTTCTCTTTACTAGGTTCTAAGTTGAGGAATGAGCATATTCATTCCATAAGGATCTACAAATACGCATTTCTGTATTACACTTAAACTCGGTGATGATCTGGTTAGGTGTTTGCATGCTTTACTAGAATCAAGGTTTCTAGAATGAAGGGTCATCATTTGTTCTACATGAGTCTGGTCGACTACTCCATGTCTTGGGGTCCCGTAACTATTATCAATTTTCTATGCTACTACATTCTCACTTTGTTAAGTATGTGCCTGAATGTACAAAATTTCCTTGTTACCTTTCGCATCCCTCTTTATAACTTCCATATCTTGACTTTTGGTTCTAAATTGTACTGCCAATGCTAGTGGTAACTGATACTTCTGGTTACTTCCTAGATCTCCAATCTCTGTTCTTGCTATAAGTTTCGACTTTGGCACTCTATTCTACTGTCCATACTGATACTCTTATCACTGATGAGCGGAAAATATCAATATTTACCGCCTTTTTTATCTAATATTTTGTTTAGTTTCTTGGGTTTGATGAACGTTTTGATGTGTTTTTAGTTATTTTGCAGATAAAATAAAATTGTGACTCAATGGAATCATTTAGGATGAAATGTGGAACAAATAAGGGTAAAAACTGGACTTGACATTTTGATTTTGGAGATTGGAAACTTGAAAATGCGTTCTAATTTCGGAAATTCCAACTTTGTGCAATTGTCGTATTTTGGACATAACCCTTTACTCCAATATCAGATTGAGGTGATTCAAGTTCCAGATTAAAGAGTACTCAAAGATCAACAACTTTCAAGTTTATAATAATTTCGAATTCTGAATTTTCCATGACCGAAATTGAAAAAACATTCAGAAGTGTGTTATGTGTAATTATTAAAGTCATTTTCAAAATAATAAAATAATAATAAAATAAAATCGTCAAACTTCCACCGAACATGATTGCATGTTTAGTGGAGGATTTAGTGCCATGTTTGGTGCCATGTTTGATGCCATGTTTGATGCCATGTTTGGTGGAGCAATTGGTGGAGAAATTGGTGGAAGCCTTTAGATTTGCCTATAAATACCAAGCTAAACTTTCTAAATTTTTCATGCTTTCTTTGGAGGAATTTCTCCATGAAAACTTAAAGGAAAGTGTCTTGTATATTTATTTAAATTTTCTTTTTATTTAATTAATAAAATTTTGTGTGTTTTCATTTACAGCATGAGCAGGTAATCTCATTCTGCTGGGGTGAAAATGTGAGACTTTTAATATAAAAAATTAGATTAATCTCTCTTATTTAAATTAAAATTTGGATTAATTAGTTTCCGCCTATATGGCCGGTTTAGGTGACATTCTTATTTACCGCCTATATGGTTGGTTTTACATTTCAGACGTAGTTTTTGCCTATATGGTCGGTTTAGGTATTAACCTTGTTACCGCCTATATGGTCGGTTGGATTTAATTGAGACAAATGGAATTGCCGCCTATATGGTCTAATTAAATATAATTAATTAATCAGTAAACATTGACAATAAGGGAGATTTCTAATTTTGAAATAATAAAAGTGGATCCTCTAACCCCAGTATTTTCTTTCATTATTTTAATTTTACTTTTATTTATCTCCAAGTTATTTTTTTATGATGTTTTGTTTATTTAAGTGTTTAGTAATCCTAGGTATGTGTTGTAACTAAATAAATAATCTAGGGTTATGATGAATTCCAATATCACCGGTTTAAAAGTTGATTATTTTATGTCTAGGGTAATAAATTGGTTTATTTATTGAGTCTTAGTCTTATTGCTTCTTGTTAACTGGCCATTAATAAGATTGATTTGGTAAACTTAAAATGAACTTGGAAAAGAGATTTTAGGTTTAGCCTTAGACTCAATAGCTTACAATCTCACCTTGGGGTAAATGTCTCTTAGGTAGATTTCTTTACATGATAGGAATATACCTATCGGGAAGGGGTAGCCATAATTGGAACTTAAACTTAATAAATACAAAGTTTAGGAATATAGTTAATTGGGTTACTTTGGGTGTTTGCATCTAACCATCAGAAGAGGTTTTTGCATAACTTCGTGTTCCAGGTTAATAAACTGATTTATTACACAAACATGAGATAACCACTTCATCTTTAAAAGATATTTGAAGGATTCACAACCATAGATAATTTAATAATATTGATTTTACCTTTAATTCACTTTCACACTATTTTATTTACTTGTTTTAGTTTAAAGTAACCATCCAATCAAACAACCAATCTATTAGATACTCGTAAACATTTGGCTTCATAAATTAATAGCTTAGGTATTAAGTCCTCATGGGATTGATACATTTTATACTACTTGAATGATATGTACGCTTACGTTATACGTGTGTGATCACGCCGATCAAGTTTTTTGCACCGTTGCCGGGGACTTATTTATCTTTCACTATTAGTTTTGGGGTTAGATACATTTACTTGTGTCTAATTTGTTTTTACTTACTATTTTTGTTTTCTTTTGTTTCAGGTTCTCAGACACTAAATGAGATGAACCAGAAACTTTTAAATCCGATCGCTTCACCCAGAAATTGAAAGAACAATCAGACAGTTGAGAAGAGAAAGGCGAGAAGGCCAAAAATCAATCATCAACATGGAACCTGAACCTTTGGAAGTTGCACCACCAATTCCTATTCGAGACAAAACTATTCCGATGATTGACGGCTTCATTTCATGTATTGTACTTCCTCCATTACCAGCAAATGCATGTGACATCAAAACATATATCTAGATGATACAACAGTCAGTTCAGTTTGGGGGGAATGCAACTGAAGATCCTAACGCCCACATCAACAACTTCCTGGAAGTTTACGGCACTTTCAATTACAATCGAGCAGCTGAAAAAGCAATGAGACTACGTGTTTTTCCATATTCCTTGAAAGACATAGCTAAGGCTTGGCTATATTCACTACCAGCAGGTTCCATCACAACTTGGAACACTCTAGCCGCCAAATTCCTTACAAAGTACTTTCCACTAGCAAGAACTGCAAAGCTGAGGAATGACATCATATCCTTTGTGCAAAATGACTCAGAATCCCTCTGCGAAGTTGGGGAAAGATACAAGGAATTACTTCAGAAATGTCCTCACCATGAGATTGCAAAGTGGCTACAAGTCCAAACCTTCTATAATGAACTTTCTGGAATAATGAGAACCACAATAGATGCTGCTATTGGATGAGCTTTAATTGCAAAAGGAGAAGATCAGGCCTTGGACTTAATTGAAGAAATGGCCAACAATAATTCTTTGTGGCCAACAGAAAGGAGCATGATTCAACGAATAGCAGGGATTTATGAAGTTGGAGCCAACACAACAGTGAATGCCAAGCTGGATCAGATATGCAAATTCATGGAAACTATCAGCATGCAAGGTAATGCAGGATCCATAAGTTCACCATATGGAGGAACACCAGAGACAACCCATCATGATGAGACAGTGAATTATGTCAACAATTTCAACAGACAGTGGAACAATCCATATTCCAACACCTACAACCCAGGGTGGATGAATCATCCCAATTTTTCATGGAGCAAGAATTTAGGGCAAAGGAACAACCCACCACCCGAATTCCAACAGTAAAACAAAGGCCAGAAGTATAAAAAAGAACCAGGAATAACAGAAGTGTTGGCTCATTTGAAAAAGCTTGAAGCAAGATATGACTCTCAAGCAGTATTAATTCAAAATCAAACAGGTTCTATTAAAGCACTGGAGAATCAAATGGGATAACTGGCCAATGCTCAGAGTTACAGACCGTAAGGTACCCTTCCTAGCAATACAAAACCAAATCCAAGAAACTTGGGGAAGGAGCAATGTCATGCCATCATTTTAAAAAGTGGTACTGAAATCAACAAAGATGTTGGAGTCAAGGCAACTGCTGAAGAAGTACCAAAAGAAAGCAGCAAAGCAGTTCCACAGATGGAGGAAAAAGAAGCAAAGGAAAAATATCGAGAAAGATTCGCACCACCTCCATATTTTCCACAGCGTCTCCAGAAAAACAAACTGGACAAGCAGTTTGCTCGATTCTTGGAGGTCTTCAAAAAGCTGCATATCAACATTCCATTTGCAGAAGCGTTGGAAGAAAGATTGGGAGATTACGAGATAGTAGCACTGACAGAAGAATGCAGTGCCATCATTCAGAGGAAGTTTCCCCCAAAGTTGAAAGATCCTGGCAGGTTCACCGTCCCATGCACCATAGAAGAACATTATGTCGGCAAAGCTTTGTGTGATTTAGGTGCTAGTGTTAATTTGATGCCTTTTTCGATTTACAGGAAACTACATATTGGAGAAACAATGCCCACCTCAGTCTCTCTACAACTTGCTGATAAAACGCTCGCATTTCCAAGAGGTGTAGTTGAAGATGTGTTGGTCAAAGTCGACAAACTCATTCTCCCAGGAAATTTCATTATCCTTGACATGGAAGAAGACAAAGATGTACCTATCATCCTCGGGAGACCATTATTGGCTACAGGTCGAACTGTTATTGATGTAAAAAAAGGAGAATTAACCATGAAAGTGCAGGACCAAGAAGTTACATTCAATTTTTTCAAAGCCATGAAATTCCTGAGTGATGAAAATGAATAGGAATGTTTCAGAATTGATGTTGTAGATAGTATCTTCCAGGGGACTGATGTAATGCCACCTCCCGCAGATAAACTTGAAGCTTGCATCACCAACATGACTGACAGCGAGCTAGATTATGAAATTCTGGAATGTATCAACTATCTTGACAGACCATTTCACTTCAAATCGACACCACAGGTGGAAAGTTTTGAACTACCGAAAAAGGAGTGAATCAAGCCTTCGATTGAAGAATCATCGCAGCTGGAACTGAAGCTACTTCCAAGCCATCTCAGGTATGCATTTTTAGGAAACTCTTCTAATTTACCTATGATTATTTCTTCGTCGCTAACATTGGAGCAGGAAGAAAAGTTGCTGAGAGTGTTACGAGAACATAAGAAAGCCATTGGCTAGACTATAGCAGACATACGAGGCATTAGTCCATCATTTTTCATGCACAAGATTTTGATGAACGACGAGAACAAACCCATAGTGGAGCATCAACGGAGACTAAATCCAATCATGACGGAGGTCGTAAAAAAAGAAATTATCAAATGGTTGGATGCTGGTATCATTTACCCCATCTCTGACAGCACGTGGATGAGTCCTATGCAATGTGTGCCAAACAAATGAGGAATTATTGTAGTCACGAATGAAAAGAACGAGCTGATTCCAACAAGAACGGTGATTGGATGGAGAGTATGTATGAACTACAGGAAGCTGAACAAAGTAACAAGGAAAGATCATTTTCCGCTACCATTCATTGATCAAATGCTAGACAGATTGGCGGGACATGAGTTCTATTTCTGGATGGATATTCGGGGTACAATAGATTGCCATCGCCCTAGAAGATTAGAGAAAACCACTCTTACATGTCCGTATGGCACTTTTGCTTTCCGCAGGATGCCATTTGGACTATGTAATGCTCCTGCTACATTTCAACGTTGCATGATGGCCATCTTCTCAGACATGCTGGAACAAAGTATGAAGGTTTTCATGGATGATTTTTCTGTGTTTGGAGACTCGTTCGACCACTGTTTGCAAAATCTAGAAAATGTGTTACAAAGATGCGAAGATACCAACATGGTACTCAACTGGGAGAAATGCCACTTCATGGTGCAGGAAGGCATCGTTCTGGGACATCGGATCTCACAAAAGGGAATCGAGGTAGACAAAGCAAAGATCAAGACAATCGAAAAATTACCTCCACCATCAACTGTCAAAGGGATTCGCAGTTTTCTCGGACATGCAGGCTTTTACATGAGATTTATCAAAGACTTCTCCAAGATTGCTAAACCTCTGTGCAATCTTCTGGAGAAAGATGTGCCTTTCAACTTCACCAAAGAATGACACGAAGCTTTTGAGATCTTAAAACAGAAGCTGGTCTCTACCCCCATCATAGTAGCACCAGACTGGACTCTTCCATTTGAGGTGATGTGCGATGCTAGTGATTTTGTTGTAGGTGCAGTTTTAAGACAACGCAAAGCAAAAATTTTCCACACCATTTACTACTCCAGCAGAACTCTGAATGAAGCACAACTCAACTACACAACCACTGAAAAGGAGTTGCTCACAGTTGTGTTTAATTTTGATAAATTATGCTCCTATCTGTTGGGTCCCAAAGTGGTGGTCTACACAGATCATTCAGCAATCAAATATCTTATTGCGAAGAAAGATGCCAAACCTAGATTGATCCGTTGGATGCTTCTACTACAAGAATTTGACATGGAGACCCGAGACAGGAAAAAGACAGAAAACCAAGTGGCAGATAACTTATTGAGGCTTGAGAATGGAGGAACAGCTAGCAATGAAATGATAATCAAAGAAACTTTTCCAGATGAACAGTTATTTTCCATGAAACAGCATGATGTCCCTTGGTAGGTTGACTATGTCAACTACATAGTATCGGGAAAATGGCCGTTGGAATGGACTCATCAGTAACGAAAGAAGTTCTTCAAAGAAGTCAAGTATTATTTCTGGGATGAGTCGTACCTGTTCAAACGTTGTGCTGATCAATTACTGAGACGTTGTGTTCCACAGGAAGAGGTCAATAGTGTTTTGCAGTATTTTCATTCATCACCATACGGCGGACACTTCAGCGGAAATAAAACTGCAGCCAAAGTCCAACAATCAGGTTTGTTCTAGCCCACTCTATTTAAATATGCTTACTAATTTGCTCTTCAATGTGACAGGTGCCAAAGAATGGGAAATATATCGAGGAGAAATGAAGGACCTCTGCAAAATATTCTGGAAGTGGAGATATTTGATGTATGGGGGATTGATTTTATGGGACCCTTTGTTCCATCATTCAGAAACATGTACATATTAGTTGCAGTAGATTAAGTCTCCAAATGGGTTGAAGTAATAACACTGCCATCAAATGATTCAAAAGTGGTGATAAAATTCCTTAAAAATAATATTTTTCACTCGCTTCGGAATAGCTCGGGCAATTATCAGTGATGGTGGCACACATTTATGGAATAGATATTTCGTGCACTCCTATCCAAATACGGAGTTACTCATAAAGTTTCCACTGCCTACCATCCACAGTCAAATGGACAGGTTGAAGTTTCAAATAAGGAGATCAAAAGGATCTTGGAAAGAATAGTTTGATCAACAAGGAGGGACTGGTCTACAAAATCGGATGACGCATTATGGGCCTACTGGACAGCTTACAAAACACCCATTGTATGTCCCCAAATCGAATGGTGTTTGGGAAAGCGTGCCATCTGCCAGTGGAGCTTGAATATAAAGCGTACTAGGCACTGAAGAAGTTAAATCTTGATCCACAAGCAGTAGTAGAAAAATGACTCCACCAACTAAATGAATTGGAGGAATTTCGCCTACATACTTATGAAAATCCCAAACTGTACAAAGAAAAGACCAAGAAATGGCATGATAAAAAATTAGTACGCAGACAACTGGAGCCAGGGCAGCAGGTGTTGTTATACGATTCACGGTTGAAATGTTTCCCTGGAAAGCTGAAATCAAAGTGGTCAGGTCCATTTGTGATTTCTCATGTGTTACCCTACGGAGTAGTTGAGATATACAACCCCAAGTCTAACAACACATTCAAAGTTAACAGCCAGCGTGTCAAGCAATACTGGGGAGAATCATTTGAGCGACAAAAAGAAAGTGTCACACTTTCAGATCCAGCCTAACATTTGTGCAGTCATGTCTAGCTGACGACGTTAAACTTAGTGCTAGTAGGGAGGCAACCCATGCAAATTGTGTATATATTCAAATTTGGTCTCTCTGATGAAAGTCTACAATGCTATCTTGGAACGAATGAGACTTCTGATGATCAAAGGTATTCCTAATGACATTTGTTGGATTATTGAAGCACGGGTCCGATTGGCAGGTGAGTCCTCTGACTCTTTTATTTCATATCTGACTGGTTTAGGAAGAAGCACCTATGCTAAGAAAAAAAGAGCTAAAAGACTAGGTGTTTGCTATAAATGTGCACTCATGACATGTAATACTCGTTGCTGTTCTTTAGGAATGGTGTCTGATAACCGTGAAGATAAAATTAAATTCATTAGGGATGGCTTGAGTAAGGAGTCTTTGGATGATATATCATTGACTCTTGAGACGCATCCCAATGGATATGTGCATCACGAAAATCACATGTTACATGCATAATTCCAAAAAGAAATACAGCATTTAAGTCTCGGGAATCTGACACTAAAAGACCCTATTTGCCAATTTATAAGAAAATTTGATGGGAAGCTTGTCCCTGACACATAGACATCATTCAAGTCGTTACCTCTTGTAAATATTATTATCTATTTGTATTTATCTAATAATTGTGATTTATTTTGTTATTTTCTCCGACAGGATCCAGACTTTTTGACTTTCACGATATATTTTATTGTTTAGCTAATAATTATCATTTGGCAGGTACTAGTGCTATTATTACTCACCCTTTTTCAGGTTATATAAATTCAACTCATCATCGCACTCTTGAAGGCATCTAGACTTGAGAAAAAAATATATAAAAAAATGGAAGCAACTTCAAGAAGACGAGTTGTAAATATTTGTGTGTTTTGCGGTACTAGTGCTGGTTCTAAACCAGAATTCATAGCGGCAACACAAGAATTGGGTAGAGTCATTGCGGAGAGGAACTTATCGTATCAAAGGAATATGCACTTATTATATGGCGGTGGCAATCTTGGACTAATGGGGATCGTATCAAAGGCTGTACAGGAATGAGGTAGTCAAGTTCTGGGAATCATCCCAAAACCTTTTGCAAAGGCGAATCTTATAGGACCATCAAACAGAGAGGAACTTATCGTACCAGGTTTGTCTGAACAACTGATAGAAATGATTAACCGTGCTGATACTTTTATTGCTTTACCAGATGGCTTGGGTACGATGGAGGAAATTTTTACAGTACTATCTTGGGCGAACCTGAACATAGACCAGAAACTGATTGGACTATTTAATGCTGATGGATTTTATAATTTTCTTTGTGTGTTTCTTGATGATGCCCGGAGAAATGGGTTCGTGTCAAAACTTGTAAAAGAACTCATTTTTACTGCCAGAACTACCCATGATTTAATTGACCAAATATTAGCCTTTGAACCACAAATTGACCCTATCATTTCTAAGATAAACTGGTCTGATAACGATCGTGGTAAAAAGCGTTGGATAAATCTGGATCTTAACCTTTAACTGATATTTTTATATGTAGAATTTCAGCTAACCAGGTATTATCTTCTAAACACATCTTCTACTTTTTAAGACATTAGGGACAATGTCTCATTTAGGTTTAGGGGAGGGGAATAGTTGACTAGTATCTTATTTTTATTGTGTTATTTTTAGTCAAAATTTTCAAAAAAAAATTCAAAAAAAAAGTTAATTTTTTTTAAAAAAATTAAAAACAAAAGAAAAATGTTTTGGTTTGTGTTTTTAATTTGATTAATCAGGTGAATTGGTGTGAGATAGCTGTGTAAGGAATTTCCACTCCTGAGACGTATCTCAACCTATTTCGTAACAAGTTAATTTTTGTTTATTTCCGTTTGAATTATTTAATTTGTGAATTCTCCATAATACTGACTAAATTGGATCTTCATATGTTCAGTTGACAGATATTATCAACATGCATGGTAACATACAGCCATGAGATGTATTTGAAAAGTTTGTAATATTCAGTGCTCTATTTTAATTGGAGAAAGCATCTAAAAAGCAATGGAATAAAAAAAGAAAAAAAAAGTATGTGTATAAAAAAAAAAAAAAATCGTCTGAGATCCGAGTCATTAAGTCTGCATGGGTGTTTTAACACCTAGTGCCCTAAAGCCAATTGGCTTGGGAGTCACTAGCCCAAAGCTCGCTACATGGATCAAAGATGATATAAAAATAAAAAGAAACATCTGAAATCCGAGTAATTAAGTCCGTAGGGGTGTCTTAACACCTAGTGCCCTAAAGCCAACTAGTTTGGGAGTCACTAGCCCAAAGCTCGTTACATGGATGAGGATGTTGCTTTCTTTATTTTATGTAAATAAAAAAAAAAACCATTGCTAAAAAGGTCTGTATGGGTGTTTTAACATCTAATGACTTAAAGCCAACTGGCTTGGGAGTCACTGACCCAAAGCTTGCTACATGGATCAAAGATGATATAAAAATAAAAAAAACATTTGAAATCCGAGTAATTAAGTCTGTAGGGCTGTCTTAACACCTAGTGCCCTAAAACCAACTGGTTTGGGAGTCACTGGCCCAAAGCTCGTTACATTGATTGAGGATGTTGGTTTCTTTATTTTATGCAAAAAAAAAAAAAAATATCCATTGCTAAAAACGTCTGATATAACTTTAGGAAAATAATATTACTCTCTTCTCAACTACACTTATGAATATTGTGGGCACAATGATTTGATTAATACCTTGTTGGTTGTGTATATGGAGAATGGTAAAAATAATCAGAGAATTTACTTATTTGGTAATTTAGAAAGAAAGAAAACAACTACTAACTTGGATAATAAGTTTCACTTGTTTAGTCACTAACTTGTTTATTCTCTTTTATCTTGTCTTTTTACTTTTGTGTGCATTAGATTGACGTTTGTGGGTATCGTCACTGTAAGCCCTCACGAGACTACAACTCGTCCTCTAGGGACACCTAGGGGTTTAAAGGCTTGTTGCATACGCTAAATGCAACCGTGATCCCTAAGAAAGTGGCTTAGTTTAATTTTAATTATTTATTGTATTTTATTTTTTCTTTTTGCTTGAGGACTAGCAAAATATTAGGTTTGGGGGTGTGATGAGCGGAAAAAATATCAATATTTACCGCTCTTTTTACCTAATATTTTGTTTAGTTTCTCGGGGTTTGATGAACGTTTTGATGTGTTTTAGTTTATTTTGCTGATAAAATAAAATTGGGACTCAATGGAATCATTTAGGACGAAATGTGGAACAAATAAGGGCAAAAAATGGACTTGACATTTTGATTTTGGAGATTGGAAACTTGAAAAGACGTTCTAACGAAGTACAATTTCGGAAATTCCAACTTTCCGCAATTATCGTATTTTGGCCATAACTCTTTACTGCGATATAAGATTGAGGTGATTCAAGTTCCAGATTAAAGAGTACTCAAAGATCTACAACTTTAAAGTTCATAATAATTTCGAATTCTGAAGTTTCCATGACCGATATTGATAAAATATTCATAAGTGTGTTATGTGTAATTATTAAAGTCATTTTCAAAAAATAAAATAAAATAAAAAAATAAAAATTGTCAAACTTCCACCAAACATGCAAGTCAAACATGTTTGCATGTTGGTGGAGGATTTGGTGCCATGTTTGGTGCCATGTTTGATGTCATGTTTGGTGCCATGTTTGGTGGGGCAATTGGTGGAGAAATTGGTGGAAGCCTTTAGATTTTCCTATAAACACCAAGCTAAACTTTGTAAATTTTTCATGCTTTCTTTGGAGGAATTTCTCCATGAAAACCTAAAGAAAAGTGTCTTGTATATTTATTTAAGTTTTCTTGAATTTTCTTTTTATTTAATTAATACAATTTTATGTGCTTTCATTTATAGCATGAACAGGTAATCTCAATCTGCTGGGGGTGAAAATGTGAGACTTTTAATATAATAAATTAGATTAATCTCTCTTATTTTAATTAAAATTTGGATTAATTAGTTTCCGCCTATATGGCCGGTTTAGGTGACAACCTTATTTACCGCCTATATGGTTGGTTTTAAATTTTAGACGTAGTTTCCGCCTATATGGTCAGTTTAGGTAATAACCTTGTTACCGCCTATATGGTCAATTGGATTTTATTGAGACAAATGGAATTGCCGTCTTTATGGTCTGATTAAATATAATTAATTAATCGATAAACATTGACAATAAGGGAGATTTCTAATTTTGAAATAATAAAAGTGGATCCTCTAGTATTTTCTTTCATTATTGTAATTTTACTTTTATTTATCTCCAAGTTATTTTTTAATGATTTTTTGTTTATTTAAGTGTTTAGTAATCCTAGGTATGTGTTGTAACTAAATACATAATCTACGGTTATGATGAATTCCAATATCACCAGTTTATAAGTTGATTATTTTATGTCTAGGGTAATAAATTGGTATATTTATTGAGTCTTAGTCTTAATGTTTCCTGTTAACTGGTCATTAATAAGATTGATTTGGTAAACTTAAAATTAACTTGGAAAATGGATTTTAGGATTAGCCTTAGACTCAATAGCTTACGATCTCACCTTGGGGTAAATGTCTCTTAGGTAGATTTCCTTACAGGATAGGAATATACATGTCGGACGGGGTAGCCATAATTGGAACTTAAACTTAATAAATTCGAAGTTTCTTAATTAACATATGAATATAGTTAATTGGATTACTTTGGGTGTTTGCATCTGACCATCGGAAGAGGTTTTTGCATAACTTTGTGTTCCAGGTTAATAAACCGATTTATTGCATAAACATGAGATAACCACTTCATCTTTAAAAGATATTGGAAAGATTCACAACCCTAGATAGTTTAATAATATTGATTTTACCTTTAATTCACTTTCACACTATTTTATTTACTTGTTTTAGTTTAAAGTCACCATCCAATCAAACAACCAATCTATTAGATACTCGTAAACATTTGGCTTCATAAATTAATAGCTTAGGTATTAAGTCCTTGTGGGATCGATACATTTATACTACTTGAACGATACGTGCGCTTGCGTTATACGTGTGTGATCACGCCTATCAATCCCTCTTAAATATCTCCAACATCTCGGATCTATTCTTGTATACTTTCACGGATTTTTACTAACTTGGGCTGATTTGTAGGTTCTATTACATTTGGTCTATCTTGTGGACTTCTGCTAGTCTTGCAAGCCTCGCACTAACTTTCTTTGATCTTTAGGCTATACTGAGTTCTCTTCTTATATCCTTGAAAACTTCCTTAATCTTTTTCTGGGTAACCTGCCTTAAAAGGTCTTTCCATTTCTTAAGATGAACTCTCTTCGGGTTTCTTACGGTTACTAATATCTATGCTGGTAGAGACTAGGGCAAACATCTAATGTCTTGATTTAGTATCCTTATTCTGGTACTCTGTGTCGTGGTAGAGTCTATTCCTCATATAAAGTAGGTATGAGCTAGATTCCATCGGGATAACTTTCTTAACTGGTATTACTAAGTGGTGGTAAACTAAATAGCTCAAGGTCTTGTCTTCATCAAATTGCTTGTTTAGGGAAACTAATCATTTTTCTGACGTCCTTCATCATATTTGCGTGGGGGTCTGGGTTTGGAGAATCTAAAATCTCTGCATCGTTATGGCATCTCACATCTATTAGAAGCCTCTACGACTAATCCTGATTTCTTACTTCTGTTATCTTTCTGGCTATTCCTTGCTACTCAGAAAGCTCACTATCTATATAAGGCACTCTAGGCTTTTGAATCTGTTTGAAAGAATTCTCTGAGGAGGGAAGGAATCTTATATCTACTAGGCACTCTAACACTTGGTCGGGCTTTTACTATTCTCTTTACTACTATAGGTTCTGGTACTTCCTTATCGAAATGATCTTGTATCTTTATCTTTTCTTACATCTGGTTGTTTTACCATTCTTACATCTTTCCTTACTTTTCTTCTAGCTTTCCTTTCCCACTCCTTTGGGTAACTTTTCTTATATTTTTACTATCTAATTTCATTGCATCGTTTGTACTTCTAGTAATAGGCCGAATAACTTCAAGAAGATTCCTAACTTGGATCTAGAGTATAATTGTTCTCGTAAGGCATACTATTCGAATGATCTAGCAAAAGCTTACTAACCTGTCTGTGGAACTGGAGGACGTACTCAAGAATCAGATACTGGAAAGATAGTGCCTCACATTCGAGTATCCCGGACATACTGCGTATACCAGACCCTAACACTCTACCCACTGCAGTCATTGACTCCCTAGACCATGCTCTGACCATTTTTGTAACATCACTGATTCCGGAGATGTTACCGGCAGGGGATAGACCGTATTAACCCCATAAGCCTCTCACTTTCTAACCATGAACATATACTAATATTCTTTGATTTATTTAAATATCTTAAGTATGGGATCGTAGCCCAAGTTTAAAAACATAACATATAAACTCAACATCAATGACTGTACTCAATAACACATTTTTACAATGACAATCTCAAAATCAAAGAATAATATAAAACTTTTACTTGACTTTGACTGGACTCTCACTCTTGCTGACTTGAACTGGTGGACTCTATACCCTAGTGATTGCATCAGTATCCGTCCTCCTGAGCTCGTCCTCTAAGAAAAACCTACAACAATAGAAAACTGGGAGGGGGGTTAGATCATTGTACGATCTAAGTGAGTGGACAAAAACTAAAATATTGATATAAAAATATTTGGTTCTAAAACCAAAGTTCTAGAAATAACTTTATATGAAAACTCTTTTTCTGAAAACTTCATCTGAAATCTCTTTTACAAAACTTATCTTTCTGAAATCTACTTTTGAAAGTCTGGTTTTGTAAAATTGTATCTAAAAGATCTATTCTGAAAACTATTTCTGAAATGTCTGTTTTCTGAAAACTATTTCTAAAACCTGATTTTTTGAAAACTGTTTTCTGAAAACCTGACAACTGAAAACTGATCTATCTCTGAAAAACTTGATGTATGGGGGCGTTACGTATCGCTGTCCCCCCATACACCTAACTAGAGCCAGAAATGAAAATCCATGACTTTCGGGCGTTACGTATCGTCGTCCCCCTAAATTAGGAAAAATGGAGAAAAGTGTGGAATCTTGGAGAAATTTTGAGATTCTTCTATTTGGGTCCGAAATTATTATCCATCCGAATTGTGACTTGTATTTTTGACATATTTCCGGTATGAATTTAGAAAAATATCCAATGTAGAAGTTGTAGGTCTAGATCTCAAATTTCTGGTGATATAAAATTCATAAACATCAGAGTTCGTATGAGAACATCATAGCCCAAATACTATAGACTGTCCGGAGTGGAACATCGTAGAATTTCGTATCGGAATTTCGAAGAATTTACCGATTATTCCCAAAATCATTCCATGAGTGTATTTGTGTCCCAACATATTTTATATTATGTTATCTTCATCCCGTAGTACCACAGTGCTACTACGTAACAGTAGTAAACTATCGGTCGTTACAAGTAGAAAAACATGTAGACATCATATGTTGTAGCTTAAAACAATAGAAACATTTTTCCATTTAAAGAAAAGTTGAAAATACTTACAAATATTCAAGTTTTTCTTTGTTTTTCTTTAGCACTTTCTCTTTTTCCCTCAAGTCTTTTGCTTTGTGTATTTTGGAGGCTTAAACTAATGAAATAAAATGAAACAAAATAATATATACTCCCCCCCCTTCATGGCCGAAATTTTAGGGAATAAATATCTAGATTTTTTTGTTTCCATTTTATTAATTAAATAAGCTTTAGTTTACTTGTTCAAATTATACAATATAACTTTAAATGTATTACAACAAGTTAAACAAATCATATTATTCCATTTCCTAACTTGATCATAACTTTAGATATTTATATTTCAATTACTTTAATTATTTAATAATTAAATAATTATTTATTTATTTAAATATATATATATATATCATATTTACTTTAAATAATTAAAATAGATATATTTATGCTATATGTCAAATATCTTATATGACAATTAATTATCCGATCTGTTTGTCTATTTCGTGTCGAAACTCTAAAAGTTTCCGATTTGTGTTTTAAAAGAAACACATATAACCATAACGCGATGCCACATCCGTGTAGGTCACGAAATATTCATATCCACCTCTAGCCTAGCTAGACATGGGCCCACTTGCTTCACTATAAAATAAGGCTAACAGATCAGTGGCATTTACACTTTTACCAAGTAAATAGTGTTACAGGCACTTTGCCTAATAAACTAGATTCGTAGACTTTATTTGAATAGAATCAAATTTTTCCTAGTATCCACTCTTCAAAAGTGTGGATATACAAGTCTTGTTTAATTATGTCTCAGACATCAATGCCACAATTAAGTTTCAACTGATTAATTCAGTTCGAGCTATTTGTTTGTCATGTTATATGTTTGAGATTTATTTATATTCAAAATATAAATACTGTTATTCACATCTAATGTGTTTATCTCAATATCATCTTTATATAATGAAACACTTTAGTGTTCTAGAATATAAAGGTATACCCGCAACGGGTTAAACCCTGATATAGAGATAATGTTCCTAGTCAAACTAGTTACATTTTAACAGTTTCCAAACTTAGGTACACACTCGAAGGGTAGTTCCTAGACTTAGGTATCTACGGTTAAAACAGCGACTTTCGTCCCATTTCTGACTCGCAGATAAATCTCAACTGAAGTCAGTATCCTGCTCATAGAAGATTCTGCACACCAGTACATATTTATGTACCACACTAAGTATCTAAAATCTAATTTTAATACTAGTAGTGAACATATTTATGACAAATATATTTGAAGTTAGAGCCCTGCACCGTCTTCAATTCCTTCATGTCTGATTTGTCCAAACGACAGTCATGCTTCCGCGATCCCGTTTGCCACAATTTAGGCAGACATCTCGGGATATGTCATTTATCTTCCTAGAAGATTATAATGATTTTGCCTTTGCCCTTTTCGGTACCCCAAAACCCTTTGGCCAAGCCTTGGCCTTCCGGAATGTCGAAATAAGATGTGCCTTGCGCTTCTTGCCTTCTTGCAAACTTTGGCTTTGACTCCTTGAGTATAGCCATTAACTCTCCAAGAGTTTACTATTGCAATTTAGTACTTCTAAGATCTAAGAATAGATTTATGAAGATCTTTCAATTTCATTATCATACTTTAAGGATCTAATCCTTAGTTCTGATTAAGAAATTAAGGAGTCTATTTGGCAAGCTTAATGGATTTAAGCACTAAAGTTATCATCACATGAATATTCCAAATATCATGCTCTAATATTTGCTTAACTCCGGGCTAAGGCCTAATATGTTATTTTATCAAATAAAGTAACTTATTAGTTTCTAGGACCATCCTGAAATTTTATTCCCAATTTGAAAATTAAACCATTTAAATACATTTTCCCTAGGATTATGTTTTAAATGTCAATCTTTCAATTTTATCTTGATTCTAATAGTCCAACTATTTAATCAACGATTTTAGGTACTATTTATTATAATGATTACTATAGTCCAACTATATAATCAACTATAATTTAATTGATTAAATTCAATTATATTGATTACTATAATCCAATTATAAAATCAACTATAATTAATTAAATCAAATATATTGATTACTATAATCCAATTATATAATCAACTATAAATGAAATAGTTTGAATACAGTCCAACTGTTTTATTAAAACAACAATTAAATATTAGTCCAACTAATAAATAATTTATTTGACGTGATATTTTGATTGAGCGCGTATGGCAAGTAATTAAACGAATATTGCAAATTTAATTCTTGCCTCCCACTATTTTTCGGCGAGCCTCTAACCCTCTGTTGAGTACTCGGGAAACCGTGTTTCCTAGTGGGTTAGGATCCCGTTAAATGTCACACAATCTTGACTTTGGCCAACAAATTGTATGATAATTAACTAGGTAGATCTCTAAGATCAATTGGATCCCATCCAATTCCTAGATCCAGTAGGGGGACATCCAAGTCCGATTATATATCCTATATATGCCAATATATCCAATATATTGCCTAACCTTATTCCTCTGAATCAACTAAGCCTTGGCTTTGGCACAACAAACTTAGTGATTGTAGGACACAGAAATCGACGACGATGTTCTAGGCTCGCGGCCAAGTTAGGAGTACGGAATAGCTCACGGAGGAACTAAACCGGAGAAATAACATGGAGTCGCCACCCAGTGTGAACCGGGAAAATATGATTTAAGGCTGCACTCACCCCTCGCAAGGGAATACCTCAAACCGTTGGGTTCAGAATGGTCCCTTACTTATGTCACTTGTAATGATATGATTTGTGCAATAAATTAACCGAATCTACTCAACATGTATGCTCAAAGGTAACTTAGATCTAGTCCGCATTCATCAAAATAAATCCTATGACTAAGTTCGCATGCTTCAAAAGTAAGTCCTCATAACAAACGACAATCCCATGAACATGCTTCAATTATATAATACGGAAAACAAATAACAACATAAACATAATGCAAATTCCAAACGCAAAATAAATAACTAATCATGCTCAAATACATGGTTGGATGAAACGAAATACGTGTGTCTCCCAAGTAGTACGTGGCGTTGTATCCCGAGTGCAAACCGTACTACCGTCCATTCGGATTAGGCTACGGAATTTACGTCCGGGTTTCCATCCGATATACCACAAAAGAGAACACGCATTCCGTTCATCCAGAATTCACATTATGCCTCAACAAATGACTCTCATGCGATAATATATCAAAATAAATAAAAGAAAAGGAAGATAATGAGTAAAAAGGGTGCCCTCAGGTCTAACCTCTTTTGTCGTCTCTCGAAAGCGCGTTACACGGCCGTCGGAAGGGAGAATGCTCTACAACTTTTCTGGTTCACTAATCCAACATTTTTCCTCGCTATTTCGATGTCTGGGCTGCTGTTTTCACTCCGTTTCGCTGTTGTTTTTGTTGTATTTTCTGGTCACTGTTTATTGGTAATTTAGGGGACTATTTCGTAGAATGTGATATGGGTTTAGCACGCCAGGAATGGCACATCATCAAATTCAGTTCAGAACAACAGGCAAGTCAGGTGGCAGCTGGCGAGTCATTGTGGATTACCGCGACACCCTAGGTACGAGGTTTAACACGCCAGGAATGGCACATCATCAATTCGGTTCGGAGCAACAGGCAAACCAGGTGAAAGCTGGTGAGCCAGGTAAGTGAAAATGCATTGCACGTACTTTGATAGGATTGTCATTGTCATACACTGCACAAGTCCCATCAAAGTGGGGGTGACTGTAGGCACTGCATTTTTGCATATAAGCCCGATGATGAGTCTCGTATGGAGACACTACCTCTTTAGTTGTGAAAGCCGCGGGAAACGGACGTTGGAAGGGTAAAGTTGGGAATTAGTATTTTATCAGATTTAACTCGCTTGTTTCGCTTCGGGTTCGCTTGTTGGACCTCTGTTTTTAAACACATCAAGCCCAATCCAAAATAATTAAAACATTTAAAATGCATGTCACAAATTAAATTAAAATCAATTAAATTAAACTTAAATTAAATCACCTTCCTAAATTAAATCTAATCATTTTCCTAAACTAAATAAATCACATTCCAAATTAAAGAAAACAAAAATTAAATTAAATTAAAGTAAATTCCTAATTTAATTAAATCACCTACCAATTTAAAGAAATCATATCCTTAATTAAAAAGAACAAATCAAATCAATTCCCCTAATTAAAGATTTTCCATATCACATAATAATTAAAAATATCTCCCAATTAATACACAAATTCTATTCCTTCTCCAACAAGGTAAATCCTCATCCATTTGCCTATAAAAAGAACCATTCACCAACACATTAAACCCTAACTCATTCACACGAAAACACGAGAGAAGATAACCTAGCTGCTCACGCATAACCCTTCACTCAGCCTGACCAAAAAGCATTCACGCCAAAAATGCTGCCGAATCAACCAGCCCCCTTTACCCCACAATCTGCTCCCTTCCACGCACCCAAAAAGCCCCCACTAGCTGTCCTTCATCACGCCACCTGCCTGCAGTTCATGTAGCCATCACACCATCTGCTTCAACGCAAAACCAATTCACGTCTAGCCACACAAAGAAACTTCAACACCAGCCCTTCAACGCCACTTGCTCCACTCAACCCCTCACGTCCCCCAAGCCTTCAACACGCCACTTGCTTCCCTTCAACACACAACTTCACGCACACAAAGACCCTCACAAATCTGCCTCTTCAGCACGCCTAAAGACCACAACATAATCAGCCCCATCACGCCAAACAGCCACTGCAATGCCCTCCAAATCACGCATGAAACAGCCCACTGTCCAGCCCCTAAACCTGCCACAAACAGCCCCATTTACTGCCCAGGATTGCCGCAAATCTAACCTTGAAAACTGTCCAGAAAGTCCCCCAGAAATCACCAAAAAACCGCAACTCAAACCCCTTAAAACCGCACCAAAACAGTCCCCTAAATTACCAATAAACAGTGACCAAAAATTAAACAAAAATAGCAGAGAAACGGAGTGAAAACAGCAGCCCAGACAGCGAAACAGCAAGGAAAAATTTTGGATTACTGAACCAGAAAAATTGCAGAGCATTCTCCCTTCCGACGGCCGTGTAACGCGCTTTCGAGAGACGACAAAAGAGGTTAGACCTGAGGGCACCCTTTTTACTTATTATCTTCCGTTTCTTTTATTTATTTTGATATATTATCGCATGAGAGTCGTTTGTTGAGGCATGATGTGAATTCCGGATGAATGGAATGCGTGTTCTCTTTTGTGGTATATCGGATGGAAACCCGGACGTAAATTCTGTAGCCTAATCCGAATGGACGGTAGTGCGGTTTGACTCGGGATACAACGCCACGTACTACTTGGGAGACACACGTATTTCGTTTCATCCAACCATGTATTTGAGCATGATTAGGTTGCTAGTACGTTATTTATTTTTGTAAGCATGATTAGTTATTTATTTTGCGTTTGGAATTTGCATTATGTTTATGTTGTTATTTGTTTTCCGTATTATATAATTGAAGCATGTTCATGGGATTGTCGTGTATTATGAGGACTTACTTTTGAAGCATGCGAACTTAGTCATAGGATTTATTTTGATGAATGCGGACTAGATCTAAGTTACCTTTGAGCATACATGTTGAGTAGATTCAGTTAGTTTATTGCACAAATCATATCATTACAAGTGACATAAGTAAGGGACCATTCTGAACCCAACGGTTTGAGGTCTTCCCTTGTGAGGGGTGAGTGCGGCCTTAAATCACATTTTCCCGGTTCACACTGGGTGGCGACTCCATGTTATTTCTCCGGTTTAGTTCCTCCGCGAGCTATTCCGTACTCCCAACTAGGCCGCGAGCCTAGAACAGCGTCGTCGATTTCTGTGTCCTACAGTCTGGTGACTCCACTGGGGATAAGAGAATTGGCCCCGAAATAATGTCTTGTAGTGATTGTAATTTGTGCTTTAGTTAACTGTGTCTACCGTAGGTTGAAATCGGTTTAATCAAAGGCACTTTTAAGGCTAAGTAATGGTTTGGTGTCTTCTTTCATTCACTACCTTTCTATAAGGAAACGTTGTTAAGGCACCTAGATAATCATGTACTTGTAGCTTATTGTGATGAACTAATTTGGAGAACTCGTTGTTTATTCCTGACACCAAGCGATAAGAGCCTAAGGGGTTTGGGTACTTAAGAGAGCCTCGCTCCATCCTCCCTCTGGGGAATCTACAACTAGAAATCCATTTGACAGTCAGTCACACACCATAACTCATTGGCACGTACCTTAAGGTATAAAAAAGGTGCGCTCACTTGGTCGCTCGAACCCTTGAGTGGGGAGACCTAGTTGTGGGCAATCCTTCATCGATGAGAGCCTTTGTATATACCCCTGCAAACCCGCATATGAACCGTAGTTGTATATCTATAGAAGTTGCCCCTTTATGCTTTTGATAACCACGTGCATCTCATGCATCTCATGCATACACGCATCATGTTAACCCTCTGTGTCTTAAAAGCCATCATAGATATCCGTTGGGTTAGAGAAGAAAGAAAGATTTGTCAAAAAAAAAAAGTTTAGCAAACATGGATATCGGGAAAAGGAAGTTGAGAAACAAAAAATTGTACGGCAAGGATAGAAAGACCATGGTGGGCCCAAAAAAAAGAAAAAAAAAAGAAAAAAAAAAGATTATTTTTAAGTCCTTAATAGTTAATCATGAGTCCAATGATGAAATCGTTTGCTTTAGGGTGAAATCTTATAAACGATAAACTCTTGATGTGCTTTTATCTGATACTTTGAGTGATTGATCTATGTTAGACTCGTAAGCACTTCATTATAGGTTCTTAGCGGTGAAAACCTGAGTAGTTGGCAAGGTGACTAGTTGAAGAAATTGTAGGTTGGTGAATGACCGTTTGCTTAGATGTCTATCTTGATTTGCTTATGTTATGATGTGTGGTATGGTTGAAAATGAAAGAAAAGTCTCTAAAGAAAAGAATTGAACCATCTATAACCGATAAGCGTGAAGCTACCCATGGGCGAGTATTAGGACCACCATGAGGAGAAATGCTACCTTAAAGGGTATGTGTGTTGAAAAAAAAAAAGGAAAAAAAAAGAAAAGAAAAGAAAAGAAAAAAGAAGTTCAAAATGAAAAGAAAAAAAAAAGACAAAAGAGAAAGAAAACCATACCACATTGAGCACAGAAAAGCAACTACAGGCATAATTGAGACATCTAGGTTGGTTTGACCCATCGATCCCGATTTTTGAAACGAAATCATTGAGTTGGCTTACATGGGGATGAATCTGCAAAGGAACATTTGCGCACACACACTTTGAGTCTGGCTTAGATCATTTATTCAAAGACTTGGATTTGAGTTGCGTTGAGTGTTTTGAAGGTTCTCTGGTTTCATTACCGAGCATTCTTTGAGGACAATGGTATGTATAACTATTGAAACTAGTTCATAGCCTATAATATAGCATGTTGACATGGAATGCCCCACCATGTGGTTCATCTTGACCAAGTACAAAGACAGCAGCCCGAACAGCAAAATAGTGAGGAAAGACGTTGAGTTAGTGAACCAAAATAGTTGCGGATCATTCACCATTCCAACGGACGTGTAACGCCCTTTCTTAAGACGACAAAAGAGGTTAGACATGCGGGCACCTTTTTACTTTTTTATCTTTCGTTTATTTTGTTTATTTTAAAAATATTATCGCATGAGAGTCGTTTGAGGCATGATGTGATTGTTGGATGAGCGGAATATGTGTTCCCTTTTGTGGTATATAGGATGGAAACCCGGACGTAAATTCCGTAGCCGAATCCGAATGGACGGTAGTGCGGTTTATACTCGGGATACAACGCCACGTACCACTTAAGAGACACGTATTTCGTCTGATCCAAACTTGTGATTGAGCATGTTGTAGTTCGTAGGTTATTTATTTGTTATTAAAGCATGATTAGGTTGTTAGCATGTTATTTATCTTAAGCATGATTTAGTCGATAGAAAGTTATTTCTTTATGCATGATTAGGTTATTTTCACATTAGGGATTTAAATTTATATTTATGCTTAGATTCTTATTTATTTTCCGCATTAGATAATTGAGAATGCTTGTGTGATGATTGTATGTTATTGCGTGTTTGCCGTTATGACAACTTACTTTGAAGTATGCGAACTAAGATATAGGTTCTCATTGTTATTATTATGCATGCGGACTTAGGCGTAGATTACCCTTGAGCATGAATGTTGAATAGATTCAGTTAAGATATTGCACAAATCACATCATTACAAGTGGCATAAGTAAGGGACCATTCCGAACCCAACAGGTTTGAGGTCTTCCCTTGCGAGGGGTGAGTGCGGCCTTAAATCTTTGTCCCAGTTCACACTGGGTGGCGACTCCATGTTATTTCTCCGGTTTAGTTCCTCCGCGGACTACTCCATACTCCCAACTAGGCTGGAAGCCTAAAGCAGCGTCGTCAAGTTCTGTGTCCTACAGTGATCCCAGTTAAGCGGAACCCATTGACCATGGAAAGCTTCGTAATCAATGTCAATGGACAAGAAGTGATCTTGACTTTGGCCAACAAATCACAACTTGGACAAGACACCGATATGGAACAAAGCCTTCGTGATTCAAACACATCCTCGATGGAAAAAAGCCTTGACTTTGGCCAACAAACCAATGCCAGTCTTGGATCTTGAGTAAGAATCACTCAATGGAAGGAAAAACGCTTAATATTTTGTGAGGGTTTTTCGCGTGCAAATTGACAACCAATTTATTATCTTTTTTAAGGTCTCATCATTATACACCCTTAAACATGCATTCTAAACACATAATAAGGCGCGTATAAATAAATAATAATGATATGCGGATGGATACTTAACACATTGATCCTAGATCAAATCTCTCTCTTTCCTCTCTCCCACTAGCACAAGTATTGCTTCTACCCGTTACATAACACTTCTAAAGAAACCTCATTTTCATTGAGGGGAATAGGTGAGAAGAGAAATACAATGAGAAATGAGGTAATAGCTGGACACGCAGGTCCAATTAATAAATTCTAAATTTATTACAACAATTTCCAAAATTACCCCACCCATCTAATATCCATCCGATATACATTATTCATACATCGCAACCATGTATTCACACAAGCATGTTATCAATCAATCTATTCCAATTAATTAATCTGATAATTAATGACCATCCAATGTTCAAACAACGATTTGATTTTGCGCGAGTCAAACTCGTTTTGCGAATAAGTACTCAAAGTACGAATTCTTGAATTAAATTAAACTACAACATTAAATCCAATTTAATATGTATTTAATACTAATTCACTATTTAATTCTAAATTAAATACTACACTTTATTTGACGAACCTTTACGACTTAAATTCCAAATTTAATCGTTACGGGTCTCAAAGCCCGATTAACATCCAATGTTTATTTAATTCAAGTCCAATGGGCTTTTAATTAATTTCTTTAAGGCGTGGACTTTTGGTCAACTTGGGTCAAACCCAATAACCAAAGCCCAATCAAGGAATAACCCCATAAGCCTAGAAATCAATTTAGGCCCATTAGGCCCAATTAAACTTTAAAAGGTCCATTAGTCATAATTGGACTTTATGGATGTGGTTTTGGGCCCAATTGGATCCAACCAATTTGCCTAAACCCATCTTGGTACAACCAAGCCCAATAAAGCCCAATAACAACTTTACAAGCCCAATTTCCAAAATTAGCCTAATTAATTAAATCACAAAAATTCCAAATTTCATATTTAATTAACCAAAGTATATAGCATAATTAATTACCCAAATCAATATTTCCAAAACACCAATTAGCCTAATTAATCATGCTCTTTTACAACAATCAGTGTCCAACACAATTGATCAAAAATCAAACCCATTTCATGCTCATATAGTCTCGGCAATTTGGGCATTTTTATGTCCGATTCGAATTCAATCCAATTAAATCCAATTCAACATTAAAACAACATTCTCAATTGATTTCAAGTCATCCAATGAATCAAAAATCAAAAATACCAAGACATTTAAGGGCACATCATTCTCGGCCAAGCCTCAAAAATTGGGGAAAATTGTTCCAAACAATATTTCATGAAATTGATCCAATCAAACTTCAATACAACATCATTTAAACATACTCAATCAATTAATTTAATCAAATCATGCTCAAAATCAATTTACCCAATTTTAACCCTAAGTTCAAGTTTCATGCTTTTTCTCGCTCTGATACCATTGTTGGGAAATCTCTAAGTCCCGGGATCGATTATCAAGCATAAAATAAACATGTGAATACACGAGGAATTTACGGAATACTTACATCGAGCGGTTGAGTGATGCGTCGAAGAACAAAAATCTTTTTCTCCTCCTCCAAGGCTCGGCAGTCCACTGGTTTTGGTCTCCAAGAATCGGCAATGGTCCTCCATGCAAGCTCCAAGCTTTGTGATGAAATTCCAAGCTTACAAGTGCGCTTTCCCTATCACCTTCGTAAGACTCCGATGTGTGCTATCACTCTTGATTTTTGCCAAAAAATCACACTTTCCTTCTCCATGACTCACGGCAGTGAGCTGTGAAAAGAAGAAGAAATTCCAGCCCTTTGGGCGTGAATGGGAGATGAAGAAAGAGAAGAGAGAGTTGTGTGTGTTGGTTCATTGATTGTGTATCTAAAACACAATTAAATTATTAAAATTCATTTACCAAAAGTTGTATATGCCTTTCCAAAAGTCAACAAGTTTTGGAGCCAAAATTTGGCAATTAATTGCTTTCAACAACTCACATCAACTATTCACATCACTCAATCAATCAAGTGACAAGTTGTCACATCACTCAAAGTGACTAATGATTTGACGCTTGATGTGACTAGCGATTTGACGCTTGATGTGACTTGCGTGCCGCACTCGAATTCGAAATGCGAATGCGCTCGCAAACACTCCCGGGCTCGGGTTCGCTAATTCCAAATTAACGAATTTTCCGTTGCGACGAAATTAAATCTAATTTAATTAAATAACTTTGCCTAGCAAAATTACTATTCACGTCGCTAACGAATTAATTCTAAATTAACTCGTTCGCCCGAATTAGAATCTAATTTCAATTCCGCGTCGAAATCCAATCGTATAATATATCGAATATATTATTTTATCGATTAATTCCAAATTAATCGTTATCTCTCTTTAATTAATATTTTATCTCAGATAAAATATCTCCGTAATTAATCCCAGATTAATTTTCTCTCTCATCTAATTAATCCCAGATTAATAAAGTGCGAGTCATACGTCATTGGTGAATCTTCGGGAAGGGACCCATGAGATCCCCGGATATGTTGGCAGTAAATCCGGTCGTCGGAATATCCGAACCAGTAAGTACCTAGTACTACATTTTTACCGATTTACAAGACAAGGTTGGCTTCTAGTAAAGCGCCATGCCTACCCAATTCTCCAGAAACATGCTTACAAGAATAAGCAATCTATATCAGGCGTAGTATACATAGTATTGCGTATTTCGATCCAGTATCGGATGTCACATGCTAGGCCTGGGGCTGGAATTGTGTCTGCCCCGTACGAAGCACATATCAGATCTCTGGTAACTAGTCTCTATAATCGGATAAACATGACCTAGTCATTTTATCCCGATAGCTGCAGCATATAAGAGAACGAGTTCCGTATCCTACGTGACCATCATCTCCACTATGACTAGAGTGATACTTCCGTCTCGACGTCACACCCAACACACTACGATTCTCAATATACCCAGCAGAGGCGTACACAGAACCTGTTAAAGCCCTGGACGACCTAAAACCAAAGTATATTGATTGTCGCAAGTATTAGCGGTGCAAGTCTCAGGTTAAGACCAAATACACCTACCCTGATTTCGGACTTCCATAGACACATAGTCATACTACCAATGGAATTCCGAGGGGTCTATCCAGAGTGAAGCTGTTTTCCGTACCATCGATAAAACACAACCTCCTACTACACTTGCATGAGTATCTGATTACGCCCAAATATGACTCGCGGTTATCGCAGTATAGCTGGGGTGTCGATTCCTCGGAGAGATGGTTACAATGAAACTAATTCACTCAATCAAGAACGTTTAGCAATAACTTTATTAAAGAAAAGATTAAATTTGCATTTTAAACTAAAGATTAAGAAAAGTTGCAGGATTTTATCAGTAGAGATAAACAACAAAGCATCAGGAATTCCTCTTGTATCAACCTCCTATACTCGATTATTGATTTTTTTTCATTACACAATTGAAGGTTTCACATCTCAAACCAACAATTGGAAGATATTCAATTCTACTCATATTAAATTCTAGGGTAATTAATGATTATTTTCTCTATGTTAACAGCACACAAAAGTTATCATTATGAGCTATCTAACGTCGACAATATACCCTCAGGCAATACTGCAGCAGAAGACCAACATATAAAACAACTTTACCAGTCACAACTGGTTTCACAAATCACACATAGGAGAAGCATGACTGGATCTCTACGGGATTTGACAAAACACAATTTCTGGGCTAATAAATCGAAGGATAATAGAAAATAATAACCATCAATTATATTAAACGTTAAAAGGTTCATTCAAGAATCAACAACATGAATATAAGAAGTTTAAATACAAAATTTCATCCTTAGCTTTGCCTAGGAGATTAGTTCTCCATGGAAGAAAGAGATGCAGCCTGAATAGATTGGAGAGACGTCATGATTTCCTTGAAGTTCTTTGTTCTTCCTCTCTATGAATTGTGTTTTTGGCTCTTTTTGAGTGTTTCTCCTCTATTTCTCTCTGATTTTCTCCTCTATTTCTCTCCGATTTTCTCCTCTCCCAGGGTTTAGGACGAAGTTGGGTTTATATAGAAAAGTCCTGGAACCCTAAATTGCATTAAAAACACACAGCACACAATCCTGAAGTCGCAGTTTCGCGTCGCGACGTGCGCCGCGTGTCTCAACGCGCCAATGGCTTTGAAGGATGCTGCAATTGACTAGATCTCCTCGAGTAGATGCAAATTGATATATTATGGGTCTCGTAACTCTTTCTAAATCAAAAGTTATAGCCTTTTTAAATTCAGTGCGCGGCTGATGCTCCTGTGTGCGTCCGATGTGTCTGTTAGGCTCTGAAACATGTTCAATTGCTCCATTCTCCTTGATCCATCGCTTCCTATTAACAAAGCACAAAATGACTCTAATTAAGATTAAAACATATGATAATAAAGATGAGTTAGCAGTATTCTAAGTACACTTTCGTGCACATATCACAACCCCCAACCAGCTTATTGCTAGTCTAGCAATTCAAGCGTAAAATAAAATAAAAACTAAATAAATAAATAAATAAAACTCTATAAGCCACTTTCGTAGGGATCACGATTGCATTTAGTGTATGCAACAAGCCTTTAAACCCCTAGGTGTCCCTAGTGGACGAGTTATAGTCTCGTGGGGGCTTACGACGGCGACACCCACAAACGTCATTTAAAACACACAATCATGCAAAAATAAAAATTAAATAGTCCCAATAGTTTCACATTATTTTATCCTCAAAGAATACTTAGTAATGAAATCAGAGAACCTTCAAAGTACTCAACGCAACTTAAATCTAAGTCTTTGAATAAATCATCTAAGCTAGACTTAAAGTGTGTGTGTGAAGGTTCATTCACAGTTTATTCCTAGGTAATCCAACTCAATGATTTCGTTTAAAAATTAGGGTCGATGGGTCAAACCAACCTAGATATCTCAATTAAGCTCTGTAATTGCTTTTATGTGTGCTCAATATGGTATGATTTTCTTTTTCTTTTCTTTTCTCGCCTCTTTCTTCATTTTCTTTCCTTTTTTTTCTTTTTTTAACACACCTACCCTTTAAGGTAGCATTTCTCCTCATGGTGGTCCTAATACTCGCCTATGGGTAGCTTCACGCTTATCGGTTATAGGTGGTTTATTTTCTTTCTTCAGAGACTTTTTCTTTTATTTTCAATCATACCATACATCATAACACAAGCAAATCAGGATAGACATCTAAGCAAACGGTCATTCATCGACATGCAATTTCTTCAACTAGTCACCTTGTTAACTACTCAGGCTTTCACTGCTAAAAACCCATAATTAAGTGCTTACGAGTCTAATATAGATAAACTACTCAAATCATCAGATAAAAGTACATTAAAGGACTTATCATTTCTAAGATTTCATCCTAAAACAAACAATATCATCATAGGATCTATGTTTAACTATCAGGGACTAAAAGCAAACAAAACAAACAAGCAAAATTTTTTTTTTGAAATTTTTTAGATAATAATAAAATGTATTTATGACAGGTATTATCATGTGCATGCATACACACCCCCACACTTAAAACTTACATTGTCCTCAATGTAAGATAAATTAAAAGAAAAATGATTAAGGAACAACACTACCAGGCGCGAATTTGATCAGGTTCTTGCTGATGAGACTTTAGCTGTGTGGCTGTGTCGGTTGTGCTAAAACCTGTAAAAATAGTTATGCAAATAATAAAAATAAAACATGCAAACAGGAAAAACAAACATGCAATTAGCACACAATAAAATAAAACTAAATTAGATAAAGAAAATGAAATAAAATGAAATAAGTAAATGCAGATGCAAGGGTTGCCTCCCCGCTAGCGCTATGTCTAACGTCTTCAGCCGACGTAACCACTTAAACTATCATGGTGGCTTCCATCTAGCGTACTGATGACGGCATGGGATGGAATTTTTGTCTAGCCGCGGTAGTTTATCCACTGATCTTCCATGGTTTGGTGGCTGAAATTTGGTACTGCACATAAGAAAAAATTCGCTCAATCTCCTTTTTAACCTCACAGGTATCATCTTTAATTGAGCATTAACTCTCATTTTCCTCATCTTTCGGTTCTTTGGGACCAGTTTTAGTTCAGAAGAATTTGATTCAGGTTGTAGAGAAGTTGTTTCTGGTATGTATGAGTAATGACACTCTTCATCACCCTGTGGTTGATTCTCGACATGAAAACTGTTAAGTTCTTGAGGAGAGGGTACCCTAACTGGGAAATGTGACACTTGTTCTACCTGAGATGTGTTAACACTATTATCCTTAGGGTCACCTATAGTGTTGGAAGTATTCTGCATCCCTACCTCTTTACCGCTCCCAGTGATTATGACATTAACACCTCTTATACTGGATACCTCATGATCAGCCTGTGCCATGTGTTGCCTTTGTGGATTTGGTTGAGTCTGAGATTGGAATTTTCCTTGTTCTTGCACACTCAAGATATTAGTCAATTTAGATATTTGACTCTTAATTTCCTTTTGGTCTTCAGCTACTTGAACTATCAACGACTCAATCCTTTGATTGGTTTTGCTCTGGGTCTCTACAAATGCATGCCAGGTATCCTCTAACGAATTTCTAGGAATGATAGGTGTGTAATACTGTGGGGTACTGTAACTCCTAGTTTGTGGTGTCTGGGTAGGCTGATAAGACTCCTGCCTCCAACTAACATTGGGATGGTTCCGCCAACTATGATTATAGGTGTCTGGGTATGTGTGTGAGGCTTCTGATACGTCCCTAAAGTATTGTAGTTTTCCCCATTTGTACCTCTCATCTCACCGTACACAGGACACTCTTGGGATTCTAGCTGGGCTATTGAATGCATTGTCTTGCTGTCTTTGGCTATTAAGGCTCCTATATGTCTAGTTAACAACTCAACTTGTCTCTTAAGGTTATCATCTTCCCTAAAGTGTTGTAAGCTTCTACTAGAAGAAATGTGTGTCCTATCAGTGTTATCTACGGCATTGGGTCCAGTCCAAGTGTGAGATTTCTTAGCTAGGTCATCTAAATACTCCAGCGCCTCATCAGGGTCTTTTAGGATAAACCCACCATTGCACATTGTCTCAACGAATTGGCGTTCCCTAGGGGTTAGTCCATCATAAAAGTAACTTACTAAACGCCAACTCTCATATCCATGGTGGGGACAACTCACTATCAACTCCTTATACCGCTCCCACGTTTGGTAAAGGGTTTCACTGTCTCTCTGGGAGAAGGTGGAGATTTTTCTTTTCAGGGCATTCGTCTTATGGTGTGGGAAGTATTTGTCGAAAAATGCCTGGGTCATCTAGCCCCATGATCCTATTGACCTAGGTTTCAAAGAATACAACCAGTTCTTAGCTCTATCCTTAAGGACAAATGGAAAGAACTTAAGTCTAATCATGTCAGTGTTTCCAAATCGGTCATGGAAGGTTGCTACTACCTCTTCAAATTCCCTAATGTGCACGTAAGGGTTTTCACTCTCTAAACCGTGAAAAGTTGGAAGATACTGTATCATTATAGGCCTAAAGTCTATGTGTGGTGCATTAGGAGGAAACATGATGCACGAAGGTGTAGCGGTGTGAGTTGGGTGGCGGTACTCTTCAAGAGTCCTCTTAGGTGGTCTCTGGTATTCACTCATATTATGTGCGCTAGACGCGGATGATGTAGAAAAAGGATTTTCAAATATATTCTCAGAATCTGAGCTTTCTTCTTCAGTCCTAACAAATCTACCAAATTCATCCCTACGTCTAGACATGCAATTGAAGCTCAAATAATACGAGAAATAAAATAATAAAAAGATAAATAAATAAAAAGAATAAACTAAAACTTAAAATCTAACTAAAACTAAAACAGAAATAAAACAACTAAAATAAATACTAAAGTAAAAGACTAGAAAAAAATAAAAAGAACTAATTAAAAATAAAAATAAAAACTAAAATACTAAAAGAAAATAAATAAGCGAATAATAAATGAATAAAATAAAATAAAATGCTAATAATAATAAAAAATAGAACGAAGTTACCGCTTCGTTATTGACTAAGCAAACCTGGTCCTTTTGCTTGTAAACCGTCTCCCCGGCAACGGCGCCAAATTTTGATTACGCCCAAATATGACTCGCGGTTATCGCAGTATAGCTGGGGTGTCGATTCCTCAGAGAGATGGTTACAATGAAACTAATTCACTCAATCAAGAACGTTTAGCAAAAACTTTATTAAAGAAAAGATTAAATTTGCAATTTAAACTAAAGATTAAGAAAAGTTGCAGGATTTTATCAGTAGAGATAAACAGCAAAGCATCAGGAATTCCTCTTGTATCAACCTCCTATATTCAATTATTGATTCTTTTCATTACACAATTGAAGGTTTCACATCCCCAACCAACAATTGGAAGATATTCAATTCTACTCATATTAAATTCTAGGGTAATTAATGATTATTTTCTCTATGTTAACAGCACACAAAAGTTATCATTATGAGCTATCTAACGTCGACAATATACCCTCAGGCAATACTGCAGCAGAAGACCAACACATAAAAAAACTTTACCAGTCACAACTGGTTTCACAAATCACACATAAAAGAAGCATGACTGGATCTATACGGGATTTGACAAAACACAATTCCTGGGCTAATAAATCGAAGGATAATAGAAAATAATAACCATCAATTATATTAAACGTTAAAAGGTTCATTCAAGAATCAACAACATGAATATAAGAAGTTTAAATACAAAATTTCATCCTTAGTTTTCCCTAGGAGATTAGTTCTCCATGGAAGAAAGAGATGCAGCCTGAATAGATTGGAGAGACGTCATGATTTCCTTGAAGTTCTTCGTTCTTCCTCTCTATGAATTGTGTTTTTGGCTCTTTTTGTGTGTTTCTCCTCTATTTCTCTCCGATTTTCTCCTCTATTTCTCTCCGATTTTCTCCTCTCCCAGAGTTTAGGACGAAGTTGGGTTTATATAGAAAAGTCCTGGAACCCTAAATTGCATTAAAAACACACAACACACAATCCTGAAGTCGCAGTTTCGCGTCGCGACGTGCACCGCGCGTCTCAACGCGCCAATGGCTTTGAAGGATGCTACAATTGAATAGATCTCCTCGAGTAGATGCAAATTGATATATTATGGGTCTCGTAACTCTTTCTAAATCAAAAGTTATAGCCTTTTTAAATTCAGTGCGCGGCTGATGCTCCTGCGTGCGTCCGATGTGTCTGTTAGGCTCTGAAACATGTTCAATTGCTCCATTCTCCTTGATCCATCGCTTCCTATTAACAAAGCACAAAATGACTCTAATTAAGATTAAAACATATGATAATAAAGATGAGTTAGCAGTGTTCTAAGTACACTTTCGTGCACTTATCAGTATCCTATACCCAAATATATGAGAACTATGTCGTTATGCCCTCACAACGCGCACAAGTGTAATACTAGTCTTTTACGCATTATCGATGTCCAATCTTGATAATATTCTGACTAGAGATATTTAATGATTAAACCTTCGTGGATTGATACTGTCTCATATCATCTCAATCCAGGAACTAATCATATGAACCTCCTATCATTATATATATCTTGGTGATCTAATCATAAATGATAAGAGAGCAATTTCCTTTGTCACATAGTTAATTTGTACAACAACACCATGATCTGTACAAATAGTGACGCTATGGGTCATAACTGTCCAACAAATTATGTAATATTGATATAACTTAATTATCTAGATATTAACATTTAAATACCTAAATAATTAATTAATGCGATTATTATTATATACGTATTTTTATTTACATTAAATAACAAATACATATATTAATGGCATGTGTCAAAGTCTCATTTGATAATATGTATCAAATCAAATCTTGTATCAAATATAAATACACATTAATTATAATTGACCGAAATGCCCCTAACGTTTGTATTTTCATTTATCCGTTTAAATGGTTCGAATTAACTCATTTAACCCGGTGAAGTATTATGAATAATCTGTATTATTCATAACGGGTTGCCCGAATGCTCAACGAGTACACTTCATATTGTGGGACTCTTTAAGTTTAGGTTTGTCCATCACGGAATCCAATTTCGTGTCCATAATTCACCAACTTATGAATTATGACGACCACAGATAATCTCGCTAAACTATACAAGTCGAGGTCATTGCATACATATAATCCCTCTGTCACAGGCTATCAATATTATATCGGGGATATAGATAAGAACGTTAAATCCTTAAGGTATAATATAGTCGACTTTTAAATTTATTATCTCTAAATAACACTCGGAACTCGCTTCCGAAGTATACCACGACCATGAATTTACTAGATCACAAATACGTACATGATACCTATGTCATGTACACAGGACTGACAGATTCTATATTATACTCATGGGATATCATGAGCACTAGTCCATACCTAACGAACAGGCAGAGGTCTGATCTGAATAGATCGGTGACGTGACTGCCATAAAAGTGTGGAGGATATATCATATATCCACAATGGTATCTCAAGTCGAAGGACCACTATGCTACTCGACTCGAGAAGATTCCTATTGACGTTGGTGTACAATCTATTAGGAAATATTTGGTGAGTCGTTCACTGTTTATCAAATAAACACCTACACGTCTATACGAGTCTCCTAAGACTCATGGTTCATTGGGATAAACCATCAGACCAAGTCTCGATATACGACATGTACTGGTCTCAGCGGATTTTACTAACCGACCCGTCTTAGTAAATCTTGACCAGGAACTTTATTTGATAATATACTTCTAGCATAGACACTTCCCAATGTCCATTACAAACTAATTTGTAAATGCGCACTACAAATAAAAATATTATCGGGTCTTTGTCTAATTTATACATATTACTAAATCATATAATTTCAATCTAATTGTAATTAGATCGAATATGTATATAAAAGCAAGAAGTGTTACCATTAAGTAAGTAATATTATGAAAAAATGAATTGTTTGTATTCATGAATCGGATATAAATACGATTCGGATTGGCACTACAAGTACCAACTCTAACATATTCTTATTATCGTAGGTGCAGCATCTATTACGAATCTTTGGTGAGTCGTTCAGGGTTTATCCGATATAAACACCTACATGTTTATACAAGTCTCTGAGACTCATGATTGATTGAGAATCAACCATTAAAATCCAAGATTTTAATATACGATATGTACCGGTCTTAGCGAGTTTACTTACTGACCAAGTAATGTAAACCTTGACCAGGAACTGTTAAAGAAATGACGTTGTTATGATACAACTCAATGTCAGTTGCAACGCTTTTGCAACTGTATCATAACTAATCATTCTAAGGTCAATTACGTCTTTACCATATATAAAGAAATTTTATATAATAGAAACTCTTTATTTTATTCATAATAAAATATTTACATAAGTATTTACAGGGAAATACATAAGAAATTGGCGCTCCGAACACCAACCCTAACAAATTCTCCCACTTGCTCCAGTGTCAATATCTATTACATCTCATACCCATCGACTCCACATGTTTATCAAATAACTTCGGAGGAATGGCCTTGGTAAGCGAGTCTGCTACATTATCTTCACTCGAGACCTTGCACACAATGTCCCCTCGCGACACAATCTCTCGAATGATGTGGTACTTTCGTTCCACATGCTTCGACTTCTAATGCGCCCTCAGTTTATTTGCTTGCGCAATGGCTCCATTATTATCAGAGTATTACGGAGTCAGATTCTCAATACTTGGGACAACTCCCAATTCTGTGATAAAATTCTTAACCCAAACAGCTTCTTTTGCAGCTTCAAAAGCTGCAATATATTTTGCCTATGTGGTGGAATCAGCTGTGGACCCCTATTTATAAATTTTCAAACAAACTACACCTTCATTAAGGGTAAACACGAATCCTGATTTAGACTTTCTATCATCAGGATCCGACTGGAAATTTGAATCTGTATAACCATTAACCTGCAATTCATTTCTTCTATCTATTAGAAACTTATCCTTAGTACCTTTAAGATACTTTAGGATTTATTTAATGGCCATCCAATAGTTATTACCTGGATTGGACTGATATCTGCTGGTCACACTAACTGCGAAGCTGATATCAGGCCTAGTACATAACATGGCATACATTATGCTGCCCAAACACGAAGCATAAGGTTGATTAGACATTCTAATATTCTCATCTTCTGTTTGTGGACACATCTTCTTAGAAAGATGTAGGCCATGTCAGAATGGTATATTTGTTTTCTTACAGTTACCAAAATTATATCATTATAAGATCTTATCTATGTACGTTGATTTGGATAACCCATTGAGTTTCATTTCTCTATATTTATAGAGTTTTATGTCTAAGACATAAGAAGCTTCACTCAGGTCCTTCATGGGGAAATTCTTGCAGAGGTAAGCTTTGACGTCTTGCATCATCCCGATATTATTCCCAATGATCAGGATGTCGTCAACATAGAGAACTAAAAATACCACCATACTCCCACTGGATTTCTTATAAACACAAGATTCTTCCGAATTCTTGAGAAAACCAGACAATTTAATTATCTCATTGAATCGAAGATTCCAACTTCATAAATATTGTTTAAGTTCATAAATGGTCTTCTTAAGCTTAAATACCATGTTCACCTAAATACATAAGAAATTGGCGCTCCGAGCACCGACCCTAACATAGTTCTTCTATATTCTCTATTTATGTGTTTTTGAAAAATATTTTCCGAAAACGTTTCCGCAAACGTTACGTAAGGGTCTCGAACCCTCTGAACATACTCAGATTTATCCAAACATGTTCGTAATATCATAAATAACTCATAACTATCATCAAAACTAAAATACATCTTTATACACAAAAACCCACTTTTACTGAAAACTTGTATATTATATCGGATCGATCAAACTCGTTCCGTTTTCACTCGGATTCTACCGAATGCTCATATCCAATATACTAATATTCAAACAATTCAATTTACAACAAAAATCTACTCTACGAAGCTATTGGATACATCCGAATATTTAACTATAAACTTGAAATTAGTGGATTTTTACTATGAGGTCCTATCAAGATTTCGAGGCCATATACAGACTCCAAACGATCCCATGAACGCGCTGGAATCAACAGAATTTCGATCGAAGCTACGGTTCAACGTAGGTAACTATTCATCTGAATCTTCTTCTCTCGATTTGCGCGAAACCAATCGCCATTACATAAATCTGACACCGCAACATTGTAGTACTCTCCGAGAGCTTTGATTTGGCGGGTGGCTTGGACCGTGAAATGAAGCGACAAGCTGGGATCGGCATACCTACAACTCACGTGTTTCTTCCTCATTTCTACCATTTGCTGGCGATCTAGGGCTGCCGCCGGCCACCACAAGGTGGAGGGGTGGCCGGAGCACCCCTCTGGCTGGTCACGTCTACTGGCGGTGGCCGACAGGCCGTCGACGCGACCAGCAAACTAGAAATTCATTTTGGACGGGGGGTGTGGGGGATTTGTGATGGTTTTGCCATTTTGGAAATTCCTGAAACCTATGGTATTTATAGAAAAATTTCTGAAATTTACATTCAGACCCCGAAAATTACAATTAGGTCCCTACATAGGCCCTTCTCAGAAATTTATATTTTTAAAGCCCTTTCGATGCAAATTTCGAAAAATGTTCAACACGAAAGTTATGACGGTTCATGAATCAACTCAATCGGAGTTCGTTTGCAATTTTCATAGCCGAAACAAGAAACTTTTATGCGTATAACGATATAATTAGAAATTGTGTAACCGGTTCTCAGAATCACGTGTTTCCCAACGCGACGAAACTTCACTTTAAAATATTTCATTCTATTTTCCAACACATATACTCTGATTTTCGAATATCATCTTGTATCAAATCTTTAACTTTAATTGGAAAACAATTTATAACTACTCTGAAAAATTCGGGATATTACACCCCTCTTTTCTTATATTTCATATACAAGCAAAATGAAGAGATGAATAATGCATGAATTAAGTTCAAAATTGAAGGAAGTGAGTAGTAGAATCGTACTAGGATTAGAAGGGGCTTGGAGAAGTACAAAACTCTCTCTTGAATGGCCACATTGAGCTTGTGAGTGAAGGAGAACTTCAATGGCGTTTTTGAGACTGTTTTTCCTCTAGAAAATTCATTTGGGAGCTTCTCAAATTTGATTTTTTTGAGCTTAAGAGAGAGAGGAGATGAATACTGAAGGATTTTTATACATGGGACTGATTTTTATTGTTAAAAGAATGGTTTAAAGTGATGCCACATGTCAAAAATCAAACTAGTCCATGAAATCACTATTTATCTGAAGTTTTAGCTGCATTTTCGACAAGTTTTTGTCCCAAATTTGGGAATTAGTTCAACATAAAAGTTGTAGTCTTGGTCTAAGCTTTCCGACAATATAAAGCCCACTGAAATCGGGCATCGTATGAAAATGTTACGGCTAAAATACCGAAGGCTGTTCGGATCGCGTTCAAATTTAAATGCACAATGGACCTGAAAAATTTGAACTTTGTGTTTCTAAAATTATTTATATAAGTAACAACATGCTAATGATGCACGTTTGAACACTTAAAGATGTAACATAACACACAAATAAATTTCGTAACTATACCATGAAAATCGGGCGGTTACAATTGCAAAGTGAAAAATAGTTATAAGGTTAATCTAATAGTTTATATTCACTTCATCTAACAATTATATTTAATTTTCATTAAAAGTAATATTGACTTTACATAAATATGCTTGATTCTCCACATGTAAATTTAGTCATTCTCCTGTTTTAAAGGGGAACGTAATATGAAGAATAGGTTTGACCTTGAATATTTTCCCTCCGATTATTCATGTTTAATATTAGTAAAATATTTTTTGTCTTCTAGTTTTTTTAAATGTAATGGTGGATAAAATCAAAATTAATTTTTTACTCCCTAACATTTTTCACGATTCAAACACCAATTATAGCTATAGAACCACTTAGTCAAAACTTGGGAAGATTTTTTTTTAAAATATAAAGATGGATAAACTCAAATATATTTTGAACATTTTATTTCTCCAGGTTCGAACAAAGGTGAAAATATTATTAAGATATTTAAAAATCAACTCGATCATGTATTTCGGAGCAGTCAAAATCTGAGAGAGTGCGACGAATAAAATTCATTTAATTGTGAAATAATTAAAAAAATAATAATAATACCATCGATTTAAATTAAATTTATATGCAAACCATCGAATCAATCTCAATCTCAAAAGAAAAAGAAAAAGAAAAAGAAAATCAGACAGGTAATCCAGCAAAGTAATTGTAATTCATTTACTAATTTATTCATTAAAACAAGTACGAATAAGCCTTCAAATACAAAACAGAAAACTCTTAATGATCGTCAGGCTTATTCCAGGGATAACAAATGTCAAACATTTTAGTTTTATTATTAAGCATACAAGGCCCATTTGGTTGTATCAGCCATTCCAATTGTAGCCCCAAACCATAGTCTCTGGGATTAATATAAATATCAAACCAATGAAACTCATTTTGCCAACTCCACCAGCAGTAAAATTGTGTTCTGCCCCAAAAATTAGGCCTGAATTGAAACTCCCAATACTGGTTATAATGAAGCACTTTTTTCCCCAAATCATCGTCTTTAGACTTGCAATTATAAGTAAGATCAACCCCTGGCGCTATCTTATTTGTCATCCGAACATGCCTAATGTCTTCTTTGCAGCAATCAAATTTTGCACCTATCTCATCTGCCAAAAATGTAACAGCAAAAATAATGATCAACAAATGAATTGTTACTGAACCCATTGATGTTTTTTCTGTTTTCGTTTCAAAGTCTCTTTCTTCTTTTTATATACCAATTTGTATGTTGGTTCATTAAGGTAAATTTAGGTTACTATTATCAAAATATTTATGATGAAATCAGGTTAAAATCAATTGAGGCTTATTTTGGGAAATGCTTTGTCAGGATCCAATGGATAACAATGAAAGGAAACATTTCTGCCATAAATTATGTTAAAGGAATTTGTACCCGATATTGGGTTGAGTTTGAATTTTTTATAATATTCTTTTATGGGTTCTTTTGATAATAATATACAGCTAATATTGGATAAGGATCTAGTTCTCAATTAATTTTTTGCTAACCTTTGTTCAATTTTTAGATGTGTATTTACATTTGTAATATTCTTTAATGAATGATCAAGATTTATTCTCATTTATTTTTTATTTTTTATTTTTACAAAAACTCATTAACTCCAACTCTAATTAACACTATGCTCCTCTTCCATCGTCTCAGCATTTCAACATCTCTTCTAACCTTCATCTCTCTTTCAATCGTCCTTCTTGCACACTTAGACTTCCATTTTCATTAGAATAAATAATTCTTTTTTTTTCCGGCTTTTGTCTGATTAGTTAATTAGAATAAAGTCGTTAACTCTAATTGCAATTGAGCTTGAGTGAGAAAATTCAAGTAATTTTCCCTGCAAGGCTGTAACATTAGACTAGATATGGTGTAGAAGAGGTATTGACTTTTCTTTTATGCAATTTTTTTTATAGACCTCAATACTGTCACATGTGTGAAGAAATTCCCCAATTTTATATATATATATTATTCTCTAATTTAATATTTAAGTTCTTACCCTAATTCTAAATTCTCTCGAGCGATTGTTTTAATTCTTATTTTTTTTTTTATATATTCTCATAAGGGTTTATTTGAGAAGAAGCCTTCAAATTGGCTACAATAAGATCATCATCACCATCATTGACTTTGATTTTGAAATAAAAGTTAGTCTTTTCTTTTTGTAGAATTTTTTTATTAGTTGATATATTCACTATTTATCCCATTTTTATACTCTTATTACCATTTGAAATTTTATATCTTTTTTTCAGCTTTTTCTTTGATCACTTAATTATATTTTTAAATGACTGTAACTGAATTTGATTCAGAAAATACAAGTGATTTTCCTTATAATATTAGATTATGTATGAAATTTGATTTGGAGGAAGTACCATATTAATTCTATAGTAAAAATATGCATTAAGTGTGGGTTTAGCATCAGAAGAGATACACACACTAAGAATAAGTATACTGATGAAATAACATCAAGAGTATTTGTTTGTTGCAAAGAAAGATTTCGATCAAAAGAATAAGGCAGGTAATCCAGCAAAGTAAGTAATTGTAATTCATTTATTAATTTATTCATTAAAACAAGTACGGATAAGCCTTCATTAATGATTGTCAGGCTTATTCCAGGGATAACAGTCAAAGAATTCAGTCTCACTATTATACATACAAGGCCCAACTGTATGTATCCTCCACTCCAAATGTAAACCAAAAAGATAGTCTCTCTTATTAACATAAATATCAAACCAATGAAACTCATTTTGCCAACTCCACGAGCAGTAAAATTGTGTAGTGCCCCAAATATTAGGCCTGAATTGAAACTCCCAGTACTTGTTGAAATGAAGCACTCTTTTCCCCAAATCATCGTCTTTAGACTTGCAATTGAAATTAAGGTCAACGCCTGGTGCTATCTTATTTGTGATCCGAACATGCCTAATATCTTCTTTACAGCAATCAATTTTCGCACCTATCATATCTGCCAGTAGTGGAACAGCAAAAATAAAGACCAACAAATGGATTGTTAGTGAACCCATTGATGTTTTTTTTTTTTTTGTTTTGTTTGCAAAGTCTCTTTCTTCTTTTTATATTCCAATTTGTATGTTGGTTCATTAAGGTAAATTTAGGTTACTATTATCAAAATATTTATGATAAAATCAGGTTAAAATCAATTGAGGCTTATTTTGGGAAATACCTTGTCAGGATCCAATGGATGATGATAAAAGGAAACATTTTGTGGCATAAATTATGTTCAAGGAAATTGGATTGGTATTGAGTTGAATTGTAATGAGTTCTTATTTTTTATTTTATTTTGTTTAAAATTTAATTTGGGAGTTCTTTTGATAATAATATACCATTAATATTTAATTATATATAAATTATTATTCAAGGTAAACCTCAACTGTATAGGAAATCCAAATAAATGTTAAAAACCAGTTACCATATTAGTTCAGTGGCAAATCTGTCTGAATTTTATTTCCAAAAGAATATATATTTTGCATGCAAACCATTATTGTTTTGAATTATGAGGCTCTCACCAAAAATACAAGGATGACAAGTGTGGGGTATATATTTTCCTGGTATTCCAACATAAAAAACGATGACTTAACTTTTTACAAAACAAAAAATAATAAATAAGTTATTCAAATCTCTAGAGGGTCTGATTTCTTTCACGTGTAGTGTGGATATTGAGTTTTATCTAACATAAATTTTCATATATATATTATCACAAGGTTGATTGAAGAGATTTATGTGCATTTTTTTTTTTTTTGTAAATATCTATAAATTGTCATGTATTTTCATATTTAAAAAACATAGATTTTAGCAAGTGTTAATTAATTTTTTCTTAACAAAGCTCATGAATAACGGGCGAGCATGGACAATTGTCTCACATTAATTTAAAATTTATTCAATATTTCACACAAATTAATAAAAAAAAAAATCTAATTTTTTTATGAGATATTTTTGGTTTATTCCTTTTAAAATGAGACGTATCTATCATTTATTTATTTATTTTCTTTTGAAAATCAAATCTTATCTCCACTAAATCAATGACTAAATCCAAAAGACTAAGCAATTATAGTTTATCATTAAAGGCCAAAGAAAAGCTTTCGAGCTTAGAATTTGTTTTAGAGTTGTTGCATCTATTTCATCTGATAAGAATTTTGTAACTAAAAAAATAAAGATCAACAAATGCATTGTTAATGAACCCGTTGATTTATCCTCAAGGGGCGTGGCTTGGTGATATATGGTTCATTATCTTACCTTGAGGTTATGGGTTCGAAATTAGAGAGTACGTTTCTTATAAGAACCTGAAACCGCCCGGGATTTTACCTGCTTCGCTTAAGCTCGGAATGAATGATTTGGCGACAGGATTTCCAACGATTCCAAAAAGAAATGAACCCGTTGATTTTGATTTTTTTTTTTTTTTCTGTTTTTGTTTCATAGGATCTTTCTACTTGATATATACCACTTAGTATGTTGGTTCATTAAGGTAAATTAAGGTTACTATTATCAAATATTTATGATGAAAACCAGGTTAAAATCAATTGCTCCCATTTATTTTCAAATTAATGCTGATTAAAATGCTTATTTAGAGAATTGCTTTGTCAGGATCCAACGGATAACGATCAAAGGATATATTTTCTGGCACAAATTATATTAAAAGAATTTAGATCAAGTGTTGTGCTGAGTTTTTTTTATAATTTCTCATCACGAGTTCTTTTGATAACAATCTACGGTTAACATTCAATAACATAAAAATTATTACTCAATAATATACGGTATATATGTTAAAAACCAGTTACCATAGTGGTTCGGTGGAAAAATCAACTTAATATTATTTCCAAAAAATAGAATAGTTGACTTTTGTGGTGTAATACCTAATTATCATTTTACTACAATATCTCATTATTTCTTTAAATCTAATCAAACCCCATAATCACATTATCACAACATCATGTGTTTAGTTGTCTCCAAATTATCAAAAACAAAGAACAACCATCATCCACCCATAACCCTACTAACCTACAACCATTTCCATTATTAAACAACAACACCTTAGCTTTTATTTGGTTTTTTATATATCCAAGAGTTGTGTGAAGAGCAGAATTTTGAAAACAATTACAGAAAGATTTGAGAGCATTTTCAAGGAGTTTTTTTATAGAGAAAAACGGAACTAGTAGAGAGAGAAACAACTAGAGAGAGAAAAATTATGTCTAGAGAGAGAAAGTACCTCGTTCGACGTCGTCCGATCTCCGATTCTGATGCATGACCATATCTAAAGAATCCTCTAGATAAGACGAATCCAACGGTATCAGTCTTACGCCGAGATACTATCAGACACGCCCGCACGCGCTACCATGCGCCGCCGCGTCTTCTTCTTCCTACGCCCATGTGCCGCAGCGCGTGTACCTCACCTCTCGGACCCGAATTTTTCCCTAATCGAGATACGCAATTATGATGTTCTTTCCCCAATCCACAAAGAAAATCATAAAAGAACTCATCTCAAAATATCAAAGGCATAATAATATTTCTCAACTGGTCCAAAAATATTTTTAACTCATCAAACATTTTGGCAACTTGGTCTCATCTCAAAGTGTAACTTAAATATAAATAAATTTATTTAACTTTATAAAATCAATAAAATATTATGAAAATAAAATATTCACTCATGGATTTGGAAAATGACTAGCAATACTTCACGATGTCGAAGAAAGTCGTGGTTCCTGCCGATAATCTATAATCGATAAACTTAAATAGAATATAAGTTGTGAGATATGCTTCCGACCAATAAATAAAAAATATAATGCATGAATACTTGACTTCGCTAAGTTACTAACTTATAGATGTGGTCTACAAATTTTTTATGATTGAGTTTTAGAGTTACAAAGGTGCAAGAGCAGAAATTTAGATTCTACTAAGTCACTGAAAACTCACTGCTTAATGTTTAACTTTAAAAATTCACTGTACTTAATTGGGAATGAATCAGGGGCTGGAATTTTAACAGAATATACCTTATTATTTCTAGTTTATGTCAGTTTTTACGGATCTCAATTTTGATTTCAGAAACTCAAGATATAAACCAAAGTTCAGGGGCTGTTCCAGCTGAAAATTGGGTGCCAAAAATTCGGCAGTAGGTTGCCTAACTTCAAAAATTCGGTTGGGCCTCATCTTAAATCTAAAAATTCTGAATTTTTTTATATGTTACTAATTTATGTGTCTATTTTTCCATAACTTTGCGATTCATCAATCGGAAATATATAACTCAAGTTATAAGCGACTAAACACAGCCTATCCTCGTTATCCATCTTCCTTATTTCACCATCTAATTTTATACATTTAATCAAATAACCCAAAAAAAATTTCCACTATTATAAACACTCTTCATAACATACAAATCATGCTTAATTATTAATCTGATATAAACTTGGCATTTTGCGCACCAATTGTTCGACGAAAATGCCAAAACTTCACCATTTACACAATCTTACTTATCTCCACTCCCACTTTACATGTCTATTACTTAACAACATCATTCAAGAATTCATAACACATAAAAAATAGCCCTCTCATCTCTACATAGCTTGGCCAAAAATCATCATCCTCCATAATTACAACAAACCTATTTCAATCATCAACAAGTGCATGAACCATCACCATTATTCATCAAGAACAATAAAAATCACCTTCCCCTAGACATGGAGAATTCAGCTAATCCCTACACAATTGGGGAAAATTGGGTAGTTTCGACACAAAGCTTATTTTATGTGTGTATAGTCATGAAATTCATGAATAAATGATCTAGCTAGCCTAACCATATCAAATAAGTCATTCTCACCCCTAGGGTTCATGGAGTACGAAATGGGGAAAGAAAAACATGATGACAAAATATGAAATTGGTGAAAGAATAAAGGTTAGAAGCTTACTTGGTTAATCTTGGACTTGAAACCTTCGTTTGCGTTAAAAAAAAATGAAAGAAGCTAAAAGAAGATGAAAATATCGGGAATGGCTTTACTTATTCACATTTTCACAATATGAAAATGATAAAGGAATAGTTTCTATTTATAAAGGAGAGGGGCTGATTTTATTATTAAATTAATGATAAAAATTAGAAAATGGGGATATTTCTAGAACAGTCGACGTGTAACATTGTTCATGCGACTTTGACTTATATTTTTGACCTAGTTAGGGTTCGAATTTAGGAATATGTTCAACAGAAAAGTTGTAGGTCTTAGTCTTAACTTTTCGATGATTTAAATTTCATGAAAATCAGAGATCAGAAGAAAATGTTACGTGCAGATTACTAAAATTAACTTGTTGACTAGAGATTAAGCTAAAATGGGGTATTGAAACTTAAAATTTATCTGGGACCTCCGTACAAGATTCCTAAGGTGTGAACCTATTTTTATATTATTTTATGAATTTTAAGGTGTTATGAATAATGATTCACTCTACCGAGTATGGCCAGTTCGATCAGGGTGTTACATTCACCCCTATTAAAATGGATTCGTCCCGAATCCTAATCTGCACATGCATGTTAACTGGGAGACTAAACTATCATGCATTATCTGTTACCTAAGATGTTGTCGTATACCTAAAACTGAGTAGCCTTCAAAATTGCAATCCTTAGTCCTTGGGTCGCGAGTCATTACCGGCTACTAAATTTTTGAGAAATCTATAGAACTATGCCATTTACTCCTCAACTTAAAGTTACTCTGATTAGTTCCATATATAACGAATATTATCATGAAGTCTTGATCTAGCTAGGGAAACGTAATCCGCTCTGCTTCCTTTCCAATCCTCACAATGACATAATAAATACAAAATTAGACTTATCTTTTACTAAAGTTGTTTATTGCTCAATTTGTAGCTTCCCATTCATCAACCATCTAGATATTTCCTTATCATGACCTATGTATGATTCCTGGTAGCCAAAATGTTGTCCCATATTTCCTTCCTTTCATTATCCTTCTTTCATTTCCTCTAATACTAATCAAGTCCTAATGACTTTCGTTTCCCTAACTTTGAGCATACCTTAGGTTCTTCACCTTTTATTGTAATGTAGTCTCTTTAATGATCTCTATAATAAATAATGTTGTATGCATTCAGTTAATGGCCAAGGTTTCTCTACTAATTTTTGACTCTACTGCGTAAACTTCGATATCAGTTATAAACCTCAATTATAGAAGAAACTATTTCATCACTAACTCATTCAAAAGAATGTATTTCTTAAAATAGTATCCTTGAATCGCGTTCTACTCTACATAATCCCTAACTTATCTTAGTTGTTCTTTTCTGGTATCATGTTACTCTTACTTGCAAGAGTTAGCTTCTTTTCCTTATTTGTCATTAATAGCTTATAATATTCCACCTATAATATCGTTATTAATCAATTCGTACATATTCAATCATTGCTTCCTTCACACTATCTTATTACCTTAGAAATTTAACCCATTTATTCTCTTCAAATCGCGTGCCCACCGTTATTATTAACAACGCTTAAAATCTACCCTTGAAAACTTGTTTGTTACAAGAACTTAGTAAGGTATTAATGGCGGTTATGCTATATGAGATCCTAGGAATGCTTAATTTTGTTTTTATTCTCATTCAAGTAAACTATGGGCATCTTCCTTCTTAGTTCACAGAGATCTCTCCGTTTAAATCTATTGCAGTCTCATCCCTCTTTCATCTGAGAATATCTACCTTTGAAGCCTCCCTGTCAGTGTTTAATATTCTTTTATTTCCTGTTAATGAATAATACACTTCATTACTTATTATGCAATAAGGTCACTTGAGGGTACTATACCATGTCCATTCTAGGGTTATGGTATGTTTGTTGGGGGTCTAATCAGAGAGGCGTAGCGGAAGGAGCGCGGTTCGGGCGAAATCGTAGTTTAAAATTTTTAAACTTACGAATAAATTATTCAATATCAAATATTAATAATTCATTCATATTTCACCTAAACATATTTATTCGATATCATATAACGACATAAATAATATAGAAACATTGCAAAATTTTTACGAAAATATTTTTCCGCAAAATAGCATAAAACACGTTTCTGGCCGAACCGACCGACCAATGCTCATGGGGACTGCCCAGGTCAGCCCCTAAAACATTTGGACAGTACATAGGCTGCCTGAACAGTGACCAGTTCACTGTTTGGGCAGCCGTTACCCGGTAAATCCATTTTTCACTGTTTTCACGTATTTTCACTCCGAAATAATTTCCGATAAATATTTTTCTTGGCAATTAAAATAAACTAATTTATTCTAATTACTCAATAATAAAAACTGAATTTTTATCTGAAAAATCAGATTTTATCATTAATGCAATAAGACCCCAAAGATTTGCAATTTAATCATTTTAGTTTTTAAATATGTCAATTACATATTTAATTGATTCCAAATCAATCCCAAAATAATTTTTACAATTTTGCAACAAAACCAGAAACTTTTCCAGATTTGCGCAAACTGCCCAGTAATTTTCCAGAATTACGAAACAGCCCCTGAACTTTTCATTAATTGCAATTTGGCCCAATTTGTTCAAAACACATCAAGATCAAATCCAATCAATCCCAAATTTGACATACATCAAACATACATCAAATTATAACATATATATGAAAAGCCCCAAAATTTGAGTGGGTTAAGAACCCTAATTTCACAAATTACTCAAATTGGACAATTTACATTAAATTGACAAAATTCAATATTTTAATCATTCAATTACCACACCAATCAAGTCTCACCATCATGAAATTAATCAAGAACAATTATAGGTTAATTATGAATGGCTAATCAACTCTAGAATGGCAACTTTGATTTTCTAATTAATTTATTAAGCTCAATTACACTAATAAGCTTTATAAATCAATTATACATGCTAATTACATCCAACAAGCTTTGAACAAATTTAATTACAAACTTAAAGAGTAGAGACATAATCTTAACAACACAATTTGAAGTTAAGAATATTTGAAATAATTTTCATGTTGAAGGAAATAAAGAAATACTTACTAATTTTTCAATAATGCTTAAGCTTTTCCTTTTGTTTTCCTCCAAATGCTCTCCACTCTTCTTTGCAATTTTTGTTTCATAAACTTGTGTTTGTTCTATCTGGAAACTTATTGAAAAACCAACAACCTTTTTGCCTTTTGTTTTTCCTTTTACGTAAATGCCATTAATTAAAATAAATAAAAATAACAATTATTTTAATTTGTTTAAATACCATTAGTCCACCTTTTCATTTACTTTGATAAAGCAAATAAATGTGTTCCAATGGCACTAAGCCATTTACAAACTTTAATAAAGCATAAATCATTACAAGATATTTGTAATATTAATTAATTAATTATTTAACAATTAAATAATTAAATAATAAATATAAATATCTCAAATATATGTATTATATTTACATTAAATATCTCAAATACATAGATTAATGATAAATTTTAATTATCACAATTTGATATTTAATTAATGTGTATTTAATAATATCAAATATTAAATACAAATACACATTAATTCGGAAATGACCGTTAGGTCCCGATTGCATGTATTTTTCGTTTAACCGTTAAACGAGTTATAAATAATCAGTATTATTTATAACAGTTGCCCTAGTGCCCTACGAGTATATTTCATTAATGAGACCTCTAGATTCAGGCATATCATTTACGAAATCTAATTTCGTGGTTATAATTCATCCACCCGTAAATTATGACGATCACGGATAAACTCGCTAAATCATACCGGTCGAGGTCACTGCATACGTATAATCCCTCCGTCAAAGGTATCCATATTATCCCAGAGATATAGATATAAACGTCAAATCTCTATAGGAATAATCTCGTCGACGTATCAATTAGCAATCTCTAAATAACATTCGGAACTCTCTTTCGAAGTATACTATGGCCATAGATTTAACAGATTGCTAATCACAAATGGACTACCTATGCTCTGTACACAGAACTGACGGATCCTTTCTTGATACACACAAGATATCATGAGCATGAGTCCACACCCAACGAACAAGTGGAGGTTTGATCTAAATAGATCGGTGACGTGACTGCCATCTAAGTGTGGAGGATAACTCATATATCCACAGTGGTATCTCAAGTCAAAGAATCACTATGCTACTCCACCCGTGAAGATTCCTATTGACGTTGGTGTACCATCTATTAGGAAATCTTTGGTGAGTCGTTCAGTGTTTATCAAATAAACACCTACACGTCTATACGAGTCTCCCAAGACTCATGGTTCATTGGGATAAACCATCGGACCAAGTCCGATATACGACATGTACTGGTCTCAACGGATTTAACTAACCGACCCGTGTCAGCAAATCTTGACTAGAAGCTTAATTTAAGGATATACAACTTATAGTGACACTTCCCAATGTCAATTACAAGCTATATTGTAACTGTGTACTATGTTGTAATTCCTAGGGTCTTTGTCTAATGTATATACATATCACTAAACTAGATTTAGTTTCAATCTAATCAATCTAATCGAAATTAGATCGAATACGTATATAAAAGACAAGAGGTGCTTCCATTAAAATAGTAATATTATGGAAAAAAGTATTGTTCGTATTCATGAATCGAACATAAATACGATCGGGATTGGCTCTCAGAGCACCAACCCTAACAATTTCTCCCACTTGCTCTAGTGCCAATCCATGATATCATATACACATCCTAATGTGTATCACATACTCATGGCCCTCAAGAACTCACCTAGCCCTCAAGAGGTAGGTAACAACAAGTAAGCCCGCTATGAATTGTTGAGTTTGTCCAACAAACACAATCATTTTCCTTAGCAAGGATCATTCATATTTTTATAGAAATTAAGTTCTACATAAATATGACTTAGATGCCATATCAACATTGTTCTTCAGCTACTAAATTGTCTAAGTATTTATGGATTAAATCCAAAATACTTTGTAGACAACCGAAAACACAATACTAATAACAAACTTCTAATCTTCGAGGTCACTATGCAACTTCATAAGTCAATACTTCATAAGTTACAAATAACTCCACTCTTGTAGTGGAATCATCTGTGACACTCCCACTGCATCTTTTATGACTCTTTATGACGTAAACTGTCTAACGTCATAATTAGACTCAAAACTAATCTAACCCTAATGGTTGTGGATTTATTCTCCATTAATTAGAAACTTGTTCTTAATATCTCAAAGATAATAAAGAAAATGTTTCAAGACTCATCTTATGGTCTAGAGAATATCAAAATAACTCGTAACAATTACGATTAAATTGATATCTCTAATCGCACTCAATATAGTATTCATTATACCATCATCATATAATGTATAAGATTAATTAGACATTCTAATCATTATCTCTTTCGAAAAAGGAATCATCCTTTACGAAAGATGAATACTATACATAAGACACACACTAACTGTCATACAGATAGTCTTATTGCGTCCAGGAGCATCTCACAAGTCTCTTAGTTTTATATCTTATATAAAACTTTATATCAAATATAATAGAGACTATTCCCAATGCTTTAAATGAGAAAATAAGACTGAGGTAAACCTATTTACCTCATAAACATCTCATTATTACATTAATAATGATTATGTCATTATGACGTAAAATACTAGAAAGAAATTTGTACGCTCCCACTGACCCTTCTATCCCATATGTATTCTCTATCCTTTGATAAAATCAGACAATCTGACTGATATCAAAATTAGAAAACACAAATTTCCAGAAAGCTCATCCGAGTCTACAATAGGCTCTATAAGCTAATATATTAAATTGTAATCTTAGCATAATACAAACTCCAGGGCCATTCCAAAACGAACTCTTCAAACTAAGAAATCACAATGGATCTCTTATCTGAAGAAACCATTCAGAAACGCCACTTTGTATTATTTTAGCTAAAATATACAATTTAGTATCATCATTAACCAACAGATCTTAAATTATTCAATCAGTGCGACCATAGACAAGTTTCCTCAGAATCTACAATAGATTATTGAGTACAACTTTTCTCACTGTCATACTATAAAGGTCAAACCTTTAATAAGCTTACTGTGCTTTTGTTGTGTAAACCATTTGCAGATATTATGAACGATTCATAATAAAAGCTCAATCAAATTCCAAACTTGATCGTAGTAAGCTATGAACAATCTTATATCTATGGTCAAAATGAAAATTTCCGGAATCGATATCAAATTTTGTTCCCACTATAAGTTATAGGATAATTTTCTTTGATAAGAAAACAACATAACCATTAAGTATCTGATACTTTGCGAATGATTCTGACATCTTATATCACTTATATGGAAGTAATTTAAGGGTATTTTTATCTTATTAATTATGTTGTTCCATTTATAGTTTATCACCGTATGTGACTTCAATAAGTCAAGTCTTTTCTACAATAGTCAACAACCAATGTTACACACTAAGTAATAAACAATTTTATTACTCGAGATCGTAGAAAAGATATTCTATCAAATAGAATACAATATTCTATTAAATAAAATAAATGATAAACTTCTACTCGTACCTCCGAGGCGCAAGTAATATCAATTATATAACCATTAAACAAAAGATAGATTCAAATCTTAAACTTTTCAAGATTCGAATTTTCTACTTATACATATCATATATGTAACTGTAGAAACAAAAGGAATATTAATTAAAATGATGAATTAGTGTTACTGGAGCATAACCCCAAAAATATTGAAACTAATTCGGTAACACTCAATATCAAACGAATCAAATCATATAAGATCTGATTTCTTCCATTAACTAATTCCATCAATATGGAATCGTGGAAGAATTATATTGAGTAAGAATCATATTCTTTGAATAACCTTAGAACAAATTGCCATAAATTCATATGTTTGATCGTATCAAACATCTTTGAACAATTCAAAGACACATAATGAATTTTAAAGATACCGTTTTCAAAACTTCAGATCGAATATCTTTGAACCAGTCAAAATATTCTATCCGCGTTTCATCAGAAACACGTAACTAAGTCATGACAGTTCATTGACTAAGTTATGAAGTAAAGAAAACTATCTTAAGCAATTTACAATTCATTAAATTACATACATCCAATGTATTAGTTTAATAAATTTTGTGGTCCAATGACAGTCATTGGTTAAATGAGATTTAGTCACTTTCCCGAATACAATATTCGTTAAATGGATAAGGATATGTGGTGTGATCTCATATCAGACCATCCTTTACTATATGGAATAAACATCAAATACTTAAGTGATAAAATCTCATAAAATAATGTTCTAAGTTATTTACTTAACCAAATACTTTTCTTAATGTTTATCTATTCGTAAATGACACTATCATTTTAAAATATGTAACAACTGTTTGCAAAGAAAAAGTAACTATCAGATAGTCGCAAGTTCTGATATCAAATACCGAAACAATCATTCAACAATATTTTAAATATTTAGACGGAAGATCTGATATCCAATATCTACAGTTGTCGTATTATGAAAATCAATATTTTCTATACACAACTATACGCATCTGCATTCTTTAGCTTCATTATTTACTTTCAAATTATTTACAACCTTTGCAAATAATCGAAAAACAAATAGTGTTGAACACTTGACCTCCAAATGTCACTAAAGCCATGGAACGTCATTATTAGATAATCAAATACCTAATGGGATTTTCTTAATGCCAGTGAAGAATCTCGAGACGTGAACCAATTCATGTCAATCTTTACTGCATAAGAAACTATTTTGTCTAGAAGGATTATATCATTATCTATTCTAATCTAGAACCTATTCTAGAAATCTGCAACCATAATTGAAGTGAGAAAACATATTTATAATATGCATGCAGTTGATAAAAGTTTAATTCTATCAAACAAATAGAATAAGGAACAACATGAGCGACAATTTACATAATATTACACACCACATAAGTTAATGATTTTTAACTTAGCAGTGCCTCCCACTATTTTACATAATACCGTAATCCCCAAAGGAAATGAGAATTCAATAATTAAATTGAATTCCATAATGGGAAGTGGACCCCATGAATATATTTCGACTCACAGCTTTGGCACGTTCTAGCCTACGTATATTCATTAGGTAGACAACTCATTGTCAATCACACTCACTGTGACTCCTAGGTTCGGTCCTGATCGTTTCTCGTTATGACAGTTTTGGCACGTTCACAAGGAGGCGTATCAAGGTTAAACTTGTCAATGACAAACTCAAGCTACCGATGTAGTCCTGACAGCTTTGGCACGTTCAGGATTTCCATTTTCACTTGAATTTGTCTCTTATCATATAAGTTCTACCGGCGCAAATGAACTACCTTCAACTATAACTGCACAACTTTGGCACGTTACAGCCATAGCATCATGAAAACATTTACATATGTATTGACAAGGCGGACGAAGAAACAAGTATTCCTAATACTAGTCAATTTCTTAAAACCTTATTTAAATCGGGGATTTTCCAACAAAATATGCTTTTACTTTATTAAATCAAATTAAATAAACAAATGCATGTATAAATTAATGATTAAACTAAACATTGAATTTTAGAGGGCTATTCATATCGGACGTCCAGGATCAGACTCGCTCTGATACCATTTTGTTGGGGGTCTAATCAGAGAGGCACAGCGGAAGGAGCGTGGTTCGGGCGAAATCGTAGATTAAAATTTTTAAACTTACGAATAAATTATTCAATATCAAATATTAATAATTCATTCATATTTCACCTAAACATATTTATTCGATATCATATAACGACATAAATAATATAGAAACATCGCAAAATTTTTACGAAAATATTTTTCCGCAAAATAGCATAAAACGCGTTTCTGGCCGAACCGACCGACCAATGCTCATGGGGACTGCCCAGGTCAGCTCCTAAAACATTTGGACAGTACATAGGCTGCCTGAACAGTGACCAGTTCACTGTTTGGACTGCCATTACCCGATAACTCTGTTTTTCACTATTTTCACGTATTTTCACTCCGAAAGAATTTCCGATAAATATTTTTCTTGGGCAATTAAAATAAACTAATTTATTCTAATTACTCAATTAATAAAAAATGAATTTTTATATGAAATATCAGATTTATCATTAATTGCAATAAGACACCAAAAATTTGTAATTTAATCATTTTAGTTTTTAAATATGTCAATTACATATTTAATTGATTCCAAATCAATCCCAAAATAATTTTTACAATTTTGCAACAAAACCAGAAACTTTTCCAGATTTGCGCAAACTGCCCAGTAATTTTCCAGAATTACTAAACAGCCCCTGAACTTTTCATTAATTGCAATTTGGCCCAATTTATTCAAAACACATCAAGATCAAATCCAATCAATCCCAAATTTGACATACATCAAATATACATCAAATTTATATACATCAAATTATAACATATATATGAAAAGCCCCAAAATTTGAGTGGGTTAAGAACCATAATTTCACAAATTACTCAAATTAGACAATTTACATTAAATTGACAAAATTCAATATTTTAATCATTCAATTACCACACCAATAAAGTCTCACCATCATAAAATTATTCAAGAAAAATTCTAGGTTAATTATGAATGGCTAATCAACTCTAAAATGGAAACTTTAATTTTCTAATTAATTTATTAAGCTCAATTACACTAATAAGCTTTATAAATCAATTATACATGCTAATTACATCCAACAAGCTTTGAACAAATTTAATTACAAACTTAAAGAGTAGAGACATAATCTTAACAACACAATTTGAAGTTAAGAATATTTGAAACAATTTTAATGTTGAAGGAAATAAAGAAATACTTACTAATTTTTCAAAAATGCTTAAGCTTTTCCTTTTGTTTTCCTCCAAATGCTCTCCACTCTTCTTTGCAATATTTTTTTCATAAACATGTGTTTTTGCTCTCTGGAAACTTATTGAAAAACCAACAACCTTTTTGCCTTTTATTTTTCCTTTTATGTAAATGCCATTAATTAAAACAAATAAAAATAACAATTATTTTAATTTGTTTAAATACCATTAGTCCACCTTTTCATTTACTTTAATAAAGCAAATAAATGTGTTCCAATGGCATTAAGCCATTTACAAACTTTAATAAAGCATAAATCATTACAAAGATATTTGTAATATTAATTAATTAATTATTTAACAATTAAATAATTAAATAATAAATATAAATATATCAAATATATGTATTATATTTACATTAAATATCTCAAATACATAGATTAATGATATATTTTAAATATCACAATTTGATATTTAATTAATGTGTATTTAATAATATCAAATATTAAATACAAATACACATTAATTCGGAAATGACCGTTAGGTCCCGATTGCATGTATTTTTCGTTTAACCGTTAAACGAGTTATAAATAATTAGTATTATTTATAACAGTTGTCCTAGTGCTCTACGAGTATATTTCATTAGTGAGACTCTCTAGATTCAGACATATCCGTCACGAAATCTAATTTCGTGTCCATAATTCAACCACCCGTAAATTATGACGATCATGGATAAACTCGCTAAATCATACAGGTCGAGGTCACTGCATACGTATAATCCCTCCGTCACAGGTCTCCGGATTATCCCAGAGATATAGATATAAACGTCAAATCTCTATAGGAATAATCTCGTCGACGTATCAATTAGCAATCTCTAAATAACATTCGGAACTCTCCTCTGAAGTATACTATGGCCATAGATTTAACAGATTGCTAATCACAAATGGGCTACCTATGCTCTGTACACAGAACTGACGGATCCTTTCTTGATACACACAGGATATCATGAGCATGAGTCCACACCCAACGAACAGGCGAAGGTCTGATCTAAATAGATCGGTGACGTGACTGCCATCTAAGTGTGGAGGATAACTCATATATCCACAGTGGTATCTCAAGTCAAAGAATCACTATGCTACTCAACCCGTGAAGATTCTTATTGACGTTGGTGTACCATCTATTAGGAAATCTTCGATGAGTCGTTCAGTATTTATCAAATAAACATCCACACGTCTATACGAGTCTCCCAAAACTCATGGTTCATTGGGATAAACCATCATACCAAGTCCGATATACGACATGTACTGGTCTCAACGGATTTTACTAACCGACCCGTGTCAGCAAATCTTGACCAAGAACTTAATTTAAGGATATACAACTTATAGTGACACTTCCCAATGTCAATTACAAGCTATATTGTAACTGTGCACTACGTTGTAAATCCTAGGGTCTTTGTCTAATGTATATACATATCACTAAACTAGATTTAGTTTCAATCTAATCAATCTAATCGAAATTAGATCGAATACGTATATAAAAGACAAGAGGTGCTTCCATTAAAATAGTAATATTATGGAGAAAAAGGTATTGTTCGTATTCATGAATCGAACATAAATACGATCGGGATTGGCTCTCAGAGCACCAACCCTAACAATGTTATCATTATGAATTTGACTGAGAGGGAAATACTATATGGGAAAACCTGCTAATTGTATTCTATGTGAACACTTACTCATTTTGTCATTAGTAAACTATCGAGAAGTCTACGGTTACCCTATATGGCTTACTACCTAAAATACATGACCTCTGAAGTGTCTCTATGGTTCATCTACTATTTTTTTCTTGTTCGTGTTCTATTGCTAGTAAATTATTTTGAGTCATATTTTGTCTCATTCCTACCTAGGTGCATCATGTAAGGAAACATACATGTTGTACTAACTATTTTTCATATAGGTATGTAACTGATGGAATCTCGGGCCTATTTTGACACCTAGGAAGCTCACTATCCTACCTCTATAATCCTTTTAATGATGCACCTCTTCTTCATTTCTTAAATGGAAAAGTCTATTACTCTAACATCCTTAGTTAGGTTTAATGTTGTAGGCTGGATTCGTGAAAAAGCATGTAGTACTGTTGAACTTGAAACTAAAAGTATAGCTTGTTGCTCATGTACTTTCGTCACTATCTAAATAGTACTCTCTTATTCATTATATCTCCTCAATAATTCTACTTTCACCTTATTACCTAGAGCCTTTCTCTCATTCTTCTTCTGGTTTGTATTATACCCAAGGCCCTCACGATTTATGTGTCTCAAATACCTTGTCCTAAGTGTAATGTCTTTATTCTTTGGGATAAATTGACTATGGTCATTGTTGGAGTTCTACGGTCCCGAGGATCGAATAATAAGCATAAAACACATGTGAATATAATCAACGAAGTTGCAGAATACTTACATCGAGCGGTTGAGCAATGCGAGAGACAACAAAAACTTTTATGCCCTCCTTTGGAAGTCACGACAGTGGCAGTTCTGGTTCCCTTTGGATTTGGCTTTGGTGATCTCCATTGTTGCTCCAAACTCCAAGCTTTGGTTGATGGTGATTCCAAGCTCATGAAGTGAGTTCCCTATCACATTTGTATGGCTTCTATGTGTGCTAGCACTCAAGAAATTTTCCATAAATTTCACTCTTTTCTTCCTCTTCATTTTTGGTCCAACAAGAAAAGAAAATAGAAGAAAATATGGCCTGTTGGCCGAGAGAGAAGAAGAGCAATTTTGGCTCCCTAAATCGTGTGTCAAAGAGAGAGAGAGATGGAAGTGTGTTTTGTATTTCATTTTGTGTATCTAATACACAAAAATCAATTACCAAAAATTAAATAATTGATTTATCAAATACAAAAAGTCAAGGCAATTAATTCCAACTACTTCCATCAACTATTCACATCACAAGTGACAAGTTGTCATATCACTCAAAGTGACTAATGATTTGACGCTTGATGTGACTAGCGATTTGACGCTTGATGTGACTTGCGTGCCGCACTCGAATTCGAAATGCGAATGCGCTACAAACACTCCCGACCTCAGGTTCGCTAATTCCAAATTAACGAATTTTCCGTTGCGACGCAATTAAATGGTTATTCCTAGTGAAATCACTATTCACATCGCTAACGAATTAATTCTAAATTAACTCGTTCGCACGAATTAAAATCCAATTTCAATTCTGCCTCGAAATCCAATTTCGTATAATATATCGAATATAATATTTTATCTATTAATTCCAAATTAATCGTTATCTCTCTTTTAATGATATTTTATCCCAGATAAAATATCTCCGTAATTAATCCCAGATTAATTTTCTCTCTCTTCTAATTAATCCTAGATTATTTAAAGTGCGAGTCATACGTCATCGGTGAATCTTCGGGAAGCGACCCATGAGATCCCCTGATATGTTGGCAGTAAATTTTGTCGTCGGACTATCCGAACACATAAGTACCTAGTACTACATTTATACCGATTTACAAGACAAGGTTGGCTTCTAGCAAAGCGCCATGCCTACTCAATTCTCCAGAAATATCCTTACAGGAATATAGTGATCTATATCAGACGTAATATACGTAGTATTGCGTATTTCAATCCAGTATCAGATGATCACATGCAAGGCATGGGGCTGGTACAGTGTCTGCCCCGTACGTAGCATATATCGGATCACTACCAACTAGTCTCTTTATTATCGGATAATCATGACCAAGTCAAATTATCCCGATGGTTGCAACCCTTAGAGAACCAGTTCTGTATCCCTGCGCGATCATCATCTCCATATGACTGGAGTGATACTTCCGTCTTGACATCACACCCAACAGACTACGATTCTCAATATACCCAGCAGAGGCGTACACAGAGCCTGTTAAAGCCCTGGACGACTTAAAACCAAAGTATATTGATTGTCGCAAGTATTAGCGGTGCAAGTCTCAGGTTAAGACCAAATAAACCTACCTTGATTTCGGACTTCCATAGACACATAGTCATACTACCAATGGAATTCCGAGGGGGTCTATCTATAGCGAAGCTCTTTCCCGTACCATCGGTAAACACAACCTCCTATTACACTTGCATGAGTATCCTATACCCAAATATATGAGAACTATGCCGTCGTGCCCTCACAACGCGCACAAGTGTAATACTAGTCTTTTACGCATTATCGATGTCCAATCTCGATAATACTCTGACTAGGGATATTTAATGATTTATCCTTCGTGGATTGATATTGTCTCATATCTTCTCAATCCAGGCACAAATCACAGGGACCTCCTATCATTTATACATCATGGTGATCTAATCACAAATGATAAGAAGCAATCTCATTTGTCACATAGTTAATTTGTACAACAACACCATGATCTGTGCAAATAGTGACGCTATGGGTCATAATTGTCCAACAATCTCCCACTTGGCCTATAGCCAGTCACTCAAGTGTCTAACACCCGAACTATGTACGGTTGGCTCAAACTGCTGAGAAAAGGCTTTCGTCAGGGGATTTGCATGATTATCATATGATGTGATTTATTCGATCATCACATTGCCACAATGTATGATTCGAACGACTCAGATGAATATCGAAGTATTTATCTGGATCGTTGATGAGACCATTAATTCTTTAGCCTGTGCTGAAGCCTAGCTCAGCTGCTAACAGAACTATATCTAATCTAATTAGATGAATATCGATTTATTCGATCATCACATTGCAGCAGTGAACCCAGTCACTTCAAGTTCTCCATATCCATAGTCTAAGACAGCATCCCTAGTTCTCTAAGATACTAATGGATTTTCTTAACATCAATCCAGTGACTATCACTTGGATTGGCCTGATTGTGAATCCATATACTCAAAGCGTATGAGACACCAGGTCTCGTACATTTTTCATTGTACGAGTTCTCAAGAGTGATAACAACTTTAAATCTAATCCAGTAGATCTTTATTCCTAGAATAAAGGTTGTTTCTCCCAAGAATTCACGGAGAATTTTCTCGAAAGCCAAGCTTTCGCCGATTATATTATGGGAATATCATTTCCAAGAAATGACATATCATCATTATTTATATAGGATTGCCACTGTCAGTGCGCTCCTACTAACCCTCTTATATACACAAGAATCATTTCGTTTTGAATTAAATCATAAACCATTATGATTACATCAAAACGATAATTCCAAGAGCTTAATGCTTGCTTCAATCCAAACATGGATCGAATAACATGCAAACCTAGTTTGCTTGTTATAGTACAACAAAATCGTCAGGATGTAGTAAACATCCTCCAAAAGGTTTCCTTTTCAGGAAAGCAATTTTCCCGTTAAGCTGACATATTTTATAAATGAAACATGCAGCATTAGCAATCATTATCCAAATGGATTTACCATGGCAACAGGTAAAAGGTTTCTTCGTAATCAACACAATGTTGATAACGATACATTTCCGCTAAAAGCCTAGCTTAATACGTTGGTATGTTGCCTTCCATGTATATCTTCCTTGAAGACTTATATAGTACCAATAGGCACAATGCCTTTCGGTACATCAACTAGTATCCAAATTTGGTTGATATACATGGAATCCATTTCGGATGTCATGACACTATGCCATAATAGGGAGTCGATACCTTGTATCACTTCCTCATACGTAGTCAGTTGGTATTCCTCAATAAGATTGACATCTTTTACAAGGTGAGATCAGAAACCCATACCCCAGGTTGTCTTCTGACTCTCTCCGACTTACGTGGTTCTTGTGTATTCGAAGATTATTGGTATAGTTTCATCCTTGATGAACTATTTATGTTCCATTAAGGAATCGGTGCTTGGAATAGTATTACTTCGATTTTCATCGAGTTTTACTTTCCTCCCACTTACCACTGCATATCAGTATTCCTCTTAGGAAAACCGCATGGTGAGCAACAATTACATTGTTCTCTAGTGAGTTGTATAAGTACTATACTTTGGTATCCCTAGGATAACCTACAATTGGCACTTATCCGATTTGGTTTTAGTTTGGTATCATCCAAATGTATGCCTAGCATTCCCAAACCTTCAGGAATGAGAAAACCCAGTTTCTTTCCTGTTCATATCTAATATGAAGTCTGTCAAACATATTTTATGGAACCTTATTCAAAATGAGTTTTGCATTGTTTATGTGTATCCGTTGAAGGAAATGGTAGCTCAGAGCGACTCATGATTAACCTTATCATGTCTAACAAAATTTGGTTAATCTGTTCGGACACACCGTCAAAATGACGTGTTCTGGGAGGAGTCCTCATTGAAAGAATACTATACTCTTTCAAGTATATGAGAAACTTATTGCTTAAGTATTTTCATCATGGTCTAAATGTGATGGTTTAATACTTTAGCTGATCTGTTTGTCTATTTCGTGTCGAAACTTTAAAAGTTTTCGATTTGTGTTCTTCAAAAGAAACACATAACCATGACGCGATGCCACATCCGTAAAGGTCACGAAATATTCATATCCACATCTAACCTATCTAGACATGGGCCCACTTGCTTCACTATGAACTAGAGCTAACAGATCAGTGGCATTTTCACTTTTACTAAGTAAATGTGTTATAGGCATTTTGCCCAATAAACTAGATTCGTAGACTTTATTTGAATGGTATCAAATTTGTCCTAGTACTCACTCTTTGAAAGTGTGGATATACGAGTCTTATTTAATTGTGTCCCAGACAACAATGCCACAATTAGTTTCTTCTGATCAAATCAGTTTGAGCTATTTGTTTGTCATGTTATATGTTTGAGATTTATTTATATTCAAAATATAAATGCTGTTATTCACATCTAATGTATTTATCTCAATATCATCTTTATATAATAAAACACTTTAGTGTTCTAGAATATAAAGGTAATGTATCTAGTCAAACTAGTTACATTATAACAGTTTCCTAATTTAAGTACACACTCGAGGGTAGTTCCTAAACTTAGGTATCTACGGTTAAAACAACGACTTTCATCCCTTTTCTGATTCGCAGATTAATCTCGATTGAAGTCAGTATCCTGCTCATAGCAGATTCTGAACATCAATTCATATTTATGTATCACACTAAGTATTTAAAATCCAATTTCAATACTAGTAGTGAACATATTTATGACAAACATATCTGAAGTCAAAGCCATGCTCGTCTTCAATTCCTTCATGTCTGCTTTGTCCAAACGGCAGTCACGCTTCCGCGATCCCGTTTGCCACATTTTAGGCAGATATTTTGGGATATGTCCTTTTATCTTCCCAGAAGATTATAATGATTTTGCATTTGCCCTTTCCACATTCCAGAAGCCTTTGGCCAAGCCTTGGCATTTTAAAATGTCGAAGTAAGGTGCGCCTTACGCTTCTTGCCTTATTCCAAAGTTTGGCTTTATCTCCTTGAGAATAGCCATTAACTCTCCAAAAGTTTACCATTGCAATTTAGTACTTCTTAGATCTAAAGATAGATCTTTGAAGATCCTTCAATTTCAATATCATACTATAAGGATCTAATCCTTAGTTCTGATTAAGAAATTAAGGAGTCTATTTGGCAAGTTTAATGGATTAAGCACTAAAGTTATCATCACATGAATCTTCCAAAGATCATGCTCTACTATTTGCTTAATTCCGGGCTTAGGCCTAATATGTTATTTTATCAAATAAAGTAACTTATTAGTTTCCAGGACCATCCTGAAACTTATTCCCAATTTGAAAATTAAACCATTTAAATACATTTTCCCTAGGATTATGTTTTAAATGTCAATCTTTCAATTTTATCTTGATTCTAATAGTCCAACTATTTAATCAACGATTATAGGTACTATTTATTATAATGATTACTATAGTCTAACTATATAATCAATTATAACTTAATAGATTGAATACAGTCCAACTGTTTTATAAAACAACGTTTTAAATATTAGTCCAACTAATATTTAATTTATTTGACGAATGATATTTGATTGAGCGCGTATGGCAAGTAATTAAACGAATATTGCAAATTTAATTCTCGCCTCCCACTATTTTTCGGTGAGCCTCTAACCCTCTGTCGAGTACTCGGGAAACCGTGTTTCCTAGTGGGCTAGGATCCCGTTAAATATCACACAATCTTGATTTTGGCCAACAAATTGTATGATAATTAACTAGGTAGATCTCTAATATCAATTGGATCCAATCCAATTCATAGATCCAGTAGGGGGACATCCAAGTCCGAAACATATATACAATATATATGCAAATATATCCAATATATTGCCTAACCTTTTTCCTCTGAATCAACTAAGCCTTGGCTTTGGCACAACAAACTTAGTGATCCCAGTTAAGCGTGACCCATTGACCTTGGAAAGCTTCGTAATCAATGTCGATGGACAAGAAGTGGTCTTGACTTTGGCCAACAAACCACAACTTAGACAAGACACCAATATGTAACAAAGGCTTCGTGATTCAAACACATCCTCGATGGACAAAGGCCTTGACTTTGGCCAACAAGCCAATGCCAGTCTTGGATCTTGAGTAAGAATCACTAAATGGAAGGAAAAACGCTTAATATTTTGCGAGGGTTTTTCGCGTGCAAATTGGCAACCAATTTATTATCTTTGTTAAGGTCTCATCATCATACACCCTTAAACATGCATTCTAAACACATAATAAAGCGCATATAAATAAATAATAATGATATGCGGATGGATACTTAACACATTGATCCTAGATCAAATCTCTCTCTTTCCTCTCTCCCGCTAGCACAAGTATTGCTTCTACCCGTTACACTACACTTCTAAAGAAACCTCATTTACATTGAGGGGAATAGGTGAGAAGAGAAATACAAAGAGTATGGAGGTAATAGGCTGGACACACAGGTCCAATTAATAAATTCTAAATTTATTACAACAATTTCTAAAATTGCCCCACCCATCTAATATCCATCCGATATACATTATTCATGCATCAAAACCATGTATTCACACAAACATGTTATCAATCAATCTAATCAAATTAATTAATCTGATAATTAGTGACCATCCAATGTTCAAACAACGATTTGATTTTGCGCGAGTCAAACTCGTTTTGCGAATAAGTACTCAAAATAAGAATTCTCGAATTAAATTAAACTACATAATTAAATCCAATTCAATTTGTATTTAATACTAATTCGCTATTTAATTCCAAATTAAATATTACACTTTATTAATAAACCTTTATGACTTAAATTCCAAATTTAATCTTTACGGGTCTCAAAGCCCGATTAACGTCCAACGTCAATTTAATTAAAGTCCAATGGGCTTTCAATTAATTTCTTTAAGGCTTGGACTTTTGGTCAACTTGGGTCAAACCCAATAACCAAAGCCCAATCAAGGAGTAACCCCATAAGCCTAGAAATCAATTTAGGCCCATTAGGCCAAATTAAACTATTAAGGTCCATTAGTCGCATTTGGACTTTATGGAAGCGGTTTTGGGCCCAATTGGATCCAACCAATTTAGCCTAAACCTAACTTGGTACAACCAAGTCCAATAAGCCCATTTACAATATTTCAAGCCCAAATCCAATTTAAGCCCAACTAATTTAATTCCAAAAATTCCAAATTTCTCAATTAAATTAACTAAAGTGTATTACACAATTAATTACCCAAATCAATATTTCCAAAACACAAATTTGTACAATTAATCATGCTTATCAACATTAAAACATGTCCAACACATTTTAACAAAAAATCAAACCCATATCATGCTCTATATGTCTCGGCAATTAGGGGTAATTTTTGTCCAATTCGAATTCAATCCAATTAAATCCAATTCAACATTAAATCAACATCCCTAACATGATTCTAACTCATCCAATGAATCAAAATCAAAAAATACCAAGACAATTAGGGCTCTCAAACTCTCGGCCAAGCTAAGATATTTGGGGAAATTTGTTCTAAACAACATTTCATCAAATTGATCCATCAATCCTCCAATTTCATAAAATCATGCTCAAATACATTTTACCCAATTTTAAGCCATAAATCAAATTTCATGCTTTTACTCCGCTCTGATACCATTGTTGGAGTTCTACGGTCCCGAGGATCGAATAATAAGCATAAAACACATGTGAATACAATCAATGAAGTTGCGGAATACTTATATCGAGCGGTTGAGCGATGCGAGAGACAACAAAAAATTTTCTGCCCTCCTTTGGAAGTCACGGCAGTGGCAGTTCTGGTTCCCCTTGGATTCGGCTTTGGTGATCTCCATTGTTGCTCCAAGCTCCAAGCTTTGGTTGATGGTGATTCCAAGCTCATAAAGTGAGTTCCCTATCACATTTGTATGGTTCCTATGTTTGCTAGCACTCAAGAAATTTGCCACAAATTTCACTCTTTTCTTCCTCTTCATTTTCGGTCCAACCATAAAAGAAAACAGAAGAAATTATGGCCTGTTGGCCGAGAGAGAAGAAGAGACATTTTGGCTCCCTAAACCATGTGTCAAAGAGAGAGAGAGATGGAAGTGTGTTTTGTATTTCATTTTGTATATCTAATACACAATAATCAATTACCAAAAATTAAATAATTGATTTATCAAATACAAAAAGTCATGGCAATTAATTCCAACTACTTCCATCAACTATTCACAATACTCAAGTCAATCAAGTGACAAGTTGTCACATCACTCAAAGTGACTAATGATTTGATGCTTGATATGACTAGCGATTTGACGCTTGATGTGACTTGCGTGCCGCACTCGAATTCGAAATGCGAATGTGCTCGCAATTAAATGATTATTCCTAGCGAAATCACTATTCACGTCGCTAACGAATTAATTTTAAATTAACTCGTTCGCCCGAATTAAAATCCAATTTCAATTCTGCGTCGAAATCCAATTTCGTATAATATATCGAATATATTATTTTATCGATTAATTCCAAATTAATCGTTATCTCTCTTTTAATGATATTTTATCCCAGATAAAATATCTCCGTAATTAATCCCATATTAATTTTCTCTCTCTTGTAATTAATCCCAGATTAATTAAAGTGCGAGTCATACGTCATCGGTGAATCTTCGGGAAGCGACCCATGAGATCCCCGGATATGTTGGCAGTAAATTCGGTCGTCGGACTATCCGAACACGTAAGTACCTAGTACTACGTTTATACCGATTTACAAGACAAGGTTGGCTTCTAGCAAAGCGCCATGCCTACCCAATTCTCCAGAAATATCCTTACAGGAATATAGTGATCTATATCAGACGTAGTATACATAGTATTACGTATTTCGATCCAGTATCGGATGATCACATGCAAGGCCTGGGGCTGGTACAATGTCTTCCCCGTACGAATCATATATCGGATCACTACCAACTAGTCTCTTTATTATCGGATAATCATGACCAAGTCATATTATCCTGATGGTTGCAACCCTTAGAGAACCATTTATGTATCCATGCGCGATCATCATCTCCATATGACTGGAGTGATACTTCCGTCTTGACATCACACCCAACACACTACGATTCTCAATATACCCAGCAGAGGCGTACACATAACCTGTTAAAGCCCTGGACGACCTAAAACCAAAGTATATTGATTGTCGTAAGTATTAGCGGTGCAAGTCTCAGGTTAAGACCAAATACACCTACCCTGATTTTGGACTTCCATAGACAAATAGTCATACTACCGATGGAATTCCGAGGGGGTCTATCCAGAGCGAAGCTGTTTCCCGTACCATCGGTAAACACAACCTCCTATTACACTTGCATGAGTATCCTCTACCCAAATATATGAGAACTATACCGTCGTGCCCTCACAACGCGCACAAGTGTAATACTAGTCTTTTACGCATTATCGATGTCCAATCTCGATAATACTCTGACTAGGGATATTTAATGATTTATCCTTCGTGGATTGATACTGTCTCATATCTTCTCAATCCAGGAACAAATCACAGGGACCTCCTATCATTTATACATCATGGTGATCTAATCACAAATGATAAGAGAGCAATCTCCTTTGTCACATAGTTAATTTGTACAACAACACCATGATCTGTACAAATAGTGACACTATGGGTCATAATTGTCCAACAGTCATGCCTTCAAAATTTTATACTACCTCTTAAGTCTATTTGTTCTTGAGAACATCATTAGGACGAGTGTTGTGTTTCATTGCTAACGGAGCTATCTTACTAAGATTGGGAGGTGTCGAGAAATCAAAGTCTATTTCGGATTATCACACAGAAGTACGAATGCTAAAATGACACTTCAGTGAAACTTCTAGCCTCCCTTATAGTTCAGACCTTTACCGATACTCATATTATCTCTTTCTGGGAATTCTCCAAAGCAAACTTACTCCAAGTCTTACTATACTCACTTGGTTACCTATTTCTGGATAGTTTTATCTTGTACTTCTTCTTAGTTTCCCTTTTTAGCTCGACGGAAAGGTCTCATAAGATGTATATTTTACTCATATGAATATTATATGCTCTACCTTCTTCAAGTACTCGAATTCCATGAGTCCTCACTTCTTCAAACACTTTAGGTTTGGAAGCATGATAAGATATATTTACTAAATTTGGCTACACATAAAAAATGATTGATTATTCAGAAAAGTAAGCTTACATGTCTAATCTGGATTCTCTTATACTCAACTAAGCTGGCTAGTGTGCTATCAAATGATGTATATATCATGTCGGGTTTTTAACTATATTCATCTGGGGCTATACTGAATTTCATATTTATGAGGTGGATACGTTCATTTTATAGATATCTGGGGAAAATAATACTGCTACTACTTATTGAGACTCTACATTAGTATGGGTGAGTGTCTAAATATTTACTGGGGCCGATATTGTGATATGGGAGATTTATAGTATGTACTACTGAGGGTCATATGAGTTTTGCTATGGCTTGGGGTTACACAACTCTATCAACTATCTTGTGGTTTCTGCTTATGCTGTAATCTTCGAGTTGCGTTATCTACGTCGTGACCTATACTGGATTTCTTTGCCATTTCCTATGTTTTCAACGTTTCTCATTTACTGGATCTGTTTCTAAGGGTTATACGGGTTACTACTATGGTTGGTCTATTATGTGGACTTCTGTTGGTGTTGTAAGCTTCAGGCAAGCTTGTCTACGTCATGGGCTACACTAAGCTCCCTTATTGAGTTCTTGGATCTCTATCTGGTAGACTTATCTCTTCAAATTTTCTATCTCTATTTCGTGGTACATTATGGTAGGTACTGAGTCTTCTTAAAAATACCATTATCTATTCTGGTCAATATAGTCTGAATGTCAAACAATGTTCAATATTTTTGTACTGGTGTCATTTACCGATTATCCTAGCTTAATCCATTACCTATTTTATAAAAGGTATGAGATGGACCCTGCTAGGACGTTTTCCTATCCAGTACCTCTACGGGGTCGGGCAATGGTCAAGTTACAATTTCACCTACTTTGGACTCCTTATCTAATATAACCAATTTGCTGCTTCTTATGATATCGGTCTTACTGAGTCTTGATTATAGACTAGGGTATTTGAAATCCTTATGTTCTTCTAGGTATCTCAAACCTATTAGGAATCTTCATAGCTAGATCAGATTTCTTACTTCCTTACTTTTCTAGCTGCCTTCTATCATTCAGAAAGCTTGCTATACATACATGGATTTCAAAAGTTACTGGATCTACTCTATGAGATTTTCTGATGAGGGAAGAAACCGTACTTGTGTCTATCTGTCATTCTTAGGTCTATTTCTACTCATTATATTCTCTTTGCTGCTACAAGCTCATGCATTTTCTTTACTATCAATTATGTTTCTATTCAATCTATTATCTCGACCTACTTTAAAATATAAACATCTTTCTTTGCTTTCTAGTTCCTCCCTTTTTTCTATCTTTCTCTCTATTTAAACATTCAGGTATATATTCTCGAAAACTTCACTAGTTGTTCTTATCACTTATCATTTCTGAACTTCATGTGTTAGATTCGAATGGTTACAGAAAGATTATGCTATAAAAAAGATTCTAGTTTCAGATTATTTGAGGGATATTCAAATGATTCTTGAAAATCTTACTAACCTTTCTGTAGAGCTTGAGGACGTACTCGAGGATCGGATACTAGAGAGGTAGTGGCTCGCATATATGTACCCATACTACGTATACAAGACCCTAGTACTCTACCCAATGTAGTCACTGACTCCCTAGACCATACTCTGAAACCAACTTTGTAACATCCCCCTATCGGAGATGATACCGGTAAACGACAGGTTACCCCTATCACCCTCAGCCTCTAACTAACTAACTGACTAACTGAACTCTACTGTTTTTCTTGTTATTTTACAATCACGAATCACACACTTACATTGGAGGGCTACAAACCCAAAGTAAATTAATTAAACAACCATTGCTGCTTACAAGTCTGTGTTATCCACATTAAACTCTGGTAACTTTGACTCTGGCAACTTTACATAATGACTCGCAAACAATTAACACATGACTTGTACTTTAACTTTTAAAACCTTGACTTTAACTGATCCATATACCTCATACTTGACTGCCATGTGGACCCAATAACCATAGTGACTACCATCAGTATCCATCATCTCGAGCTCATACTCTAAGTAGACTTGCAAAATAGAAAACACTGGAGAGTGGGGGGTTAGATTGTTTTAATGACATAGTGAGTGGACAGTTTAAAACGGAAACTAAAATGCTTTATGAAAAATTTAGTTTCTAAAACCGAAATCATCTCATTTTTACAAGAAAAACTAATATTCTCTGAAAACACATTTTGTTTGAAAACAAATAATTTTTTTTTTTGTAAAACTTTTCTGGAAACTTCTTTCTTTCTGTAAAACTCTAAGATCTCTCATAAAAGAAATTCTTTCTAAAACTCTTTCATAAAACTATTGTTTCTAAAAATCTAATCTGGAAAACAACTGACGTATGTGGGGGTTACGTATCGTCATTCCTTAAGTCACTGAACTAGAGACAAGAGCGCTGATCAATGCTGTCATCCAAGCCCTGGAACTAGGATATAAGGGCGTCATGTAGCTTCGTCTCCTTAGTCTTGAAACTACATGTGCACATGTCTGCTGTATCTGTCAATTCCAAAGTCTCTGAGATTGGGTTTTTCCCCTAATCCATAAAGAAAATTATAAAAGAACTCATCTCAAAATATCAAAGCATAATAATATTTCTCAACTGGTCGATATATATTTTTTAACTCATCAAAACTTTTTTGGCAACTTAGTCTCATCTCAAAGTATAGCTTAAATATAAATAAATTTATTTAACTTTATAAAATCAATAAAAGATTAAGCAAATAAAATATCCACTCACGAATTTGGAAACTGACTGGCACTACTTCACGTTGTCGAAGAAAGTCGCGATTCCTGCCGATAATCATAATCGATAAACTTGATTAGAACATTAGTTGTGAGATATGCTTCCGACTAATAAATAAAAAATATAATCAATGAATACTTGACTTCGCTGAGTTAATAACTTATAAGCATCATTTACGAAGTTTTTACGGGATGAGGTTTGGAGTTACACAGGTACGGTGTAGATACGGTACAGAGATATGAGACGCTGTCCGGGCTCGCAGTCCGGTCGGGAGTACGGAATAGCCCGTTAGGGACTAAACCGGAGTAAAGGACTCGCCACCCAGTGTGAACTGGGAAATGATTTAAGGCGGCACTCACCCCTCGCAAGGGAAGACCTCAAACCGTTGGGTTCAGAATGGTCCCTTACTTATGCCAAATGTAATGAAAGGATTTATGCAATAGTATAACCAAGCCTTGTGAAACACATGCAAGATAATTTAATCAACACCCAAGTTTGCACACCCATAAAAGTAAATAAAAAACGAGCACATAATTCCATAAACATATCAAATAAAGAAATGCGAAAATATAAATAAATAATAACGGTAAAAAGTGTCAATAATAAAGTGAGATGATTAAGTATGTAATGCAACAGAAATGACCAAATGAGCAAACATGCATGAAATATGAGGAAGAGAAGTCGATTCATTGCATGCACGTTCGTATAGCGTTCAGAAACACGTTAGAATGGTAAATAAAATGCATGCGTTCGAGTAGCGTTTGGAAACGCGTTCGAACGGGATAAGGCCGAATGCATGCGTTAGAGTAGCATTTGAGAACGTGTTCGAATGATATTACCAAAGTGGTATCTAAAATGACACAAACACATGCATGAATATTTCTCAAGCGGTACATGGAGTTGTATCCCAAGTACAGACCACACTACCGTCCATTCGGATTCGGCTACGAAATTTATGTCTGGGTTTCCATCTGATATACCGCGAGAGGCAACACTCAAACATAAACACGGCATGAATGTGAAAATTAAAAGTGAAAAATAACTACCAAAAAAGATGAATAGCGAAGTCAATAGAAGAAGGGAGCGACAATCTATGGTAAAGGTAGCCTTAGGCATTTCCCTCGAATAGAGGACCTTTAACCCAACATGATTAGCCCATTGGCACGAGATAACAATACATGGATAAATGACCGGTTCTTACACACACGCGTATAACGCAAGCGCACGTATCGTTCAAGTAGTATAAAAATTGTTGATCACATGAGGACTTAATACATAATCTATTAATTTTATGAGGTCAAATGATTACTAGTATCTAATATGTTGTTTGATTGATTTGAAATGGTGATGATTCTAAATTTAAAAACAAGTAAATAAAATTACACAAAAGTAGGTTTAAGAAAATTAAATATTAGGAAACTATCTAGGGTTGTGAATCTTTCTAATATCTTTTAAAAAATGAAGTGGTTATTTCATGTTTGTGTAATAAATTGGTTTACTAACCTGGAACACTAAATTATGCGAAAGCCTCTGTCGATGGTCAGACGCAAATACCCAGTATAACCCAATTGAACCATATGTCTATGTCAACCAAATTACCTGGATTCATTAAGTTTAAGTTCCAATTATGGCTACCCCCGCCCGACAGGTATATGTCTATCCTGTAAGGAAATCTATTAAAGGGTTATCTATCCTCAAGGAAGATGGTGGACTATTAAGTCTAAGGCTGAAACCTAAAATTCCTTTGTCAAGTTTATTTTAGAATTACCAGATCAATCTTATTAGTGGCCAATTAACAAGACGCATTAAGCTTAAGACTTAATAAGTAAACCTTTAAATTACCCAAACTATAAAATAACCCCTTATAAACCGGTGACATTAAAATTCATCACAACCCCAGATAACTAACTTAGTTACGACACATAACTAGGGCTAGTAAAAACTTAAATAAAATAAAAGACATAAAGTAAAATGCTGAAAGTAAATTGCTGAAAAGTAAATGACGGAAAGTAAATGCTGAAATTAAATACTGAAAATTAAATGCTGAAAAGTAAATGCTGAAAAGTAAATTTCTGAAAAGTAAATTGCTGAATGTAAATTGCTGAAAATTAAATGCTGAAAAGTAAATTGCTGAAAAGTAAATAAAGTAAAAGTACAATAAAAGAAAATGCTGAGGTAAAAGGATCCACTTTTATTACTTCTATTTTAGATATCTCCCTTAATATAATATATTAATTTTGCATGATAATTACCAACCAGCCATATATGCGGTATCCAGATTAAGTGAAATTAATAATAATTACCAACCGACCAATCAGGCGGTATCCAGTTTAGTCAGGTTAAAATCAATTTAAATAATTTCCAACCGACCAATATGGCGGTATCCTCGTTAAATCAGGTTTTAACTAGTTTATATAATTATAATTAAGGGAGATTAATCTAAATATTAGTAATAAAATTTTTACTTTTTACCCCAGCAAAGGGGAGTTACCTCCTCATTTCTGAAAAGTAAAAACTGAAAATTAAAGAAAGAAAAGTACTGTGCGTAATAGTAAATTGCGGAAAGTAAAAACTGAAAAGTAAAGAAAAGAAATTGCGAAAGCGGAAATTAATTACTGAAAGATGTAAATAAACAAACAAGATACAATCTTTTTAGTATTCTTAAGGAATTCTTTAGAAGAAAATATGAATTTACAAATGAAATGGCTTGGTATTTATCGGCAAAATTTTGCCTCCATCAAATCATCCACCAAATCCATTATTAATTGCCCCACTAATTGCTTATCATGTTTGGTGGTGATTTGATAATTTTTATTATTTATTTATTAATTTATTTTTTGCTTTCAAAATATTGAAAATGACTTTAATAATTACACACAACACACTTATGGATGGTTCATCCATTTCGGGCATGAAATATTCAGAATTCGAAATTATTTTGTTTTCCAAGTTTTATATCTTTGAGTCTTCTTTAATATGGAACTTGAAACAGCTCAATCCGATATCGGAGTAAACAGTTATGCCCAAAATACGACAGATGCGCAAAACTGGAATTTCCAAAACTGCACTTCGTTAAAACGCCATTTCAAGTTTCCAATCCCCAAAATTAATATGTCAAGTCCAATTTTTACCCTTATTTGACCCACATTTTGTCCTAAATGATTTTATTGTGTCCCAATATTATTTTATCTGCAAAATAAACTAAAACACATCAAAACGTTCATCAATCCCGAGAAACTAAACAAAATATTAAGTAAAAGGGGCAGTAAATATTGATATATTTTCCGCTCATCACACCCCCAAACCTAACATTTTGCTAGTCCTCGAGCAAAACAAAAAAATAAAATACAAGAAACAATTAAAATTAAACTAAGCCACTTTCATAGGGATCACAGTTGCATTTAACATATGCAACAAGCCTTTAAGCCCCTAGGTGTCCCTAGTAGACGAGTTATAGTCTCGTGAGGGCTTACAGCAACGATACCCACAAATGTTTTACAAAAGTAAAAAGATAATAAAAGTAATGCATACAAAAGCAAAAAGACAAGAGAAAAGAGAATAAAGAAGTTAGTGACTAATCATGTGAAACTTCTACTCCAAGTTACCATTCTCCATATGCACAGCCGACAAAATATTAATCAGCTCATTTTTGCCCACAACAGTCATAAGTGCAGTTGATAAGAGAGTAATATTTTTGTCCTAAAGTTTTATCAGAATTCACACCTTTTTGCAGCAATGGAATAATTTTTCTGATTTTTTTCTTTGATTTTTGATTTTTTTTTATATACATTATTTTCCATCTATGTAGCAAGTGTTGGGTCGATGGCTCCCAAACCAGTTGGCTTTAGGGCACCAGGTGTTAAAACACCCCTTCAGACTTAATTACTCAGACTTCATATATATATTATATATATATATATATATATATATATATATATTTTTGCAGCATCTTTGATCCATGTAGCGAGCTTTGGGCCAATGACTCCCAAACCAGTTGGCTTTAGGGCACTAGGTGTTAAAACACCCTTAAAAACTTAATAACTCGGATCTCAGACGTTTTTTTTTACTCCATCACTTTTTGAGATGCTTTCTCCAATTAAACTAGAGCACTAAATATTATAAACTTTTCAATTACAACTCTTGTTTGTATGTTACCATGTATGCTGATAATACTTGTCAACTGAGCATATGAAGATTCATTTTAGTCAGTATTATGGAGAATTAACAAATTAAATAATTCAAAAGGAAATAAACAAAAATTAACTTGTTCCAAAATAGGTTTGAGATACGTCTCAGGAGTGAAAACTCCTTACTCAGCTATCTCTTACCAATTTCACATTTTTAGTCAAAATAAAAACGCAAAAACGCAAAATATTTTTGTAATTTTTGAAAAATTTTCAATTTTTTGTATTTTTCAAAAAATTTAGGACTAAAAATAAAAACAACACATCTAAAAATAAGATACTGATCAACTAATTCCCTCCCCCAAACCTAAATGAGACATTGTCCCCAATTTCTTAAACAGTAGAAGAATAGTTTATAAGATAGTACCTGGTTAGCTGAAATTCTACAGGAAATTAAAGGTTAAGATCCAGATTAATCCGACACCTCTTACCACGATCGTCCTCGGACCAATTTATCTTTGCAAGGATAAGGTCAATTTGTGGTTCATAGGCTAAAATTTGGTCAATTAGATCTGGAGCAGTTCTGGCAGTGAAGAGGAGTTCTTTTAAAGGTTTTGACACAAACCTATTTCTCCGAGCATCATCAAGAAACACACAAAGAAAATCATAAAATCCTTCAACGTTATACAATCCAAGCGGTTTCTAGTGTATGTTCAGGTTCGCCCAAGATAACACTGTAAAAATTTCCTCCAATGTACCCAAGCCACCTGGCAAAGCAATAAAAGCATCAGCACGGTTAATCATTTCTACCAGTCATTCAGACATACTTGGCACGATCAGTTCTTCTCCGTTTGATGGTCTAATAAGATTTGCCTCCGCCTAGGGTTTTGGGATGATTCCCAAAACTTGACTGCCTCCTTCCTGTACAGCTTTTGAAACGATCCCCATAAGTCCAAGATTGCCTCCGCCATATACTAAGTGCATATTCCTTGCAGCTAAGACTGGACCCAATTCATGTGCTGCTTCTACGTATTGTGGCTTAACACTAACACTAGTACCGCAAAACACACAGATGTTTTCAACTCGTCTTCTTGAAGTGGCTTCCATGTTTTACTCTGGATGTCTTCAAAAGTGCAATGATGAGTTGAATTTATAACACCTGAAAAAAGGTGAGTAAAATAATAGAACTAGCTAAGACTGGACCCAATTCATATGCTGCTTCTACGTATTGTGGCTTAACACCAACACTAGTACCGCAAAACACACAAATGTTTTCAACTCGTCTTCTTGAAGTGGCTTCCATGTTTTACTCTGGATGTCTTCAAAAGTGCAATGATGAGTTGAATTTATAACACCTGAAAAATGGTGAGTAAAATAATAGCACTAGTACTTGCCAAATGACAATTATTAGTTAACAGTAAAATAAATTGTGATAGTAAAAAAGGTCCAGATCCTGTCGGAGAAAATAAAAGAAAATAACAAAAAAATTACAATTATTAGGAAAAGACAAAGAGATATAATATTTACAAATATTTATGGCTTAATTAACGTCTATGCATCAGGGACAAGCTTCCCATCCAATTTTCTTATAAATTGGCAAACAGGGTCTTCTTGAGTAAGATTCTCGAGACTTAATTGTTGTCTTTCTTTTTGGAATTGTGAATGTAATTTGCGAATGGCTATATGAACATATCCACTTGGATGCGTCTCAAGAGTCGAAGATATATTATCTACAGACTCCTTACTCAAGCCATCCCTAATGAATTTAATTTTGTCTTCGCAATTATCAGACACCATTTCTAAAGAACGACAACGATTGTCACAAAACATACGAGCACATTTACAACAAACACACGTTCTTTTGGCTCTTCTCTTTTTAGCATAGGTGCTCCTTCCTAAACCAGGCAGATGTGAAATAAAAGAGTCAGAAGACTCACCTGCCAATCGGACCCGTGCTTTAATAATCCAACGAATGTCAGTAGGAATACCTTTGATCATCAGTAACCTCATCTGTTCCAAGCGAGCTTTGTAGACTTTCATCAGAGATTTTTGAGGGAGAGAAGGAAATTGCTTGTGAAGATTTCCGAGAACTTCTTCCATCCTAAAATGACTTAACCTGCAAAAATTAAACACACAAAAATAAAACACACCAGATCACAATATCTACACAAATTGCATGGGTTGTCTCTCTGCGAGCGCTAAGTTTAACGTCGATAGCTAAACGTGACTTCTCGAACGTTAGGCTGGGTCTGAAAGTGTGACACTTTCTTTTTATCGCTCAAATGATTCTCTCCAGTAGTGCTTGGCACGCTTGTTTTTAACCTTGAATGTTTTGTTGGAGTTAGGATCATGTATCTCAACGGCTCTATCTGGTAAAACCTTGGTGATCACAAATGGACTTGACAACCGTTATTTTGGTTTCATTGGGAAGAATTTCACCCTTGATTTGTTTAACAATACCTTCTGCCCTGGTTCCAGTTGTATGCGCACTAACTTCTCATCTTATTTCTTCCTGGCCTTTTCTTTGTACAGTTTGGCATTCTCAAAAGGCTGTATGTAAAATTCCTCCAATTCATTGAGCTGGTGGAATTGTTCCTCTTCTGTTGCTTGTAGTGCAAGAATAGGCTTCTTCAGTACGCAGTGCGCTTTATCTTCAGGTTCCACAGGCAATTGACATGCTTTAAGTTTGTCAAAAGAACTTTGCCTTTCATCAGAGTTCTGAACGGTACTATGTATCACATCAAGTCTAAAACATTCCTCATTCTTTTCATCATCTGGGAAATTCATGGCCTTGAAAACATTAAATGTTACTTCTTGGTCCTGTACCCTCATGGTTAATTCTTTTTTTTGTACATCAATAATGGTTCGACCTGTAGCCAAGAATGGTCTCCCGAGGATGATTGGCACGTCTGTGTCTTCCTCCATATCAAGGACAATAAAATCTGTTAGGAAAATGAATTTGTCAACCTTGACCAGCACATCCTCAACTACGCCTCTTGAAAATACGAGCGTTCTATCAGCAAGTTGTAGAGAGACTGAAGTTGGCATTGTTTCTCCAATATGTAATTTCCTGAAAATAGAAAAAGACATCAAGTTAACACTTGCACCTAAATCACACAAAGCCTTACCAAAGTCATGTTCTCATATGGTACAAGGAACAGTGAAACTGCCAGGATCTTTCAATTTTAGAGGAAGTTTCCTCTGAATGATAGCGTTGCATTCTTTTGATAATGCTACTGTCTCGTAATCTCCCAATCTCCACTTTCGTGAAAAAATGTCTTTCATAAATTTGGTATAGCTGGGCATTTGTTCCAACGCTTCTGCAAATGGAATGTTGATATGCAGCTTATTTAACACCTCCAGGAAACGAGTGAACTTCTTGTCCAGTTTGTTTTTCTGAAGACGCTGAGGAAAAGATGGAGGTGGAGTGATCTGTTCTTTTTCCTTTGCTTCTTTTTCCTCCATCTGTTGCTTTGTTTCTTTAGGAACTTCCTCAGCAGTGTTTTTGGCGCAAACATCTTTATTGATTTCAGTACCGCTTTTTAATATGATGGCATGACATTGCTCCTTCACTCGGTTCCTTGGATTTGGTTCTGTGTTGCTGGGAAGATTACCTGGCGGTTTGTAACTCTGAGCATTGGCCAGTTGTCCCATTTGATTCTCCAATGCTTTGATAGAGGCTGAATGGCTTTGATTCAATGTTATTTGATTTTGAACCATAGCTGCTAAAGCATCGTATTTTGCTTCTTGCTTCTTCAACTGCGCCAGCACTTCTATTATTCCTGGTTCTTTTTCATGCTCCTGACTTTTATTTGGTTGTTGGAATCCAGGTGGTGGGTAGTTCTTTTTCCCTGAATTGTTGCTCCATGCGAAATTGGGGTGATTCTTCCACCCTGAGTTATAGGTGTTGGAATATGGATTGTTCCCTTTTCTGTTGAAATTGTTGACATAGTTCACTGTCTCTTCTTGTTGGTTGTAAGATTTTGACTCAGGTACTCCTCCAAATGGTGAACTTGTGGATCCACCATTAACTTGCATGTTAAGAGTTTCCAGATTTTTGCAAATCACATCTAGCTTGGAATTCAGTGCTATGTTGGCTCCAACTTCATAAATTCCTGCAATTCTTTGGATCATGCTCATTTCTGTTGGCCATAAAGAATTGTTGTTGGCCATTTCTTCAATTAAGTCCCAGGCATGATCTTCTCATTTTACCATCAAAGCTCCTCCAGCAGCAGCATCAATTGTGGTTCTCATTATTCCAGAAAGTCCATTATAGAAGGTTTGGACTTGTAGCCACTTTGTGATCTCATGATGAGGACATTTTTGGAGTAAATCTTTGAATCTTTCCCAAGCTTCGCAAAGGGATTCTGAATCTTGTTGCACGAAGGATGTGATGTCATTCCTCAACTTTGCAGTTCTGGCTGGTGGAAAGTACTTTGCAAGGAATTTGGTGGCTAGAGTGTTCCAAGTTGTGATGGAACCTACTGGTAGTGAATGTAGCCAAGCTTTAGCTATGTCCTTCAAAGAGTATGGAAAAACACGCAGTCTCATTGCTTCTTTAGCTGCTCGATTGTAATTGAAAGTACCGCAAACTTCCAGGAAGTTGCTGATGTGGGAATTAAGATCTTCTGTTGCATTTCCCCCAAACTGTACTGACTGCTGAATCATATGTATGCATGTTTTGATGTCACACGTATTTTCTGGTAAATGAGGAAGTACAATACAGGAAATGAAGCCATTGACCACCGGAATGGTTCTGTCTCGAATGGGTATCTGTGGTGCAACTTCCAAAGGTTCAGGTTCCATGTTGACTAAAGCTTCTTGGCCTTCTCGCCATTCCCTTCTCAACAGTCTGATGGTTCTTTTAATTTCTGGGTCAAGCGGTCAGAGTTCAAAGCTTCTGGTTCGTCTCATGTAGTTTCTGAGAACATGAAACATAAGAAAACAAAAACAATAAGTAAAAAGAAATTAGATACAAGTAGCATATCTAACCCCAAAACTAATAGTGAAAGATAAATAAGTCATCGGCAACGGCACCAAAAACTTGACCGTTGCTTACACACACGCGTAAAACGCAAGCGCACGTATCGTACAAGTAGTATAAAAAGTATCGATCCCACGAGGACTTAATACCTAATCTATTAATTTTATGAGGTCAAATGATTACTAGTATCTAATGGGTTGTTTGATTGATTTGAAATGGTGATGATTCTAAATTTAAAAACAAGTAAATAAAATTACACGAAAGTAGGTTTAAGAAAATTAAATATTAGGAAACTAAATTATGCGAAAGCCTCTTTCGATGGTCAGACGCAAATACCCAGTATAACTCAATTGAACCATATGTCTATGTCAACCAAATTAACTGGATTCATTAAGTTTAAGTTCCAATTATGGCTACCCCCGCCCACCAGGTATATGCCTATCCTGTAAGGAAATCTATTAAAGGTTATCTATCCTCAACGAAGATCGTGGGTTATTAAGTCTAAGGCCGAAACCTAAAATTCCTTTGTCAAGTTTATTTTAGATTTACCAGATCAATCTTATTAGTGGCCAATTAACAAGATGCATTAAGCTTAAGACTTAATAAGTAAACCTTTAAATTACCCAAACTATAAAATAATCCCTTATAAACCGGTGATATTAAAATTCATCACAACCCCAGATAACTAACTTAGTTACGACACATAACTAGGGCTATTAAAACTTAAATAAATCCTGAAAAGTAAATGCTGAAAAGTAAATTACTGAAAAATAAATGCTGAAAGTAAAGTCTGAAAGTAAATTGCTGAAAAGTAAATGCTGAAAAGTAAATTGCTGAAAAGTAAATAAAGTAAAAGTACAATAAAAGAGAATGCTGAGGTAAAAGGATCCACTTTTATTACTTCTATTTTAGATATCACCCTTAATATAATATATTAACTTTGCATGATAATTACCAACCAGCCATATAGGCGGTATCCAGATTAAGTCAAATTAATAATTAATTACCAACCGACCAATCAGGCGGTATCCAGTTTAGTCAGGTTAAAATTAATTTAAATAATTTCCAACCGACCAATATGGCGGTATCCTCGTAAAATCAGGTTTTAACTAGTTTATATATTATAATTAAGGGAGATTAATCTAAATATTAGTAATAAAATTTTTACCTTTTACCCCAGCAAAGGGGAGTTACCTCCTCATTTCTGAAAAGTAAAAACTGAAAATTAAAGAAAGAAAAGTACTGTGCGTAAAAGTAAATTACGGAAAGTAAAAACTGAAAAGTAAAGAAAAGAAATTGTGAAAGCGGAAATTAATTACTGAAAGCTGTAAATAAACAAACAAGATGCAATCTTCTTAGTATTCTTAAGGAATTCCTTAGAAGAAAGTATGAATTTACAAATGAAATGGCTTGGTATTTATAGGCAAAATTTTTCCTCCATCAAATCATCCACCAAATCCATTATTAATTGCTCCACTAATTGCTCCACCAAATCCATTATTAATTGCTCCACTAATTGCTTATCATGTTTGGTGGTGATTTGATAATTTTTATTATTTATTTATTAATTTATTTTTTGCTTTGAAAATGATTGAAAATGACTTTAATAATTACACAAAAAACACTTCTGGATGGTTTATCAATTTCGGGCATGAAATATTCAGAATTTGAAATTATTTTGTCTTTCAAAGTTGTAGATCTTTGAGTCTTATTTCATCTGGAACTTGATTCAGCTCAATCCGATATCGGCGTAAATAGTTATGCCAAAATACGAAAGATGCGTGAAATTGGAATTTCCAAAATTGCACTTCGTTAAAACGCCATTTCAAGTTTCCAATCTCCAAAATTAATATGTCAAGTCCAATTTTTGCCCTTATTTGACCCACATTTCATCCTAAATGATTTCATTGTATCCCAATATTATTTTATCTGCAAAATAAACTAAAACACATCAAAACGTTCATCAAACCTGAGAAACTAAACAAAATATTAAGTAAAAGGGGCGGTAAATATTGATATATTTTCTGCTCATCAATAACACAAAGCAATAACATACAGAAAATAAATAATGGAATGATAAAAGAGATACGACTAAGGCCGACATCTATATGGGACCTCATACACCCGATTGAACGTATTTCACATTCAATCAAGCATACTTCGTCCGGCGCGGCGACATATCACGGTAAAGGTAGCTTTTAGGCATTTCCCTCGAATGGAGGATCTTTAACCCAACATGATTAGCCCATGTGAACGAGATAGCAATGCGTAAATAAATAAAGCAATAACAAGCGGAAAGTAAATAACATAATAATAAAAGAGATGCGACCAAGGCCAACATCTATATGGGACCTCGTATACCCGATTGAACGTATTTCACATTCAACCAAGTATACTTCGTCCGGTGCGGCAAAACGTCGTGGTAAAGGTAGCCTTTAGGCATTTCCCTCAAATAGAGGACCTTTAATCCATCATGATTAGCCCATGCGCCCGAGATAGCAATGCATGAATAAACAAAGCAATAAGACGTAAAAAGTAAATAACAGAATAATAAAAGAGATGCGACCAAGGCCAACATCTATATGGGACCTCATATGCCCGATTGAACGTATTTCATATTCAACCAAGTATACTTCGTTCGACGATACCAAACGTTGTGCTAAAGGTAACCTTTAGGCATTTCCCTCGAATAGAAGACCTTTAATCCACATGAATATCCCTTGCGCACTAGATAACTATGCATGAATAAACAAAACAATAATAGGTAAAAATTAAATAACATAATAATAAAATAGATGCGACCAAGGCCGACATCTATATGGGACTTCGTATGCCCGACTGAACGTATTTCACATTCAATCAAATATACTCGTCCGGTGCGGAAAAACATCATGGTAAAGGTAGCCTTTAGTCATTTCCCTCGAATGGAGGACATTTACCCAACATGATTAGCCCATGCGCACTAGATTAACAATGCATAAAGAAACAAATAAGGCAATATCATGCGGAAAATAAATAACAGAATAATAAAACACGAACAATGAATGAACACAAAATTAAATAACAAAATGAAACATGTGCTTGAAAGTTTTCTCAAGCGGTATGTGGAGTTGTATCCTAAGTACAGACCACACTACCGTCCATTCGGATTCGGCTACGGATTTTACGTTTGGGTTTCCATTTGATATACCGCAAGAGATAGCACGCAATCATTAACCAACATGGATAAAAATAATAGATGTGAACCATAAAGATGCATGCGAGGAAATAATAATAAATAATTGAAAAGATAAATAGTAAATGGGGCCCTCAGGTCTTACCTTTTAAGTTGCTCATCGAAAGTGCGTTACATCATCACCGGAAGGGTTAATGCTCCGTAACTTTTCTGGTTCACTAGTTCAATATTTTGTTCACTGTTTCACTGTTTTGAGCCGCTGATTTCTCTGTTTTCTGATTCTGTTTCACTGCTATTTTTTTCTCGGTTTTGGCACTGTTTTGGTTATATTTCGGAACTGTTTCACGGTGGTTTTAGGACTATTTTCAGGGGTTATTTTTAAATGAAATAAGGGACTATTTTCAGGGGTGTGTCGGTGGTTAACGGGGCTGTGTTGTTGATTTGTTTGATCAGTAAAGGGGGTGTTATGTTTAGTTATGAGGGTTGTTTATGGCTAGGATTGACGGCCTTATTGCTGATGATTTACGTTGGTGGCTTAAGGCTTGTTTCTCACGGTTAGCTGCTGTTGAGTGAGGGCTAGGTGTTGGTTAGTGGGGAGACTTGGTGGCTGCTGTGCGCGTGTTTTGAGTGAGAGAGAGCTAGGTGAAGGTTTGTGTTTAGATTTTATTGTTTACTCGATCAGTTGGGTTTGTTGTTTGGATCTTTTGTTTGATCGGTAATGTGTGTAAATGGGTTTCGTCACCGAGAGTTATTATTTTTGGGAAGTGTCCATTGAGAGAGAATGAGGGTGATGATGGTGGATATGGTCGAGTGGGTTTTTGAGAGGAAGCCTTTTACCGAGAGTCATGAGTGTGAGTCGTGTCAATGGTTTAGGGTTTCTTGTGCGTGAATCAGAGAGGGAGTGCCAGAGAGAGTCCAGGGTTTGGATTTTGGACTCTTTTTATAATAGTGCATGTTAGGGATTCATTGTGTGTGCATGGCTTGAAAAGGGAACAAACCAAGCAAATATTGGTGTGTTTAATTAATTTATTTAAGGAAAAAATATTGTGTATTCTTGCTTGGGGAATATCTTTAATTTGGAATGTGATTTATTTAGATTTTGGCATATGTTAAATGTGTTTTGAATTTTGGATTGGATTTAGTGGGCCTTGGGTGTGATGGGCTTTTCATGGGTTGCCAGCGTTTTGGACCGAGGCTAATATTTAAAACAGAGATTGATCGAGCGAACCCGGTGCCAAACAAAAGAATTAAATTTTGATAAGGTATTAATTTTTAAATTTTTCCCTTTCGACGTCCGTTTCCCGCGACTTCCGCAACTTATCGGGTAGTGCCTCTATATGAGGCTCATCATTGGGCTTTATGCAAAAATACAGTGTCTATAGTCGCCCCCACTTTGATGGGGCTTGTGTATTGTGTGACATTGACAACCCTATCAAAGTTATGCATGCATTTTTACTTTCTTGGTTTGTCGGCTGTCGTACTTACCTGCTGCTTTGAGAGATGCTTCGAACTGAGTTGATGTGGTAGTGAGGTGTTTGACCCCTGGTTCATTCCCGAACCGTTACTTGATGAAAGAGGGTTCATTCCTGAACCGTTACTGAGTTGAGGTGGTTCATTCCCGAACCGTTACTTGATGAGAGATGGTTCATTTTTGAACCGCTACTTGAGTTGAGATGGTTCATTTTTGAACCGTTACTTGATGAGAGATGGTTCATTTTTGAACCGTTACTTGAGTTGAGATGGTTCATTTTTGAACCGTTACTTGATGAGAGATGGTTCATTTTTGAACCATTACTTGATGAGAGATGACTCATTTTTGAACCGTTACTTGATGAGAGATGGTTCATTTTTAAACCGTTACTTGAGTTGAGATGGTTCATTTTTGAACCATTACTTGATGAGAGATGGCTCATTTTTGAACCGTTACTTGATGAGAGATGACTCATTTTTGAACCGTTACTTGATGAGAGATGGCTCATTTTTGAGCCGTTATTTGATGAGAGGTGGCTCATTTTTGAACCGTTACTTGATGAGAGATCGCTCATTTTTGAACCGTTCCTGAGTTGCTCATCTTTGCCGTTTTTTTTTCAATAAAAAACCTGCGAACATAAAACAAAAATTGCATGTATGTGACATGTATGCATTTATGCATGAATGTATTTCCTATTCCGATGGGTTATACCTTCCTTATGCTCTTTGGTGCCTTTTGCATATAAAAATCTTTAGTCGCCCCCTGGCCTGCTTATAGTTTCCTCCTGGAAATTTTACTCTGGTGATTGCTCAGTTTTCTTTGGTCTCATGGCTCAAGATCCCGTTATGTCCCTTATTATCGAGGTGGTAGACTGGTCGTCCCCAGACCACTGCTTGCACTAGGTCAAGGTAGACTACGTGATGTGTCACTCCATATCAACATACTATATTACATGCTATGAAATAGTTATACATATTATTGTCCTCTAAGAATGCCTAGTAATGAGACCAGAGAACCTCCAAAGCACTCAATGCAAGTCAAATCCGAGTTTTTGAATAAATGATCTAAGCTACACTCAAAGTATGTATGTGTAAAGGTTTTTTACAGTTTGATTCCTAGGTAAGCCAAATCAATGATTTTGTTGAAAAATTTGGATCGACGAGTCAAACCACCCTAGATGTCTCAATTATGCTTTGTAATTGCTTTTTCGTGCTCAATGTGATATTTTTTCTTTTTCTCTTGTCTCTCTTTCTCTCTTTTTCACGGGTCAAAGGTTTTTTACACCATGATAGGTTTCTCCTCATGGTGTTGGGTTTTCTAGGTCAAACCAAGATCAATTAAGCAATGAAACATGTGAATAAATCAAAGTAAAGTAGCGGAAAATACTCAATTTGATCGGCTTTTGGATGCGATGAACACAAAATTCTGCTCCTTTTGTGATTCGGCCAAGCCCCTTGAATTTGATCTTCAAGCTCCAAGCTTTGTGTGTTGATTCCAAGCACAAGGATTGGTTTCCCTATCACCTTTGAATGACTTATTTGAGTGTTGGCTCTTGGAAATTTTGCAACAAAATTTTCATCTTCTTCCTTGTGTGACTCTCGGCTAAGCCAAGAGAAAAAGAAAGAATTTGGGCGTGAGAGAGGGAGAGAAGTGAGATGAGTGTTGTGTAATCTAATTACAAAAAAGAAAGTCATATACCAAAAATAAGAAAAATGGTAAAATGTCTTTCAAACCATCACACTTGTGTGTTTTACACACAATCACCTACCAACAACTTCCATCAACTTAAAGTGACAAAGTTGACTAGTGATATGACTTGTGAGCCCCACTTGATTCAAAATCCTAGTGGGTCCGCAACACATCCCGGGCTCGGGTTCGCTTATTCCGAATTAACGAATTTTCCGTTGCGACGTAATTAAATCAAATTTAATTAAATAATTATGTCTAGCAAAATTACTATTCACATCGCTAGCGAATTAATTCTAAATTTACTCGTTCGCCCGAATTAAAATCTAATTTTAATTCCGCGTCGAAATTTAATTTTGTTTAATATATCGAATATATTATTTTATCGATTAATTCCAAATTAATCGTTCTCTCTCTTTAAATAGTATTTTATCCCAGATAAAATCTCTCTGTAATTAATCCTAGATAATTTTCTCTCTCTTATAATTAATCATAGATTAATTATGTTCGAGTCATACATCATCGGTGGATCTTGGGGAAGTGACCCATGAGATCCCTGGATATGTTGGCAGTAAGTCCGGTCGTCGGACTATCCGAACACGTACGTACCTGGTACTACATTTTTACCGATTTACAAGACATGGTTGGCTTGTAGCAAAGCACTGTGCCTACCCAATTCTCCAGAAATATTATTAATGGAATATATAATCTGTATCAGGCGTAGTATACGTTGTATTGCTTGCGATCCAGTATGGGATGTCACATGCTAGGCCTGGGGCTGGAATTGTGTCTGCCCCGTACGAAGCATATATCAGATCTCTGGTAACTAGTCTCTATAATTGGATAAACATGACCTAGTCATATTATCCCGATAGCTGCAGCATACAAGAGTACCAGTTCCTTATCCTACCTGACCATCATCTCCATATGACTGAAGTGATACTTCCATCTTGACATCACACCCAATACACTACAATTCTCAATATACCCAGAAGAGGCGTACATAGAACCTGTTAAAGCCCTGGACGACCAAAACCAAAGTATATTTATTTTCGCAAGTATTAGCGATGCAAGTCTCAGGTTAAGACAAAATACACCTACCCTGATTCGGACTTCCATAGACACATAGTCATACTACCAATGGAATTCCGAGGGGTCTATCTAGAGCAAAGCTGTTTCCGTACCATCGGTTAAACACAACCTCATATCACACTTGCATGAGTATCCAATACCCAAATATATGAGAACTATGCCGTTATGCTCTCACAACGCGCACAAGTGCAATACTAGTCTATTCCGCATTATCGATGTCCAGTCTCGATAATACTACGACTAGGGACATTTTAATGATTAAACCTTAGTGGATTAATACTGTCTCATATCTTATTAATCCGGAACTAATCATATGGACTTTTATCATTTATGTATCTTGGTAATCCAATTACAAATGATAAAAGAGCAATTTCCTTTGTCACATAGTTAATTTGTACAACAACACCATGTTCTGTACAAATAGTGATGCTATGGGTCATAATTGTCCAACAATCTCCCACTTGGCCTATAGCCAATCACTCAAGTGTCCTACACTTGAACTATGTACGGGTTGCTCAAACTTCTGCTGAGAAACAGCTTTCTTCAGCGGATTTGCAAGGTTATCATCTGATGCGATTTATTCGATCATCACATCGCCACGATGTATGATCCGAACGAATCAGATGAATATTGAGGTGCATACTTGGATCGTTGATGAGACCATTAATTCTTTTGCATGTGCTGTAGCCTATTTAAGATTATTATAGATCCAAATCGCTTCTATTGCGGCTCAGCTGCAACAATATTCCGATTTTGTTGTTTATTCGGCAACAGTATCTTGCTTGGAAGATTTCCAGCTCACTGTTCCGTTATTCAAACTATATAGTACCCTTATTGCGACTTACAGTCGTTTTTGTTGGTTTGGAAACTTGCAGCAGTGAACCCAGTCACTTCAAGTTCTCATTCTCCATAGCTTAAGAAAGCATCCTTAGTTCATCTAAGATACTTAAGGATGTTCTTAACATCAATCCAGTGACTATCACTTGGATTGGCCTGATTGTGACTTCTTATGCTCAAAGCATATGAGACACCAGGTCGCGTACATATCTTTCAATGTACGAGTTCTTGGAGAGTGCCAACAACTTTTAGATCTATCCCAATAGATCCTTATTCCTAGAATAAAGGTTGTCTCTCCCAAGTATTTTATGGAGAATTTTCATGAAAGCCAAGCTTTCACCACCATTGTATTATGGGAATGTCATCTCTAAGAAATGATATATCATCATTATTTGGTAAAATCACTATCAGTGCGCTCCCACTAACCTCCTTATATACACAAGAATTATTTTCATTTTTGAATTAAATCATATACCATTTTGATTACATCAAAACGATAATTCCAAGAATTCAATGCTTGCTTCAATCCATAAAGGGATCGAATTAACCTGCAAACCTTGTTTACATGTTTTAGTATACAAAACCGTCAGGATGTTGTAAACATCCTCCAAAAGGTTTTCGTTTAAGGAAAATGATTTTGACGTTCAGCTGCCATATTTCATAAATGAAACATACAGTATTAGCAGACATTATCCAAATGGATTTAATCATGGCAACGGATAAAAGGTTTCTTCATAATCGACAAAATGTTGATAACGATACCTTTTCGCTACAAGCCTAGCTTTGTACGTTGGTTCACTGCCATCCATGTATGTCTTCCTTGAAGACTCATATAGTACCAATAGGCATAATGCCTTCCGATACATCAACCAGTGTCTAAACTTGGTTGGTATACATGGAATCCATTTCAGACAACATGGCACTTTGCCATAATAGGGAGTCGATACCTTGTATCACTTTCTCATACGTAGTCAGTTCGTGTTCCTCAATAAGATTGACATCTTTACGATGTGAGATCAGAAACCCATACCTCCCAGGTTGTTTTCTGACTCTCTCCGACTTACGCGGTTCTTGTGTATTTGAAGATTATGGTACAATTTCATCCCTGATGAACTGTTTGTGTTCCATTAAGGAATCGGTGCTTGGAACAGTATTACTCCGATTTTCATCGAGTTTTACTTTCCTCCCACTTACCACTGCATATAGGTATTCCTTTTAGGAAAATCGCATGGAGAGCAACAATTAAATTGTTCTCTTGTGAGTTATATAAGTACTATACTTTGGTTTCCCTAGGATAACCTACAAATTAGGCACTTATTCGATTTGGGTTCTAGTTTGTTATCATCCAAACATATGCCCAGCATTCCCAAATCTTCAGGAATGAGAAAACCCGGTTTCTTTCATTTTCATATCTATTATGAAGTCTGTCAAACAGATTTTTCATGGAACCTTATTCAAAATAAATATTGCACTATTTAATGCGTATCCCTAGAAGGAAAATGGTAGCTCAGAGCGACTCATAATTAACCTAACTATGTCCAACAAAGTTCGATTTCTCTGTTTGGACACACCGTCAGATTGAGGTGTTTCGGGAGGAGTCCACTATGAAAGAATACTATACTCTTTCAGGTAGTCAAGAAGCTTATTGCTTAAGTATTTTCCATCATGGTCTAATCGTGACGGTTTAATACTTTAGCCAGTCTGTCTGTCTACTTCGTGTCGAAACTCTTTGATTTTATCAAAAGTTTTCGATTCGTGTTTCAAAAGAAACACATAACCATAACGCGATGCCACATCCGTAAAGGTTACGAAGTATTCATATTGACCTCTAGCCTAGCTAGATATGGGCCCACTTACGTCACTATGAACGAGAGTTAACAGATCGGTGGCACTTGCACTTTTACCAAGTAAAAGGTGTTTTAGGCATTTTGCCTAATAAACTAGATTCATAGACCTAATTTGAATAGAATCAAATCCTTCCTATTATCCACTCTTCAAAATTGTGGATATACGAGTCTTGTTAATGTGTCCCAGACAACAATGCCACAAATAAGTCTCATCTTATTAATTCAGTTTGAGCTATTTGTTGTCATGTTATACGTTTCAGATTCATTTATATTCAAAATATAAATATTGTTATTCACATCTAATATGTTTATCTCAATATCATCTTTATAAAATAAAACACTTTAGTGTTCTAGAATATAAAAGTATACCCGCAACGGGTTAAACTTAGATATTGAGATAATGTTTCTAGTCAAACTAGTTACATTTAAATAGTTTCCTAATTTAAGTACATACAAAAAGGTAGTTCCTAAACTTAGGTTTCTATGGTTAAAACAGCGACTCTCCTCCCATTTTCGACTCGCAAATCGATCTCAACTGAAGTCAGTCTCCTGCTTATCAGCAGATCCTGCACATCAGTACATATATTTATGTACAACACTTAGTATCAAAAATCCAATTTTGGAACTAATAGTGAACATGTTTATGACAAACAAGCTTGAAGTCGGAGCCTTGCCCGTTTTCTCTTCCTTCACGTCTACCTTGTCCATACGGTAGTCATTTCTCAGTGACCCCGTTTGCTACAGTTTAGGTAGACATCTTGGGATATGTCATTTGTCTTCCAAGAAGACTGTGATGATTTTGCCTTTGCCCCTTTTAGAAGCTATGGCTCTGCCTCCTAGAGCATAGCCATCAACTCTCCAAGAGTTTACTCTCGGTTCACAATGAACCTGCCCCAACTTGCGGGTAGAGACTATAAGATCAAATCTTTGGTAGTCTCGGCCACGTAGGTAATGCCCAGCTAACCTAGCTAATCGATGTCAGCAATCATCTGCGACACCTAGTGCTCGACAGATGTACCCTCTGACATACACAAGCGAAAGAGCTTCTTTTGTAATTTGTACTTCTAAGATCTAAGAATAGATCTATGAAGATCTTTAATTTCATCATCATGGTTCAAGGATCTAATCCTTAATTCTGACGATAGAATTAAAGAGTCATTGCAGTAAGCATAACAGATTGAGCACTAAAGTTATCATCACCATGAGTCTTCCAAAACTCATTGTTGATTGTGTTTTCAGGCACTATGGTATTTAAAACAGCACGACAAGGGTAAAAGGGTAATTCCCTTCTTGGGCGAGATCATTAATACCGACCTGACCCATGAAAAGCCAGCAGCAAGGGCCCAAGCACTTCGCAACAAGAGGCCGAGCACATTATGGTTACAGACCGAGCTCTTTATGATCGGGTGCTGAGCACTTTGGTGTAAATAACCGAGCATTATTAGATCGACAGCAGTATTCTCAATTTAGAGGACTATCATGACCGACCTCATTAAGACCGACTATACAGCAAGACATACTCAATATCAATATAAAATAAAACACTTTAGTGTTCTATTATGTTTATCTCAATATCATCTTTATAAAATAAACCACTTTAGTGTTCTAGAATATAAAGGTATACCTGCAACGGGTTAAACTTAGATATTGAGATAATGTTTCTAGTCAAACTAGTTACATTATAATAGTTTCCTAATTTAAGTACATACCAAAAAGGTAGTTCCTAAACTTAGGTTTCTACGGTTAAAACAGCGACTCTCCTCTCGTTTTCGACTCGCAAATCGATCTCAACTGAAGTTAGTCTCCTGCTTATCAGCAGATCCTGCACATCAGTACATATATTTATGTACAACACTTAGTATCAAAAATCCAATTTTGGAACTAATAGTGAACATGTTTATGACAAACATGCTTGAAGTCGGAGCCTTGCCCGTTTTCTCTTCCTTCACGTCTACTTTGTCCATACGGTAGTCATTTCTCAGTGACCCCGTTTGCTACAGTTTAGGCAGACATCTTGGGATATGTCATTTGTCTTCCAAGAAGACTGTGATGATTTTGACTTTGCCCCATTTAGAAGCTATGGCTCTGCCTCCTAGAGCATAGCCATCAACTCTCTAAAATTTTACTCTCGGTTCACAATGAACCTGCCCCAACTTGCGGGTAGAGACTATAAGATCAAATCTTTGGTAGTCTCGGCCACGTAGGTAATGCCCAGCTAACCTAGCTAATCGATGTCAGTAATCATCTGCGACACCTAGTGCTCGACAGATGTACCGTCTGACATACACAAGCGAAAGAGCTTGTTTTGTAATTTGTACTTCTAAGATCTAAGAATAGATCTATGAAGATCTTTAATTTCATCATCATGGTTCAAGGATCTAATCCTTAATTCTGACGACAGAATTAAAGAGTCATTGCAATAAGCATAACAGATTGAGCACTAAAGTTATCATCACCATGAGTCTTCCAAAACTCATTATTGATGGTGTTTTCAGGCACTATGGTATTTAAAACAGCACGACAAGGGTAAAAGGGTAATTCCCTTCTTGGGCGAGATCATTAATACCGACCCGACCATGAAAAGCCAGCAGCAAGGGCCCAAGCACTTCGTAATAAGAGGCCGAGCACATTATGGTTACAGACCGAGCTCTTTATGATCGGGTGCCGAGCACTTTGGTGTAAATAACCGAGCATTATCAGATCGATAGCAGTATTCTCAATTCAGGACTATCATGACCGACCTCATGAAGACCGACCATACAGCAAGACATACTCCGAAGATGACTCCCTATCCTTGCGGATAAGAAGACAGTCCTACCTTCATAGAGATACTGATGAAGACAGTGTCCTAGAAGGATAAAGGAAGTAGAGATAGATTTGATAAAGGTTTCCTTGTGGGAACAGGAGATTATTTCAAATAGGAATCCACATACTAGAAGGAATCTGATTTCTTCACTATTATAAATAGAAGGGTAGATTATGTGTAATGGATCAGAATCAATATCAATCTTATTGTGCTAAAAATTGTAAAGCATAAGAGATACAAGTTTCAGCAATAAAAGAATAGTCCTGTTTGTGTCCGTGGACGCAGGTCGGATAAAAATCCACCGAACCACGTTAAAACTCCTTGTTTGATTGGCGTATTATCTACCTTCTGCTAAGTTTGCCTTTGGTTTCCCCCATAACCAAACAAATTCACTATTGAAGGAGGATTACTTCGGGAGTGATATTCCCATATTACCCTGAGACCAAAATCCGCCATCAACAGTTGGCGCCGTCTGTGGGGAACCTCAACAAAAAGCATTTCGCGTAGAAAGACAATGGCAGAAGGCGAAAATCATCAATCTTCGGGGAGTCCAGCAACAGACTAGATGAAAAAGATGGAAGAAAGCATGAAATCCATGATGGATCGGCTGGAGAGAATGGAGGGAACGAACAACGAGAGACTAGACGTCGGAACCAGTCGAAGAAGAAGTGAAAGAGCAGAAGGGAAAAATGTGAAAGACACAAGTGAAGAGGATAGACCCAGGAGGAGGGGCCCCTATGGGATAAAATCCGTAGTTGTAGACAAATTTCACAAACAGAGGACACGTGGGAAGAAGAAGAAGAAGGAAGACCATCACCGGATCCCTCATATGACAGTCTCCGCGACTCCAGAAGAGAGGACAGGGAGCATAACGAAAGTGTACGGGAAATTCCAAGGCATGAGGAACACCGCACCCGGGGCAATAGACACACAGAGGGGCACAGAATACGACATGGCGGCACAAGCAGTGAAATAAAGTCTTTGTTAAAAAAGAGATGACCAAGTGGGGAGTAGGCCTCAAGACCGATGCAAGTGATGCCCGGGACAGTGAGGAGGAATCTCCCCTCACGAAAGAAATAAAATCGGCAAAATTCCCAAAGCGATTCAACATGCCGACCATGGCACCTTACAAAGGCCACTCTGACCCGAAATCACACATCGAAAGCTTTGTCCTGTTGATGGAACTCTAGGGAGTGGTAGGAGATGCCATCTGCAAAGTGTTCCCCCTAACGCTAGGTGGACCCGCCATCCTATGGTACAGAAGTCTGGCCCCGGGGAGCATCGGAAGCTTCACACAGCTCAAAAGGTCGTTCGTTCGACACTTCAAAGGGGCCTGCGTCCCCAAGAAGACGATTGAGAATTAAGGCTTATGAAACAAGGAGACGACGAGCCCCTAAAAATTTTCATCGAAAGGTATCACAATATGGTACTCGAGGTCGGAGGGTACGAGTCCAAAGAGGCATTGGAAAGTTTAAAGGGAGCCCTAAGGGTCGGAAGACTATGGACTCACCTAAGAATCCAAGACACACCAGATTATGCCACCGCTCTAGAGGTAGCCCGGAAATTTGTCTTGTTAGAAAGCAAAGAAAAGATCTCCCGAGGGGGACAACCATTCGAGAAAGAACAACAAGAACAGAGGCCCCCCGACGACCGGACAGGGAATTCAAAAAATTCAATCCGAAACCCAAAGAATTCAAACCGATACCTCGAATAGATCAGAAAAGAGGGGTCGTGACCCAAGAAAATCATGTAGTCCGAGAAGAAGCGTACATTCCCCTGAGCAAGCCACCAGGGCAAATCATCCTGGAGATACAGGAAAAAGGCCTCTTGATAGAACCCGACCTCAAGAGATTCCCCCCGGATAAAAGAAACCAGAAATCTTACTGCATACATCATAATCTGAGGGGGCACACAACGGAAAGATGCAAGGATCTACGGGAACAGATGGAGGACCTAGCCCGAAATGGGTATCTAAATAATTATATCAACCATGAGGCCATGGCTGCCAGACAGAGGGCACGAGGCCGGCAGGTGAACATCATCGCAGGGGGGAAAACACTGGCCGGAGACTCTAACCGGTCAAGAAAAAGCTATAGCCGAATACAGGGGGACAGAAGTGCTGGAAATGAAAAAGTCCCCAGTACCACGAGGAAGTCGGTCGGTACCCATAATGTTCACTGACAAGGACGCTCCAGGGGTGAGTTTCCCCCATGACGATGCGCTAATAATCAAAGCTACAATCAGCGGCACAGAGGTAGATAGAATCCTGGTTGATCCCGGAAGCGCGGTAGACATAATCTCCAAAGAAGCTTTAGAAAGCCTGGGAGTGGAGTACGTAACCCTAACCAATGACGGCACCCCCTGTACGGTTTTGGAGGCTCAACGGTCATCCCGCTGGGGAGAATACAACTGGCAACAACCATCAGAACTCACCCCAGGACCCGCACAGTTATGGTAAACTTCACTGTGGTGGACTGCCTGAGCAGTTACCAAGTCATTATCGGCCGACCTTTTATGATGAAAACAAAGGCTGCGATGTCCTGCTATCACTTAAAACTAAAGTTCCCCACCCGGGAAGGGATTGGAATCATGTGCGGGAGTCAGAAGATAGCCCGTAGCTGCTTTGCCACTCTCTCACGAAAGACCCTCTGCATTGAAGAAGGCACCAAGAAGAGGCAGATGGGCGAGAACGAGAGAAGGAACCAGGTCCCCGCCCGGATAAAGTTGCCCGGCTAGGAACAGCTGAAGAGTTAGAAGAAATAAAATTGTTCGGACCGAAAAAAGGCATAAAGATAGGGGGAAACTTGGACGAAACCCTAAAAAAGGGCCTGTTAGAATGTCTATGGGAATACCCCGACATCTTCGCGTGGGGACACAATGACATGCCCGGGATTGACCCAAAATTCATCAGTCACCGCTTTGCAGAAAACCCGTCACTAAAACCGGTCAAACAAAAGAGAAGGATCTTCAATCAAGAACGGTGTAGAGCGGTGGCATCTGAGGTGGAAAAACTGTTAAAAGCCGGCTTCATTAGAGAAGTAAAGTACCCCGAGTGGGTGTCAAACGTAGTATTGGTAAAGAAGTCCAATGGAAAATAGAGGATGTGTGTAGATTTCACCGACCTCAATAAGGCGTGTCCAAAAGATAGCTTTCCTCTACCAAATGTAGATCAACTGGTAGACGCAACTGCCTGCCAAGGACTACTATGCTTCATGGATGCCTTCTCAGGGTACAATCAGGTCAGGATGCATCCTGCAGACGAGGAGAAAACCACTTTTATCACCGATCAAGGATTGTACTGCTACAAGGTAATGCCTTTCGGACTGAAGAACGCAGGGGCAACTTTTCAAAGCAACCCGACAAGGGACGGAAACTCAATATAAAGTCTCTCTCAAAATGACCCGCAGAGAGTTGTAAGAAGGGCAGCATGTCCCCGAATATGAATAAAACTTTCTTTTCCAAAATTTTCACCCACTCTTCTAAAAAGTAAAAAAAAATTTGAACCATATTCAAAACCCCGGGGACATACTCAATACAACGGTCCAGGGTGAAAAAAACACAAAACACGCAACTACCCGACCACGGCTACCACCATAAAGAAGCACAAGTCACCCCAGAATCAGTCAACTCCGTACAAGCATTAAACAGCAGGGACGAATGTGAATCAGAGTATAGATCCGAGAGAAGCATTTCACGGGGAGAGATGATACCCCCGTGGCGATTGCTTACTCCAGTGTTACCGAACATAAGGAGGAATATGTCCTTAATGTTTCGAAACACCTCGGGGCTGGATCTTGTTCCGCCGAGGTCCCTTGACTATTCGGCTCGGGGTCGGGTTACGTCCCACCGAGTCATGCTCATTGGTCTGGGGACAGGACATTCCCCCAGAACCAAGTGTCTCTCTTAGCACGGGGTCCTCGGAATATTCAGGGACATACTCGATGCAGAGGATCCGCGAGAAGCATAGCACGGGGAGGGATGATACCCCCGTGGCGATTGCTTACTCCAGTGTTACCGAACATAAGGAGGGATATGCCCTTAATGTATCGAACACTCTTTGATCCTCACTTGCCCGATGTAATGGATCCTGGGAAAGCATAGCACGGGGGATGACGATGCCCCCGTGACGATTGCTAGCTCCAGTGATGCCAGACCTAAGGAGGAATGTGCCCTTAGTATCCCGGACACTCTTTGATCCATTCATCATTTGGATCCAAGAGAGGCACAGCACGGGGATGCGTTGTGCCCCCGTAGCGTGTGCCTGCTCCAGCGTGGTAAGGAGGAGCCCTCGTACAATACACATGCTCCACAGTGACCCGACGTATAGAGGATGTGCCCTTACCATTTAAGCGCTCTCCTGATCCAAATCCTGGTTCGCCGGGACACTGAATTGAAAGATTCAGAATTATGTTTTGGAGGCCTCGGACAGGACGCTGTTCTGAGGTATCCGTGCTATTATTTACACTCTTTCGGTTTTTATTTTTTCTAAATTTTGTTTTTCATCGGTCTGAAAAGGGGAAGCCCAAGACAGATTCGATAGGGCATCAAAGGTTGATTCCCTTCCTTTTCGGAGCAAGTACCAATGATTGTTCGGCTCGGGGCCGGACTCGTTCCGCCGAGGCCACTTTACTTATCAGCTCGGGGTTGGATTTCATTCCGCCAAAGCCATTTAGTTATCAGGCTCGGGGCTGGATTACGTTCCGCCGATGCCATTCAGTTATTCGGCTTGGGGCTGGATTTCGTTCCGCCGAGGCCACTTGGTTATACAGCTCGGGGTCGGACCAAATCCCACCGAGTCTATCTTTTGGACTGGGGACGTAACATTCCCCCAGGGCCAAGTGTTCCTTACAGCTCGGGGTCGGGTAACGTCCCACCAATTGCATCTCACCTGGGGACGTATCATTCCCCCAGGGCCAAGTGTTCTTTACAGCTCGGGGTCAGGTTACGTCCCACCGATTACATCTCACCATCCGTATACTCCACAACTCAGAGTCAATCCTCGACCACTGAAAAATTGGGTCTCGGTTCGTATTACCCACTCACGAACGAGCCTTAAATAAATCATTTGAAGAAGAACACCCAGAATAAGGGACAAAAGAGAAAAGCAGAAAACACATACATATATATATTCAAAAATATATATATATATATATATATGAAGTTTTATTACAAAAAAAAGACAAGTGTACACAGGGCCCCGTCCGGGTTACCCCTTTTTTAATCAGCCCGCACAGGGGCAAGAAGTTCTTCCTCGGCTGGCTCAGACGACAGGTGGATCGGTTCAGTCTCAAGAGGAGGAACAGCAGCTTCAGCCTCGGCGACATGGGAGACCCCTACTTCAAGGATAGGAGGTGGAATCGCAGGATTGTCCTCGCCAGGAGCAGGAACCTCAGGTCGGTCTTCTTGGGAAACCTGCGGGACCGGAACAACAGAAATCGGGTCGGGATCCATCGCTTCCTCGGAAGAAGGGGGAGCCACTTTTGAAACTCGTCCTCAGATATTTCCCCTTTACAGAAACGGATGGCTGCATGGATCGGCCCCATATCCAGGTCAGACAGCACCATTGGTATAATTTCAGCACAATCACCGACCCCTTCAAGACGAATTGAGTCCCTCTCGGCCTCCCACTCAAGCTCTCTATCCCTGAGATTGGCACGGGCCCGTCCCAGTTCCTCCTCCTTGGCCCGCAGCTTATACTCCACGCTGCCTATTTCCACCTTGAGGATCCCAATCTCAGTCCAGGCGTCCACCAAACTCGCCTTAGCTTCTTCAGCGTTACGCTTAGAGAGTAGCAGCAGCCTTAAGAGCTTTTTTTGTTTTGACAGCATCAACCGCAGCCAGCTCGTGATCCCTATTCCTCTCTTCAGCACTAGCCAACTTGGCCTCCACTTCAGAAAGACGATTATGAAGCCTCTGGGCTTGTCCGCCTTCGGACAAAAGGCTTATAAACAGGTCCTTATCTTGGCCGCCAAATAATTCGCCTGCTGAGAAGAAAAAAGAAGTTAGAAAAATAAAAAGTCTGAAAGACACCACGAATATAGAAGAGAAGTAAAAAAAGTGACCTGGGCCAGCTGGGAGCACAACTTCACAACTACCTCCTCGGGTGAAAGGTCCTCAAACCTCGGAATCTTCTCAGGAGGTACGGCCCCGGCCAGCTCATTGAAAGCCGATATCAAATGGGAAGTAGCCTCCCTAATATTCTTCCTAAGATCATCAATTCCAAGAACCACAGCACCCTTTAGTTTCTTGGAAGGACCCTCCTGCCGAACTGGAGCTTCTCTGCCCGGAGCCTCCTCCTCCTCCAATTCCAGCCTTAATTGAGGATCCACAGCTCCAAACCGACGCTTCCTTCTCCGGGAAGATCTCGGAGGGCTATCAGGACAGGTAACACCCATTGGAAGCACCCCGGAAGGCGAAGACCGAACTTGAGAGCCCGGACGCCCCATCTCTTCAACCACCTTCCCGACCTCAGAAGTTTCAGGCCGTTTCCGAGAAGTACCAGCTCCGCCAGGGCTAGTTTTCTTCGAAACACCGGTCAACCGATCAAGGTACTTTGGTCTCTTCGACATACCTGCAAAAAACAAAGACAAAAGAAAGGTTCAGGACCTGAGCATAAAAAAAAAAAAAAAAAAGACATCAAACATAATAAATAAAATGAGGGAGCTGGCTAAGAAGATCAACATGCATCTACCTATACGACCCGAGACCTTGGGAGGAATGGCCCGTATAAGCCCTGATTCAAAGAATGTCGCATCATTTACCAACTCCCTCCAATGACCGGCATATCGCCGAGCCCAGAATACCCGGTTCCGGACCTGGTGGGAGACCTTGGGAGCATCCCTCCAACAGGCTAGGAGGAATAGAAAAAAGGGGTAAGAATCCAAACATAAAAAAACTAAGGGCAGAAAAAGCTAAAGGTTAACCTCCTAACCTCCCGCTCTAAAGATGTCCGGAACCAAGATCTCATCTCCATTCGATCTCAGGGTCCGTCCCCAATCACCAGTGGCCCAGAACCAAAGATCTTTGAAATTCTTTTTGGAGTCAGGGAGTTTTTGGACGACTTTTGATGAACTATCGTAAGCAGAAATGTAGTACCAACCGTGGTGAGTCTTTGGGTTGGCCTTCAACCGATATAACCTCTTCACTTCTTCAAAAGAAGGTTCGCCACACCCCGCCCGATGCCAAGCTACATACAGCCCGGCCAAAATCCTCCAACTGTTTAGACTTAGTTGATAGAGGGCGATCTTCATCTCGGCCAGCATCCAGGCAAAGTAGGGTTGAATTGGCAACCGGAGCCCGCACTCAAAGAAAGCTGGAAGAAGGGCCACGGAACCATCATCGGGCTGACTGGCACGATCACATGGAAGAGGGACCTCAAAAGCAATATCTATAGGGATGTCATATCGTTGCTGAAGCAGTGCTAGATCACCCTCGGTTATCTTAGAGGGCCGAGCCATATCCAGAGCCGAGCTGTCAAAATCACCGGGCTCCGGATCCTTCCGAGGAACCCTCTGGTGGTAAGTATCTTGTTCGATTTCAGAAGGAGTGGGGGTAGTATCAAGGTCTTCCACGCTGGGTGCTCCCGAGCCAGAAGAAAGCTCTTCAGCAATGGAGGCCAAGGGTTTAGCTGGGTTTTCAGGGGAAGAACTGCCATCAGACATCCTAGACGTCCGAAAAATAAAAGGGCAAGGTCAGTCTACAACCATATTCTTGTAAAAACGACCAAGGGATTCGCAGGCTATCATAAGTTTCCAGAAAAAACTAAATTTATGAAGTTCTAAGTGCCCTAAAGCAAAGTATTCAATAAAATTTCTCCCTAACAAGTATCAAAACAAAGAAAAGAAGAAACAGCAAAGCATGGCAAGCAAGAAAAAAGGAAAATGAAGAAGGTCGTTCGGGAAACTTACTTGTTCAGGATTGGGAAAGCAGCGGAAACGGAAACGTTGAAGAACTTTGAGTAAAACTAAGTCAGATGCATCGTAGTCGAAGGGAAGAAGAGTTTTTTGGAAGTTGATAGGATTTTTTACAAGGATATCGGTTCACCTTCTCATTACAACGTCGGAATAATTCCAATCGTCGGATCGTAATAGAGTCCCGGATGGACGCCAAGTGTCAAATGCAAAAGAGGTCTGCCAAAATCAAATAAACGGTTGAGATCAGCGCACCGTTAAGACGCCTCTGCACGATCGATTTTCTCCTACTTTTGGCGGGAACCCGATGGATGTTTAACAAGTGTCAGGCTCAGAAAAAAACCCTAAAGGTGATTTGATGGGCATTTAAACAGACATGACGGTTGCGCGTCTCAAGAAAAAATGCTTGAAAAGAGGAACGAAAAATTTTTTGGTTCGACTCCGGATCGACCACCAAACAGAAATAATCAACACACTATCTTTATATAGTTCCTGGCACCAACTTGCATACTCGTTGGAACCGAGAACTAGGGGACAGATGTTGATGGTGTTTTCAGGCACTATGGTATTTAAAACAGCACGACAAGGGTAAAAGGGTAATTCCTTTCTTGGGCGAGATCATTAATACCGACCCGACCCATGAAAAGCCAGCAGCAAGGGCCCAAGCACTTCGCAATAAGAGGCCGAGCACATTATGGTTACAGACCGAGCTCTTTATGATCGGGTGCCGAGCACTTTGGTGTAAATAACCGAGCATTATCAGATCGACAGTAGTATTCTCAATTCAGAGGACTATCATGACCGACCTCATGAAGACCGACCATACAACAAGACATGCTCCGGAAGATGACTCCCTATCCTTGCGGATAAGAAGACAGTCCTACCTTCATAAGAGATACTGATGAAGACAGTGTCCTAGAAGGATAAAGGAAGTAGAGATAGATTTGATAAAGGTTTCCTTGTGGGAACATGAGATTATTTCAAATAGGAATCCACATACTAGAAGGAATCTGATTTCTTCACTATTATAAATAGAAGGGTAGATTATTGATTGTAAGGATCAGAATCAATATCAATCTCATTGTGCTAAAAATTGTAAAGCATAAGAGATACAAGTTTCAGCAATAAAAGAATAGTCCTGTTTGTGTCCGTGGACGCAGGTCGGATAAAAATCCACCGAACCACGTTAAAACTCCTTGTTTGATTGGCGTATTACTACCTTCTGCTAAGTTTTCCTTTGGTTTCCCCCATAACCAAACAAATTCACTATTGAAGGAGGATTACTTCGGGAGTGATATTCCCATATTACCCTGAGACTAAAATCCGCCGTCAACACTCATGCTCCACTATTTGCTCAACTCCGGGCTTAGGCCCAAGAGGTCGCTCTATCAAATAGAGTAACTTCTCAGTTCCCAGGACTATCCTGAGGTTTTATTCCCAATTTGAAAATTAAAGCCGCTTAAAGACATTTTCACCTAGGATTATGTTTTAAACGCTAATCTTTCAGTAATCTTGATTTCAATAGTCCAACTATCCAATCAACGATTTCAGGTATAATTAAATATAATGATTACTATAGTCTAACTATATAATCAACTATAATTTGATTGGTTAAATTCAAATATATTGATTACTATAATCCAATTATATAATCAACTATAAATTGAAGTAGCTTGAATACAGTCCAACTGTTTAATTAAAATAACAATTAAATATTAGTCCAACTAATATATATTTAAGTAATGACGAAAAATTGAAATGAGCGCGTATTGGCAAGTATCTAAACGAAATTGCAAATTTAATACATGCCTCCCACTATTTTTCGGTGAGCCTCTAACCCTCTGTTGAGTACTCGGGAAACCTAGTTTCCTAGTGGGCTAGGATCCCGTTAAATAATACACAACCTTGACTTTGGTCAACAAGTTGTATGATATTTAACTAGGTAGATCTCTAAGATCAATTGGATCTCATCCAATTCCTAGATCCAGTAGGTGGACATCCAAGTCCGAAACATATATCCAATATATGCCAATATATCCAATATATTCCCTAACCTTTTCCTCTGAATCAACTAAGCCTTGGCTTTGGCACAACAAACTTAATGATTCCAGTTAAGCGGGACCCATTGACCTTGGAAAGCTTCGTAATCGATGTCGATGGACAAGAAATGATCTTGACTTTGGCAAACAAATCACAACTTGTACAAGACATGCAATATGGAACAAAGCCTTCATGATTCAAACACATCCGCGATGGACAAAGGTCTTGTCTTTGGCCAACAAACCAGTGCCAATCTTGGATCTTGAGAATGAATCATTCAATGGAAGGAAAATGCTTAATATTTGTTGAGGGTTTTTCCCGTAATTGGCGACCAATTAATTATCTTTGATTAGGTCTCATCATACACCCTTAATAAGGCGTGGTAAATAAATTAATAATGATATGCGGATGGATTTATAAAACATTTTGTTCCTAGAACAAATATCTCCCGTTCCTCTCTCCCGCTAACACAAATCTTACTTCTACCCAATTACATAACACTTCTAAAGAAACCTCATTTACATTGAGGGGAATAGGTGAGAAGAGAAATACAAAGAGTCAAGGGGTAATAAGCTGGACACGCAGGTCCAATTTAATAAATTCTAAATTTATTACAACAATTTCCAAAATTGCTCTCAACCATCTAATATCCATCCGATATACATTATTCATACATCACATCCATGTATTCACATAAAACATGTTATCAATCAATCTAATCCAATTAATTAATCTTTGAATCCAATGTTCAAACAACGATTTGATTTGCGCGAGTCCAACTCGTTTAAGAATAAGTACTCAAAGTACTTATTCTTGAATTATATCAAACTACAATATTAAATCCAATTTAATTCGTATTCAATACTAATTCTTTATTTAATTCCAAATCAAATAATTACACTTTTATTAATGAGCCTTTTGCGACTTAGATTCTAAATCTAATCTAAACGGGTCTCAAAGCCCAATTAACATCGAATGTCAATTTAATTAAAGTCCAATGGGCTTTCAATTAATTTATAAGGCATGAACTTTGGCAACCAAAGCCCAATAAGGAATCACCATCTGCCAAAAATCAATTTAGGCCCATTAGGCCCAATTAAAATATTAAGGGCCCAATTAAATCACAAATTAATATATCCCATGCATTTTAAACATATCCAATGGTCTAAAATTAAAAAATCACCAAGAGCTAAAAATGGTTCAAACTCTCAGACAAGCCTCAAAATTTGGGGAAAATTAATCCAATTAATTTTTCTTCAAATTGATCATGCACAACTCAAAGTTAACATATTATAAGCATGCTCAAACAAACAATTTTCCAAAAACATGCTCAAATCAAAAATACCCAAATTAAAGTTAAGAACCCTAAATTCAATTTCATCCTTAATAACCGCTCTGATACCATTGTTGGGTTTTCTAGGTCAAACCAAGATCAATTAAGCAATGAAACATGTGAATACATCAAAGTAAAGTAGCGGAAAATACTCACTTTGATCGGCTTTTGGATGAGATGAACACAAAAATTTTGCTCCTTGTGTGATTCGGCCAAGCCCATTGTATTTGATCTTCAAGCTCCAAGCTTTGTGTGTTGATTCCAAACTCAAGGATTGGTTTCCCTATCACCTTTGAATGACTCCTTTGAGTGCTAGCTCTTGGAAATTTTGCAACAAAATTTTCATCTTCTTCCTTGTGTGACTCTCGGCCAAGCCAAGAGAAAAAGAAAGAATTTGGGCGTGAGAGAGGGAGAGAAGTGAGATGAGTGTTGTGTAATCTAATTACCAAAAAGAAAGTCATATACCAAAAATAATAAAAATGGTAAAATGTCTTTCAAACCATCACACTTGTGTGTTTTACACACAATCACCTACCAACAACTTCCATCAACTTAAAGTTGACTAGTGATGTGACTTGTGGGCCCCAATTGATTCAAAATCCGAGTGGGCCCGCAACACATCCCGGGCTCATGTTCGCTAATTCCGAATTAACGAATTTTCCGTTGCGACGTAATTAAATCAAATTTAATTAAATAATTATGCCTAGCAAAATTACTATTCACGTCGCTAGCGAATTAATTCTAAATTAACTCTTTCACCCGAATTAAAATCTAATTTTAATTCCTCGTCGAAATCTAATTTCGTTTAATATATCAAATATATTATTTTATCGATTAATTCAAAATTAATCGTTCTCTCTCTTTAAATAGTATTTTATCCCAGATAAAATCTCTCCGCAATTAATCCTAGATTAATTTTCTCTCTCTTATAATTAATCCTATATTAATTATGTTCGAGTCATACATCATCGGTGAATCTTCGGGAAGCCACCCATGAGATCCCTGGATATGTTGGCAGTAAGTCTGGTCGTCAGACTATCCGAACACGTACGTACCTAGTACTACATTTTTACCGATTTACAAGACATGGTTGGCTTCTACCAAAGCATCGTTCCTACCCAATTCTCCAGAAATATTCTTAATGGAATATATAATCTGTATCAGGCGTAGTATACATTGTATTGCGTATTGCGATCCAGTATCGGATGTCACATGCTAGGCCTGGGGCTGGAATTGTGTCTGCCGCATACGAAACATATATCGGATCTCTGGTAACTAGTCTCTATAATCGGATAAATATGACCTAGTCATATTATCCCGATAGCTGCATCATATAAGAGTACCATTTCCTTATCCTACGTGACCATCATCTCCATATGAATGAAGTGATACTTCCATTTTGACATCACACCCAATACACTACGATTCTCAATATACCCAGAAGAGGCGTACACAGAACCTGTTAAAGCCCTGGAAGACCAAAACCAAAGTATATTGATTGTCGCAAGTCTTAGCGATGCAAGTCTCAGGTTAAGACCAAATACACCTACCCTGATTCAGACTTCCATAGACACATAGTCATACTACCAATGGAATTCAGAGGGGTCTATCTAGAGCGAAGCTGTTTCCGTACCATCGGTTAAACACAACCTCCTATCACACTTGCATGAGTATCCAATACCCAAATATCTGAGAACTATGCCGTTATGCTCTCACAACGCGCACAAGTGCAATACTAGTCTATTCCGCATTATTGATGTCCAGTCTCGATAATACTACGACTAGGGACATTTTAATGATTAAACCTTAGTGGATTAATACTGTCTCATATCTTATTAATCCGGAACTAATCATATGGACTTTTATCATTTATGTATCTTGGTAATCCAATTACAAATGATAAAAGAGCAATTTCCTTTGTCATATAGTTAATTTGTACAACAACACCATGTTCTGTACAAATAGTGATGCTATGGGTCATAATTGTCCAACATGTGGTCCTAATACTCACCCATTGGTAGCTTCACGGCTATCGGTTATAGGTGGTTTATATATATATATATATTTAAAGAGACTTTTCTTTTATTTTCAACCATACCACACATCTTAACACAAGCAAATCAAGATAGACATCTAAGCAAATGGTCATTCACCGACCTACAATTTCTTCAACTAGTCACCTTGTCGACAACTCTGGTTTTCACTGCTATAAACCTATGATTAAGTGCTCACGAGTCTAACCTAGATCAATTACTCAAATCATCACATAAAATTGTATCAAGAACTTATCGTTTCTAAGGTTTCACCCCGAAGCAATCAATTTCATCATCGGACTTATGCTTAACTATTAAGGAAGAGACTCGAACAAGTAGGCGGAATCAATGTCTTATGATTAATAAATACGGGATCACAATTGAATAAGATCAGGAAAACAAACATCTCCATAATTTGCAACTTCGTCTTCCCCCGTCTTCTTGCTTTCTTCAAACATGAGATTCTCCAACTGCAGTAGTTATTTTTCCCATTTACTTCCTCCTTTTGCAACCTCCTCCTTGTCACTGTTTGAGACGTTTTCCCAGAAATCCCCCATCTGCTCTGTTTCATCTTTACTACTGTTGTTCCATATCCCCATGCGGGAAGTTTGGTGGTTATGAGTTTGGAGGACAAGGCTGTCGGGTAGGCCGGAGTTGATCATGTGGGTGGGTGGAAGGTTTATGTCTGTGTTGGGTTGTTCTTTTTCCGGGTCGGATATTTTATGGGCATCAATGAGGTCTTGGATTTCATGCCTAAGGCGAATGCATTTGTCAGTTTTATGGCCTTTTTGCTGGTGGAGGTAACAGTATTGGTTTATGTCAAGGTAGCGTGGCACATGGTTTGGAAGTGGTTTAGGTTCCAAGGGATTTATGAGTCCTAGCCTTTTCAGCTCTTCAAACTGTTGTACAATTATGACCCATAACATCACTATTTGTACAAAACATGGTGTTGTTGTACAAATAAACTATGTGACAAAGGAAATTGCTATTTTATCATTTGTAATTGGATTACCAGGATATATAAATGATAAAAGTCCTTATGATTATTTTCGGATTAATAAGATATGAGACAATATTAATCCACAAAGGTTTAATCATTAAATATCCTTAGTCGTAGTATTATCGAGACTGGACATCGATAATGCAGAATAGACTAATATTATATTTGTGCGTGTTATGGAAGCGTAACGGTATAGTTCTCATATATTTGGGTATTGGATACTCATGCAAGTGTAATAGGAGGTTATGCTTACTGATGGTACGGAAACAGCTTCGCTCTTGATAGACCCCTCAGAATCCCATTGGTAGTATGACTATGCGTCTATGGGAATCCGAATCAGGGTAGGTGTATTTGGTCTTAACATGAGACTTGCATCGCTAATACTTGCGACAATCAATATACTTTGGTTTTGGTCGTCCAGGGCTTTAACATGTTCTGTGTACGTCTCTTCTGGGAATAATGAGAATTGTAGTGTATTGGGTGTGATGTCAAGACAGAAGTATCACTTCAGTCATATGGAGATGATGATCACGCAGGGATACAGAACTGGTACTCGAAGTGCTATAGCCATCAGGGAAGTATGACTTGGTCATAACTTTCCGATAATAAAGAGACTAGTTGCTTATGATCCGATATATGCTTCGTACGAGGCAGACACAACTCTAGCCCTAGGCCTTGCATGTGATATCCGATACTGGATCGTAATATGCAATACTACGTATACTATACCTGCCAAAGATCTTGTATTCCGTAGAAGAAAATTTCTAGAGAATTGGGTAGGCATGGTGCTTTGCTAGAAGCCAACAATGTCTTGTAAATCAGTAAGTACGTGGTACCGGGTACGCACGTGTTCGGATAGTGCGATGGCCGTATTTACTGCCAACATATCCAGGGATCTCTTGGGTCGCATCCCAAAGATTCACCGATGATGTTTGACTCGAACAATATTAATCTGGGATTAATTATGAGAGGGAAGATTAATCTGGGATTAATTTAGAGAGAGAAAATTAATCTGGGATTAATTACGGCAATAATTAATCTGGGATTAATTACGGCAAGAATTAATCTGGGATTAATTATCCGAGAAAGAATTAATCTGAGATTAATTGCGTCGAGATTTTATCTAGGATTAAATTCGTCGAGAGGGGAGAACGCGATTAATTTGGAATTAATCGGTAAAATAAATTTAATAGTTAAATTAGATTTTATTATTTAATTTATTTAATTGGGCTAAATAATATATTAGATATATTAATTGAAATTGGATTTTAACGGGAAATTAAATTGGATTTAAATTTTAGCGAACGAATTGATTTTGAATTAATTCGCGAGCAATTTTCGTAATAATTTTACTGGGTGTTATTATTTAATTAAATCGGATTTAATTGAGCCGCAACGGAAAATTCGTTTAATCGGATTAAACGAATCCGAGCCCGAAGTGTGTTGAGCAAGCCCACTTGAATTTTGAATTTAAGTGAGGCCCACTTCACTTACATCATTAGTCATTTTTGGTGATTGACATGAGTGATGAATTTTGGTGGAAACTTGTAAAACATTCTAACACATTTAATTTTGGAAATTGATCTCTCTCCCAGCCATTAAGGCCGAATGGCATATATTTGATTGAGGCCGAATGGCCTGCATATTGGTAGTTGGCCGAATGGCCACTATATTTAATGCCGAATTGAAAAAGAAAGGAGAGGGCTGCTGCTTGTTTTTTGGCTTTTAATTAATTGCCGAGAGAATTAAAAAAGCACTCTGACTTCTTTCAATTGCCTCTGACACTTCTTTTAAAGGCTGAAAAGAAAAAGAAATAGTATGCTCTCTCTCTCTTTAAAAATGGCCGAATAACAGAGAGCAAATTGCTTTCTGGTTCATTTTTTTATTTTCGCCGAATTGGCCTTGCATTTCTTTTGGCCGAGAGGCAATCAGCCTCTGTTTTCGAAACAAAGCCCAAAAGTAAATGGCCGATTGCTACCCCTCTCTCTCGGGTAAATTTGTTTATCTTTGGGAGATAAAATTTGTTCCATTTGTTCTTGTTAGCATATAAGAGAGTAAAATAAAGGTGATAGGGATACTCACCAATGAGCTTGGAAGCTTTGAACATCCATGGAAGTTTTGAACTCAACCGATCAATGTAAGTCCTCCGCAACTTATTTTTGATTTTTATTCACACACGAATCACGCTTAGAGATCCTGTGACATGTCTAGGACACTATCAATGGTATCATGGTTGGATGATGATGACTTGAAGTTATGCATGATTGATTTTGTGAAAAATGGATTAGATTATTTTTCCCTAAAATATATACCTTGGCCGAAAATTACCCTAGGAAGCTCATGATCAATTTTTGAATTAGACAATTGGATATGTTGATTCACATGAAATTGAATATTAATTGTTGATTTAATTAGATTGAAATCAAAATTGGATGTTAATTTCATGTATTGCCGTGAGTGTGAAGCATGTTGGAATGAATTGATTGTGCTTTAATTTGTGTTGGACATAAATTAAAATGTTAAGCATGATTAATTAGATTAATTAGTGTTTTGGAAATACTAGATTAATTAATTAATTGTGTTAATTGCACGTTAATTGAATTAATATATAATTTGGAATAATGTATTAATTTAATTTGTTGTATTTGGGCTAATGGGCTTGGTTGGGCCAAATTTCAGTCTTAGATTATATTTGGGCCTAAACTATTTCCATAAAGTCCAAAATATGACTAATTGGGCCTTTAATAATTTAATTGGGCCTAATGGGCCAAAATTGATTCTATGGCATATGGTGATTCCTATTGGGCCTAGGCATTATGGGTTAGATCCATTTTGGCCCAAAGCCCAAGCCTAAAGAATTAATTAAAAGCCCATTGCACTTTAATTAAATAGTATTGGATACTAATTGGGCCTTTGAGACCCATTAAAATTGGATTTGGAATACAAGTCTTAAGGCACATAAATAAGTGTAATTATTTAATTTGGAATTAAATATGAATTAGTATTGGATACAATTTAAATTGGAATTAAAATTGTAGTTCGATATAATTCAAGAATACTTACTTTGAGTATTTATTCTTAAACGAGTTTGACTCGAGCAAATCAAATCATTGTATGAACATTGGATGGTCATTAATTAAAGATTAATTAATTGAATTAGATTGATTGAATAACATGCTTTGTGTGAATACTTGGATGTATGTATGAATAATGTATATCAGATGGATATTAGAAGGGTAGGGTAATTTTGGAAATTGTTGCAATAAATTTAGAATTTATTAAATTGGACCTGCGTGTCCAACCTATTACCTCTTTTCTCATTGTATTTCTCTTCTCACTAATTCCCCTCAATGTAAATGAGGTTTCGTTAGAAGTATTATGTAATTGGGTAGAAGTAAGAATAGTGCTAGCGGGAGAGAGAAACGAGAGAGATTTGTTTTAGGAACAAATTGTATTATATATCCATCCGTATATCATTATTAATTTATTTTGCGCCTTATTATGCTTTTAGTGTTGGACAATTATGACCCATAGTGTCACTATTTGTACAAATCATGGTGTTGTTCAAATTAACTATGTGACAAAAGAGAATGCACTCTTATCATTTGTGATTAGATCACCTAGATGTATAAATGATAGGAGGTCCCTATGATTTGTTCCTGGACGGAGAATGATATGAGACAGTATCAGTCCACGTAGGATAAATCATTAAATATCCCTAGTCAGAGTATTATCGAGATTGGACATCGATAAATACGTAAAAGACTAGTATTACACTTGTGCGCATTGTGAGGGCACAACGGCATAGTTCTCAGATATTTGGGTATATGATACTCATGCACGTGTAAAAGGAGATTGTGTTTTACCGATGGTACGGGAAACAGCTTCGCTCTGGATAGACCCCCTCAGAATTCCATTGGTAGTATGACTATGTGTCTATGGAAGTCCGAAATCAGGGTAGGTGTATTTGGTCTTAACCTGAGACTTGCACCGCTAATACTTGCGACAATCAATATACTTTGGTTGCGGTCGTCCAGGCTTTAACAGGTTCTATGTACGCCTATGCTGGGTATATTGAGAATCGTAGTGTGTTGGGTGTGATGTCAAGACGGAAGTATCACTCCAGTCATAGTGGAGATGATGGTCACGTAGGATACATGACTGGTTCTCTTAAATGCTGCAGCTATCGAGATATTATGACAAGGTCATGTTTATCCGATTATGGAGACTAGTTACCAGACATCTGACATGTGCTTCGTACGGGGCAGACACAATTTCACCCCAGGCCTATCACATGATCATCCGATACTGGACAGAAATACGCAATACTACGTATACTACGCCTGATATAGATCCTTTATTCATGTAAGGATATTTACGGAGAATTGGGTAGGCATGACGCTTTCCTAAAGGCCAACCTTGTCTTGTAAATTGGTATAAACGTAGTACTTGGTACTTACGTGTTCGGATAGTCCGACGACCAAATTTACTGCCAACATATCCGGGGATCTCATGGGTCGCTTCCCGAAGATTCATCGATGACGTATGACTCGCACTCTAAATTAATATGGGATTAATTAGAAGAGAGAGAAAATTAAAATGGGATTAATTGCAGAAATATTTTATCTGGGATAAAATATCATTTAAAGAGAGAAAACGATTAATTGGAATTAATCGGTTAAATTAATATATTCGATATATTAAACGAAATTGGATTTCGACGCGGAATTGAAATTAGATTTTAATTCGGGCAAACAAATTAATTTATAATTAATTCGTTAGCGACATGAATAGTGATTTCGCTAGGTGTAATCATTTAATTACGATGCAACAAAAAATTCGTTAATTTGGAATTAGTGAACCCGAGCCCGAGATTATTTGCGAGCGCATTCACATTTCGAATTCGAATGCGGCACGCAAGTCAAATCAAGCGTCAAATCGCTAGTCGCATCCAGTGACTATCACTTGGATTGGCCTGTTTGTGAATCCATATGCTCAAAGCGTATGAGACACCAGGTCGCGTACATTTTTCAATGTACGATTTCTCGGAGAGTCTTCTCGAAAGCCAAGTTTTCACCGATTATTTTTATAGGAATATCATTTCCAAGAAATGACATATTATCTTTATTTATAGGACATCCACTGTCAGTGCGCTCCCACTAACCCTCTTATATACACAAGAATTATTTCGTTTTGAATCAAATCATAAGCCATTATGATCACATAAAAACGATAATTCCAAAAACCTTATGCTTGCTTCAATCCAATCATGGATCGAATAATCTGCAAACCTCGTTTGTTTGTTATGGTACGACAAAACAGACAGGATGTTGTAAACATCCTCCTAAAGGTTTCCTTTTCAGGAAAGCGATTTTCCCGTTCAGCTGACATATTTCATGAATGAAACATGCAGCAGTAGCAAGCATTATCCAAATGGATTTACCGTGGCAACAGGTAAAAGGTTGAATCATAATCAACATAATGTTGATAACGATACCTTTCCGCTAAAAACCTAGCTTTATTCGTTGGTATGTTGCCATCCATGTACATCTTCCAAGAAGACTTATATAGTACCAATAGGCACAATGCCTTGCGGTACATCAACTAGTATCCAAACTTGTTGATATACATGGAATCCATTTCAGACTTATGACACTTTGTCATAATAGGGAGTCGATACCTTGTATCACTTCCTCATACGTAGTCAGTTGGTATACCTCAAAAGATAGACATCTCTATGAGGTGAGATCAGAAACCCATACCCTAGGTTATTTTCTGACTCTCTCCAACTTACGTGGTTCTTGTGTATTCGAAGATTATTGGAATAGTTTCATCCTTGATGAACTATTTATGTTCCATTAGGAATCGGTGCCTTGAATAGTATTACTCCGATTTTCATTGAGTTTTACTATCCTCCCACTTACCACTGCTTGTAGGTATTCCTCTTAGGAAAACCGCATGGTGAGCAACAATCTAATTGTTCTGTTGTGAGTTGTATAAGTATTATACTTATGGTATCCCTAGGATAACCTACAATTGGCACTTATCCAATTTGGGTTTTAGTTTGGTATCATCCAAACGTATGCCTAGCATCCCAAATTTATAGGAATGAGAAACCTGGTTTCTTTCCCGTTCATATCTAATATGAAATCTGTCAAACAGAATTTTATGGAACCTTATTCTAAATAAGTCCTGCACTGTTTATGCTTATCCGTTGAAGGAAATGGTAGCTCAGAGGGACTCATGATTAACCTTATCATGTCCAACAAAATTCGGTTACTCGGTTCGGACACACCGTCAGGATGACGTGTCCCGGGAGGAGTCCTCTTTGAAAGAATACTTTACTCTTTCAAGTATATTAGAAACTTATTGCTCAAGTATTTTCCATTACGGTCTTACCGTGACGGTGTAATACTATAGCCGATCTGTTTGTCTATTTTCGTGTCGAAACTGTAAAAGATTTCGATTTGTGTTTCAATAGAAACACATAACCATAACCCGATGCCACATCCGTAAAGGTCACGAAATATTCATATCCACCTATAGCCTAGCTAGATATGGGCCCACTTGCTTCACTATGAACTAGGGCTAACAGATCTGTGGCATTTGTACTTTTACCAAGTAAATGTGTTATAGGCACTTTGCCCAATAAACTAGATTCGTAGACTTTATTTGATTGGGATCAAATTAGTCCTAGTACCCACTCTTCAAAAGTGCGGATATACGAGTCTTGTTTAATTGTGTCCCAGACAACAATACCATAATTGAGTTTCTTCTGATCAAATCAGTTTGAGCTATTTGTTTGTCATGTTATACGTTTGAGATTTATTTATATTCAAAATATAAATTCTGTTATTCATATCTAATGTGTTTATCTCAATATCATCTTTATATAATAAAACACTTTAGTGTTCTAGAATATAAAGGTTCACCCGCAGCGGGTTAAACACTGATATAGAGATCATGTTTCTAGTCAAACTAGTTACATTATAATAGTTCCCTAATTTAAGTACACACCCGATGGTAGTTCCTAAAGTTAGGTATCTACGGTTAAAACATCAACTTTCGTCCCGTTTCCAATCCGTAGATTAAATCTCAATTGAGGTCAGTATCCTGCTCATAGCAGATTCTGAACACCAGTATAAATTTATGTACCACACTAAGTATTTAAAATCTAATTTTAATACTAGTAGTGAACATAATGTTGACAAACATATTTGAAGTCAGAGCCTTGCTCGTTCTTCAATTCCTTCATGTCTGCTTTGTCCAAACGGCAGTCACCCTTCCGCGATCCCGTTTACCATAATTTTAGGCAGACATTTTAGGATATGTCCTTTATCTTCCTAGAAGATTATAATGATTTTGCCTTTGCCTATTTCAACACTCCAGAAGCCTTTGGCCTAGCCTCGGCCTTCTAGAATATCGAAGTAAGGTGCGCCTTGCGCTACTTGTCTTATTGCAAACTTTGATTTTGTCTCCTTGAGAATTGTCATTAACTCTCCAAGAGTTATTTATTGCAATTCAGTACTTCTAAAATCTAAGTATAGATTTATGAAGATCCTTCAATTTCTTTATCATACTTTAAAGATCTAATCCTTAGTTCTGATTCAGAAATTAAGGAGTCTACTTGCGACAAGCTTAATGGATTAAGCACTAAAGTTATCATTACATAAATCTTCCAAAGATTATGCTCTACTATTTGCTTAACTCCGGGCTTAGGCCTAATATGTTTTTTTATCAAATAAAGTAACTTATTAGTTTCCAGGACCATCCTGAAATTTTATTCCCATTTTGAAAATTAAACCATTTAAATACATTTTCCCTAGGATTATGTTTTAAATGCCAATCTTTCATTTTTATCTTGATTTTAATAGTCCAACTATTAATGAAAGATTTCGGTACTATTTATTATAATGATTACAAAATTCCAACTATTTAATCAACTATAATTTAATAGATTAAAATCAATTATATTGATTACTATAATCCAATTATAAAATCAACTATAAATGAATAGTTTGAATATAGTCCAACTATTTTTTTTAAAAACAACATTTAAATATTAGTCCAACTAACATTTAATATATTTGACGAATGATATTTGTGAATGAGCGCGTATGGCAAGTAATTAAACGAATATTGCAAATTCAATTCTTGCCTCCCACTATTTTTGGGCGAGCCTCTAACCCTCTGTCGAGTACTAAGGAAACCGTGTTTCCTAGCGGGCTAGGATCCCGTTAAATATCACACATTCTTGACTTTGGCCAACAAATTGTATGATAATTAACTAGGTAGATCTCTAAGATCGATTGGATCCAATCCAATTCCTAGATCCGGTAGGGGGACATCCAAGTCCGAAACATATATCTTATATATGCCAATACATCCAATATATTACCTAACATTTTTCCTCTGAATCAACTAAACCTTGCTTTGGCACAACAAACTTAGTGATCCCAGTTAAGCGCGACCCATTGACCATGGAAAGCTTTGTAATCAATATCGATGGTCAAGAAGTGGTCTTGACTTTGGCCAACAAACCACAACTTGGACAAGACACCAATATGGAACAAAGCCTTCGTGATTCAAACACATCCTCGACGGACAAAGGCCTTGACTTTGGCCAACAAACCAATGCCAGTCTCGGATCTTGAGTGAGAATCACTCAATGGAAGGAAATACGCTTAATATTTTACGAGGGTTTTTCGGCAACCAATTTTTTTTATCTTTGTTAAGGTCTCATCATCATACACCCTTAAACATGCATTCTAAACACATAATAAAGCGCATATAATAAAATAATAATGATATACAGATGGATATTTTACACATTGATCCTAGATCAAATCTCTCAATTTCTCTCTCCCGCTAGCATATGTATTACTTCTACCCGTTACACTACACTTCTAAAGAAACCTCATTTACATTGAGGGGAATAGGTGAGAAGAGAATACAAAGAATAAGGAGGTAATAAGGCTGGACACGCAAGTCCAATTAATAAATCAAATTTATTACAACAATTTCTAAAATTGCCCCACCCATCTAATATCCATCCGATATACATTATTCATGCATCGCAACCATGTATTCACACAAGCATGTTATCAATCAATCTAATCAAATTAATTAATCTGATAATTAGTGACCATCCAATGTTCAAACAACGATTTGATTTTCCTCGAGTCCAACTCGTTTTTACGAATAAGTACTCAAAGTACTAATTCTCGAATTAAATTAAACTACACAATTAAATCCAATTCAATTTGTATTTAATACTAATTCACTATTTAATTCCAAATTAAATACTACACTTTAGTAATAAACCTTATTCGATTTAAATTCCAAATTTAATCGTTACGGGTCTCAAAGCCCGATTCACGTCCAACGTCAATTTAATTAAAGTCCAATGGGCTTTTAATTAATTTCTTGAGGCGTTGACTTTTGGTCAACTCGGGTCAAACCGATAACCAAAGTCCAATCCGGGAATTACCCCATAAGCCCATAAATCAATTTTGGCCCATTAGGCCCAATTAAACTTTAAAGGTCCATTTGTCGCATTTGGGCTTTATGGATGCGGTTTTGGGCCCAATTGGATTCAACCAATTTTGCCTAAACCCAACTTGGTACAACCAAGCCCAATAAGCCCAATAACAACATTACAAGCCCAAATCCAATTTAAGCCCAATTAATTTAATTCAAAAATTCCAAATTTCTCAATTAAATTACATAAAGTGTATAACACAATTAATTACCCAATTAACATTTCCAAAACACCAATTAGCCTAATTAATCATGCTCAATTACATTAATTAGTGTCCAACACATTTTGATCAAAAAATCAAACCCAATACATGCTCTCATGCTCTCGGCTTTGTGGGAATTATGTGTCCAAATTTAAATCCAATCCAATTGAATCCAATACAACATTAAATCAACATTCCCAACATGATTTTAACTCATCCAATGATTAAAATCAAAAAACACCAAGACATTAGGGCTATTATATAATTCGGCCAAGCCTCCAAAAATTGGGGGAAAATGTTCCAAACATCTTTTCATCAAATTGATCCAATCAATCCTCAATTAAACATCAATTAAGCATATTAAATCATCCAATTTCATTATTCATGCTCAAAATCAATTTTACCCAAATTTTAAGCCCTAAAATAATTTCGTGCTCAACCTTGCTCAAGATACCATTGTTGGTGTTTGCTAAGGTCCCAAGATCATTAAACAAGCATGAAATAAGTGCGAATACAAATCAACGAAGTTGCGGAATACTCACATCGATCGGTTGAGCGACACTACAAGCAACAAAACTCAAAATCTGCTCACTGGTTGCTCACGGCAGTGGCTGTGTGCAGTTCACTGATTTTCGGCCATTGGAGGTCATCTTCCAAGCTCCAAGCTTCGTCAAACAATTCCCGACTCATGGGTGGACTTCCCTATCACCTTCGCATGTCTTTCGGAGTGCTAGCTCTTGTGATTTTTGCCACAAAAATCACCACTCTTGCTTCCATAGCTCACGGTTTCTTGACAGAAACCAGTGAAGAATTTTGCCCTCCATGGGCGTGAGGGAGAAGAGGGAAAAGAGAGAGAAGAGTTGTGAGAGAGAGATGGAAAAAATGTAATAATAATTGATTTCTAAAATCCATTTACCATATACAACTTTTGATTTACAAAAAGTCAAGCAATTAAATGCTTTCCATCAACTCCCATCAATCCATCAATCCATCAATCTATCAAATCAAGTGATATGTTGTCACATCACTCAAAGTGACTAATGATTTGACGCTTGATGCGACTAGAGATTTGACGCTTGATTTGACTTGCGTGCCGCACTCGAATTTGAAATGCGAATGCACTCGTAAACAATCTCGGGCTTGGGTTCGCTAATTCCAAATTAACAAATTTTTCGTTGCGACACAAATAAATGATTATGCCTAGCGAAGTCACTATTCACGACGGTAACAAATTAATTCTAAATTAATTCGTTTGCCCGAATTAAAATCTAATTTCAATTCCGCGTCGAAATCCAATTTCGTTTAATATATCGAATATATTCATTTAACCGATTATTCCAAATTAATCGTTTTCTCTCTTTAAATGATACTTTATCCCAGATAAAATATTTCCGCAATTAATCCCAGATTAATTTTCTCTCTCTTCTAATTAATCCCAGAATAATTTAGAGTGCGAGTCATACGTCATCGGTGAATCTTCGGGAAGCGACCCATAAGATCCCCTGATATATTGGCAGTAAATACGATCGTCGGACTATCCGAACACGTAAGTACCTAGTACTACGTTTTACCAATTTACAAGACAAGTTTGGCTTCTAGCAAAGCACCATGCCTACCCAATTCTCCAGAAATATCCTTACAGGAATAAAGGATCTATATCAGGCGTAGTATACGTAGTATTGCGTATGTCGATCCAGTATCGGATAATCACATGCTAGGCCTGGGGCTGGAATTGTGCCTGCCCCGCACAAAGCACATCTCGGATGTCTGGTAACTAGTCTCTATAATCGGATATATATGACCTTGTCATAATATCCCGATAGCTGCAGCATTTAAGAGAACCAGTCCCGTATCCTACGTGACCATCATCTCCACTATGACTGGAGTGATACTTCCGTCTTGACATCACACCCAACACACTACGATTCTCAATATACCCAGCATAGGCATACACAGAACCTGTTAAAGCCCTGGACGACCGCAACCAAAGTATATTGATTATCGTAAGTATTAGCGGTGCAAGTCTCAGGTTAATACCAAATACACCTACCCTGATTTCAGACTTCCATAGACACATAGTCATACTACTAATGGAATTCTGAGGGGGTCTATCTAGAGCGAAGCTGTTTCCCATACCATCGCTAAAACACAACCTCCTATTACACTTGCATGAGTATCCTATACCCAAATATATGAGAACTATGCCGTTTGTGCCCTCACAACGCGCACAAGTGTAATACTAGTCTTTTACGTATTTATCGATGTCCAATCTCGATAATACTCTGACTAGGGATATTTAATGATTTATCCTTCGTGGACTGATACTGTCTCATATCATTCTCAATCCAAGAACAAATTACAGGGACCTCCTATCATTTATACATCTAGATGATCTAATCAACATAGTTTATTTGTACACCAACACCATGATCTGTATAAATAGTGACGCTATGGGTCATAATTGTCCAAAAAAAGTGCAAGTGCCACCGATCTGTTAGCCCTCATTCATGGTGACGTAAGTGGGCCTATGTCTAGCTAGGATAGAGGTGGATATGAATACTTCGTAACCTTTATGGATGTGGCATCGCGTTATGGTTATGTGTATCTTATGAACACAAGTCAGAAACTTTTGATAAATTCAAAGAGTTTCGACACGAAGTATGAAAACAGACCGGTAAAAGTATTAGAACATTGCAGTCAGACCATGATGGACAATACTTAAATAGATGAGTCACTCTGAGCTACCAATTTCCTTCTAGGGATACATATTAAATATTGCAATACTTATTTTGAATAATGTTTCATGAAAATATGTTAGACAGACTTCATATTAGATATGAACAGGAAAGAAACCGAGTTTCTCATTCCTGAAAATTCTGGAATGTTGGGCATGCGTTTGGATGATACCAAACAAGAACCCAAATCGGATAAGTGCCTATTTGTAATTGGTTATCCTAGGGAAACCAAAGTATAGTACTTATACAACTCACAAGAGAACAATGTAATTGTTGCTCTCCATGCGGTTTTCCTAAAAGGAATTCCTATATGCAGTGGTAAGTGGGAGGAAAGTAAAACTCGATGAAAAATATGAGTAATAGTGTTTCAGTACCGAATCCTTTACGGAACACCAATAGTTCATCAGAGGTGAAACTGTACCACAATCTTCGAATACACAAGAACCTCGTATGTCGGAGAGAGTCAGAAAACAACCTGGGAGGTATGGGTTTCTGATCTCACCTCATGAAGATATCAATCTTATTGAGGAAGATGAACCAGCTACGTATGAGGAAGTGATACAAGGTATCGACTCCTTTTATGGCAAAGTGCCATGAAGTTCGAAATGGATTCTATATATATCAACCAAGTTTGGATACTGGTTGATGTACCGGAAGGCATTATGCCTATTGGTACTATATGTGCCTTCAAGGAAGACATACATGGATGGCAACATACAAATGTACACAGCTAGGCTTGTACATAAAGGGTATCGTCAACGACATAGTGTCGACTACGACGAAACTCTTTCACTTGTTGCCATGATTAAATCCATTCGGATAATGCTTGCTATAACTGCATATTTCGTTTATGAAATATGACAGTCGAACGTCAAAATCGCTTTCCTTAACGGAAACCTTTTGGAGGATGTTTGCAACATCCTGACGATTTTGTCATGCCAAAACATGAAAACAAGGTTTGCAAGTTAAATCGATTCATTTATGGATTGAAGCAAGCATTGCGTTCTTGGAACCAACGTTTTGATGAGATCATAATGGTATATGATTTAATTAAAAACGAAGATGATTCTTGTGTATATAAGAAGGTTAGTGGGAGCGCACTGACAATGAATGTCCTATAAGTTGATCATATATTGCTTCTGAGTAATAACATTCCCATACTAAAATCGGTGAAAGCTTCGCTTTCAAGAAAAATACTCCATAGAATATTTGGGAGAAGCAGGCTTTATTCTAGGAATAAAGATCGACTAGGATAGATCTAGAAAGTTGCTGACACTCTCTCAGTGTTTGTACATTTTGAAATGTACATGACCTGATGTCTCATGTGCTTTGAACACACATAGACACAATCAGGCCAATCCAGGTGAAGGTCACTGGATTGATGTTAAACACATCCTTAAGTATCTTAGACGAACTAAGGATACTTTCTTTAGTTATGGAGATTGAGAACTTGAGGTGACTGGGTTCACCACTGTAAGTTTCCAAACCGATAAAAACGACAGTCAGTCGCAATAAGGGTACGTATATAGTTTGAATAACGGAACAATGAGCTGGAAATCTTCCAAGCAAGGTACTGTTGCCGAATAAATAACAAAAGCGATTCATTGCTGCAGCTGATGCAATAATAGAAGCATTTTGGATCTAAATAATCCTAATTGGATTAGGAGTAGTTCTGTTAGCAGCTGAGCTAGGCTACATCGTAGGCTAAAGCATCACGGTCTCATCAATGATCCAAGTATGAACTTCAACTAATTTCATCTGATTCGTAAGATCATACATCGTGGCGATGTGATGATCGAATAAATTACATCAGATGATAACCTTTCAAATTCGCTGACGAAAGTTGTTTCTCAGCAGAGGTTTTGAGCGACCCGTACATAGTTTAGATGTAGAACACCTGAGTAATTGGCTATAGGCCATGTGGGAGATTGTTGGACAGGTATGACCCATAGCATCACTATTTGTACAGAACATGGTGTTGTTATACAAATAAACTATATGACAAAGGAAATTGCTCTTTTATCATTTGTAATTGGATTACATGGATATATAATTGATAAAAGTCCTAATGATTAGTTCCGGATTAATAATATATGCGACAATATTAATCCACAAGGTTTAATCATTAAATATCCCTTATCGTAGTATTATCGAGACTGGACATCGATAATGCGGAATAGACTAGTATTACACTTTTGCGTGTTATGGAAGTGTAACAACATAGTTCTCATATATTTGGGTATTGGATACTCATGCAAGTGTAATAGGAGGTTATGTTTACCGATGGTACGGAAACATCTTCGCTTTGGATAAACCCCTCGGAATCTCATTGGTAGTATGACTATGTGTCTATGAGAATCCGAATCAGGGTAGGTGTATTTGGTCTTAACCTGAGACTTGCATCGCTAATACTTGCGACAATCAGTATATTTTGGTTTTGGTCTTCCAAGGCTTTAACAGGTTCTGTGTACGCCTATTCTGGGTATACTGAGAATTGTAGTGTATTGGGTGTGATGTCAAGACGGAAGTATCACTTCAGTTATATGGAGATGATGATCACGCATGGATACAGAACGGGTACTCAAAGTGCTATAGCCATCGAGGAAGTATGACTAGGTCATGACTTTCCGATAATAAAGAGACTAGTTGCTTGTGATTTGATATATGCTTCGTGCGAGGTAGACCCAACTCCAGCCCCAGGCTTTGCATGTGACATCCGATATTGGATCGTAATAAGCAATACTACGTATACTACGCCTGACAAAGATCTTGTATTCCGTAGAAGAAAATTTCTGGAGAATTGGGTAGGCACGATGCTTTGCTAGAAGCCAACCATGTCTTGTAAATCGGTAAGTACGTGGTACCGGGTACGTACGTGTTCGGATAGTCCGATGATCGTATTTACTGCCAACATATCGAGGGATCTCTTGGGTCGCATCCCAAAGATTCACCGATGATGTTTGACTCGAACAATATTAATCTGAGATTAATTATGAGAGAGAATATTAAATTGGGATTAATTTAGAGAGAAAATTAATCTGGGATTAATTACGGAAAAAATTAATCTGGGATTAATTATCAGAGAAAGAATTAATCTGAGATTAATTACGTCGAGAATTTATCTGGGATTAAATTCGTCGAGATGAGAGAACGCGATTAATTTGGAATTAATCAGTAAAATAAATTTAATAGTTAAATTAGATTTTTCTATTTTATTTATTTAATTGGGCTAAATAATATATTAGATATATTAATTGAAATTGGATTTCAACGGGAAATAAAATTTGATTTTAATTTTAGCGAACAATTGATTTTGAATTAATTCGCGAGCGATTTTCGTAATAATTTTACTGGGTGTTATTATTTAATTAAATCGGATTTAATTAAGTCGCGACGGAAAATTAGTTTAATCAGATTAAACGAATCCGAGCACGAAGTGTGTTAAGCAATCCCATTTGAATTTTGAATTTAAAGTGGGGCCCACTTCACTTATATCATTAGTCATTTTTGGTGATTGACATGAGTGGTGGGTTTTGGTGGAAACTTGTAAAACACTCAACACATTTAATTTTGGAAATTGATCTCTCTCTCCCTGACATTAAGACCGAATGACCTATATTTGATTAAGGCCGAATGGCCTTGAGTGTGTGAAGGCCGAATGGCCTGCATATTGGTAGTTGGCCGAATGGCCATTATATTTAATGCCGAATTGAAAAAGAAATGAGAGGGCTGCTGCTTGTTTTTTGGCTTTTAATTAATTACCGAGAGATTTAAAAAAGCACTCTGACTTCTTTCAATTGCCTATGACACTTGCTTTTAAATGCTGAAAAGAAAAAGAAAAAGATATGCTCTCTCCCTCTCTCTATAAAAATGGCCGAAGAATAGAGAGCAAATTGCTTTCTGGTTCATTTTTTTTCTTTTGGCCGAATTGGCCTTGCATTTCTTTTGGCCGAGAGGCAATCAACCTCTGTTTTGGAAACAAAGGCCAAAAGCAAATGGCCGATTGCTACTCCCTCTCCCTCTCTCCCGATAGGTTTGTTTCTCATTGGGAGATAAAATTTGTTCCATTTGTTCTTTCTAGCACATAAGGGAGTAAAATGAAGGTGGTAGGGATACTCACCCATGAGCTTGGAAGCTTCAACATCCATGAAAGTTTTGAAATCAACCGATCAATGTAAGTCCTCCGCAACTTATTTTTGATTTTTATTCACACACGAATCACGCTTAGAGATCCTGTGGCATGTCTAGGACACTAACACAAACACTTATGGCAAAGGTCTACCAAAATTGGAGAATCGACTGTTTTTGATTGGGGCGACCCCATAAGGAGTGAGATTGGTCACTGAAGGCCCCCCAATGGTCTTTCTATTCTGGTTTCAGAACTTCCTATTATTGGATATAAGGGGTATGGTCAAACTGACCACATCATTGGTCAAAACTTGCAACTACTCAGTAATCTTAGTGATGTTGGTCTCTAATTGGTCCATGCGGGAAACCTCATTATCTAACTCACTCATATTTGCCAACTGTTTTTTTACGAGTCTTATTTCTTCTCTAACCCAACAGATATCTATGATGGCTGTTGAAACTATGAGTTAGCATGATGCGTGTATGCGTGTGATGCATGAGATATATAAGATACACGTGGTTATCAACTTATAATATATCCTTCCGATCTTATTTCTCCCACACTCGTGGTAAGTCCATCTCTGTCCTAGGTATGACTTATTTTATGCACCAATATGTGGTACATAAAATTGTTCTCTTATATGCTACAAGGGTGAACCTTGGCTACCTCGGTCCATTTCCATCGGTAAAAGACAAAGACCGCCATTTTACAACATGGACTAAGCCTATTATGAGGATCATGTCATTATCTAGAAATGACGAATTGGGCCTTCAATATAGGGATGAACTTGGAAGCATCCAAAAGTATGCAAATATGCCATAACAAGGCGTATCCTTTCTGGATGAAAGCCAGTGCGGATATCGGACTCGTACTTCTAGAATATTTGGATCATGTTTGGATTTTCTAAACCCATCAAGGTTTTCATATTATTGCGAGGTGTAAACTCGTCCCAGTTGAAAAAGGCGCAATAGGTTTACACTTTTGCAATAACGTGGCTAAACAACTTCAAATGATAGGGGGCCCAAACACAAAGTGGCCCATCGATATTTTAAAAGATTTTGGCCCAATCGTTATAAGACACAAACTCGTCCCAGTTTAAATGGCCCAACAAGTTCACATCTCATGATAAGAAGTCCAAATGATGATGGTCCCAAACACAAGCATAAAGAGTGGCTTCTATAGGTTATACAACTGTGGTTCACATGCAGGTTTATATGAGTATAGATAAAGGCTCCCGCCGGCGAAGGGTTGCCCACAACTAGGTCTCCCCACTCAAGGGTTTGAACGACCAAATGAGCGCACCTTTTTTATACCCTAATGTACGTACCAACGAGTGATGACACTATATAACGATCCGCCGGTTCGAGTAAAAACGACTTCACGATACACGATGCCATCAAGGTAAAAAGAGGTATGCAAAATATATGAGAAAAGGTCAACTAAAGCAAAAATCACAAACATTACAAGACATTATTTCGGGGCCTATTCTCTATCCCCAGTGGAGTCGCAAGACTGTAGACACGGTACAGAGATGTGCGACGCTGTCCGGGCTTGTGGCCCGGTCTGGAGTATGAAATAGCCCGCGGGGGACTAAACCGGAGAATAAAGGAGTCGCCACCCAATGTGAACTGGGAAATGATTTAAGGCCGCACTCACCCCTTGCAAGGGAAAACCTCAAACCGTTGGGTTCAGAATGGTCTGTTACTTTTGCCAATTGTAATGAAAGGATTTATACAATAGTATAACAAAGCCTTATGAAACACATGCAAGATAATTTAATCAACACCCAAGTTTGCACACCATAAAAGTAAATAAAAAATGAGCACATAATTCCATAAACATATCAAATAAAGAAATGCGAAAATATAAATAAATAATAACGGTAAAAAGCGTCAATAATAAAGTGAGATGATTAAGTATGTAATGCAAAAGAAATGACCAAACGAGAAAACATGCATGAAATATGAGGAAGAGAAGACGATTCACTGCATGCACATTCGTGTAGCATTCGGAAACGCGTTCGAATGTTAAACAAAATGCATGTGTTCGAGTAGCGTTTAGAAACACGTTCGAACGGGATAAGGCTGAATGCATGCGTTCGAGTAGCGTTTGAGAATGCATTCGAACGAGATTACCAAAGTGGTATCTAAAATGACACAAACACATGCGTGAATGTTTCTCAAGCGGTACGTGGAGTTGTATCCCAAGTATAGACCGCACTACCGTCCATTTGGATTCGGCTACAAAATTTATGTATGGGTTTCCATCCGATATACCGCGAGAGTCAATACTCAAACATAAACACGACATGAATGTGAGAATGAAAAGTGAAAAATAACAACCAAAAAAGATGAATAGCGAAGTCAATAGAAGGTGGGCGCGACAATCTATGGTAAAGGTAGCCTTTAGGCATTTCCCTCGAATAGAGGACCTTTAACCCAACATGATTAGCCCATGCGCACGAGATAACAATACATGGATAAACAAAGCAATAACATACGAAAAGTAGATAACGAAATGATAAAAGAGATGCGACCAAGGCCGACATCTATATGATACCTCATACTCCCGATTGAACGTATTTTGCATTCAATCAAGCATACTTCATCCGGCGCGGTGAAACATCGCGGTAAAGATAGCCTTTAGGCATTTCCCTCGAATGGAAGACCTTTAACCCAACATGATTAGCCCATGTGCACGAGATAGCAATACATAAATAAATAAAGCAATAACAAGCGGAAAGTAAATAATATAATAATAAAAGAGATGCGACCAAGGCCAACATCTATATGGGACCTCGTATGACCGATTGAACGTATTTCACATTCAACCAAGTATACTTCGTCCGGCCCGGCAAAACGTCGTGGTAAAGGTAGCCTTTAGGCATTTCCCTCGAATTGAGGAACTTTAATCCATCATGATTACCCCATGCGCCCGAGATAGCAATGCATGAATAAACAAAGCAATAATACGCAAAAAGTAAATAACATAATAATAAAAGAGATGTGACCAAGGCCAACATCTATATGGGACCTCGTATGCCCGATTGAACGTATTTCACATTCAACCAAGTATACTTTGTCCGGCGCGGCAAAACGTCGTGGTAAAGGTAGCCTTTAGGCATTTCCCTCGAATAGAGGACCTTTAATCCATATAATTAGCCCATGCGCACTAGATAACTATGCATGAATAAACAAAGCAATAATACGTAAAAAGTAAATAACATAATAATAAAAGAGATGCGACCAAGGCGGGCATCTATATGGGACTTCATATGCCCAACTGAACGTATTTCACATTCAATCAAACATACTTCGTCAGGTGCGGCAAAACATCATGGTAAAGGTAGCCTTTAGGCATTTCCCTCGAATGGAGGACCTTTAACCCAACATGATTAGCCCATGCGCACTAGATTAACAATGCATTAAGAAACAAATAAGGCAATATCATGGAGATAACAAATAACAGAATAATAAAACAGCGAACAATGAATGATCACAAAAGTAAATAACGAAATGAAACATGTGCTTGAATGTTTTCTCAAGCGGTACGTGGAGTTATATCCCAAGTACAGACCGCACTACCGTCCATTCGGATTCAGCTATAGAGTTTACGTCTGGGTTTCCATCCGATATACCGCAAGAGATAGCACGCAATCATTAACTCAACATGGATAAAAATAATAGTCGTGAACCATAAAGATGCATGTGAGGAAATAACAATAAATAATTTAAAAGATAAATAGTTAATGGGGCCTTCAAGTCTTACCTTTTAAGTTGCTCCTCAGAAGTGCGTTACGTCGTCGCCGAAAGGGTTAATGCTCCGTAACTTTTCTGGTTCACTGGTTCAATATTTTGTTCACTGTTTCGTTGTTTTGAGCTGCTGATTTCTCTATTTTTTGATTCAATTTCGCTACTATTTTTGTCTCGGTTTTGGTTATGTTTTTGGTTATATTTCGGGACTGTTTCACGGTGGTTTAATGACTTTTTTCAAGGGTTATTTTTGGGTGAAATAGGGGACTATTTTCAGGGCTCTTTCGGTGGTTAACGGGGCTGTGTTGGTTGATTTGTTTGATCTGTAATTAGGGTGTTATGTTTGGTTATGATGGTTGTTTATGGCTAGGATTCACGGTGTAGACATGGTACAAAGTGTGCGACGCTGTCCGGGCTCACAGCCCGGTTGGGAGTACGGAGCAGCCCGTGGGGGACTAAACCGGAGAATAAAGGAGTCACCACCCATTGTGAACTGGGAAATGATTTAAGGCCGCACTCACCCCTCGGAAGGGAAGACCTCAAACCGTTAGTTTCGGAATGGTCCCTTACTTATGCCGATTGTAATGAAAGGATTTATGTGATAGTATAACCAAGTCTTATGCAACACATACAAGATAATTTAATCAACGCACAAGTTTGCACACTCATAAACGTAAAAAAAATAAAAAAGGAAGACAAATGTATAATTCCATAGACATACTAAACAAAGAAGTGCAAAAATGTTAATAAATAATAATAATCGAAATGCTAAAAATAATGGCAGATATTCCAGTGCATAATATAAAAGAAATGATCAAAGAAGCAAACATGCATAAAATATTATGAAAGGAGGTATGCTCACTGTATGTGCGTTCGTGCTGCGTTCGGAAATGTGTTCGAACAAAAATAAGGCAGAATGCATGCGTTCGTGTAGCGTTTGAGAACGCGTTCAAACGAGATTACCAAAGTGGCATCTAAAATGACATAAACACGTGCGCGAGCATTTTTCAAGTGGTACGTGGAGTTGTATCCCAAGTACAGACAGCACTACCGTCTATTCGGATTTGGTTACGGAATTTATGTCTGGTTTCCATCCGATATACCACGAGAGGCAACACTCAAGCATTAACACAGTATGAATGCGAAGTGAAAAATGAAAAATGACAACCAAAAAGGCGAATAATAAGATCAACAGAAGAATGGTGTGACCAAGAGCTTTGGCCAACGTCCATATGTGATCTTGTATACCCAGCGCGGCAAAACATTATGGTAAAGGTAGCCTTTAGGCATTTCCCTCAAATGGAGGACCTTTAATCCAACACGATTAGCCCATGCGCACCAAATGACGACGCAAAAGTAAACAGACGGAATAACATGCAGAAAGTAAATGACAGAATAATAAAAGAGATGCGACCAAGGCTAACATCTATATGGGACCTCGTACGCCTGATTGAACGTATTTCACATTTAATCAAATAATTCATCCGGCGTGGCAAAACATTGTGGTACAAGTAGCCTTTAGGTATTTCCCTCAAATGGAGGACCTTTCATCCAACGTAATTAGCCCATGCGCACTAGATTGACAATGCGTAAATAAATAAAGCAATAACATACGGAACGTAAATGATAGAATAATAAAATAGATGCGACCAAGACCGACATCTATATGGGACCTTGTATGCCCGATTAAACTTATTTCACATTCAATCAAGTATACTTCATCCGTCGCTGTAAAAAATTGTGGTAAAGGTAGCATTTAGGCATTTCCCTCAAATGGAGGACCTTTAATCCAACGTAGTTAGCCCATGCGCACTAGATTGGCAATGCATAAATAAATAAAGCAATAATATACGGAAAGTAAATGACGGAATAATAAAAGAGATGCGACCAAAGACAACATCTATATGAGACCTTGTATGCCCGATTGAATGTATTTCACATTCAATCAAGTATACTTCGTCTGGCGTGGCAAAACATCGTGGTAAAGGTAGCCTTTAGGCATTTCCCTCAAATAGAGGACCTTTAATCCAACGTAGTTAGCCCATGCGCACTAGATTGAAAATGCGTAAATAAATAAAGCAATAACATGCAGAAAGTAAATAGCGGAACAATAAACACAAACAGTGAATGAACACAAAATTAAATAACAAAACGAAATACGCGCTTGAAATTTTCTCAAGCGATACGTGGAGTTGTATCCCAAGTACAGACCGCACTACCGTCCATTCGGATTCGGTTACGGAATTTATGTCTGGGTTTCCTTCTGATATACCGCAAGAGATAGCACGCAATCATTAACCTAACATAAATAAGAAATAATAGACGTGAACCATAAAGATGCATGTGAGGAAATAATAATTGATAACCGAAAAGATCAATGAAAAATAGCAAAAGGTGCCCTCAGGTCTTACCTTTTAAGTCACTTATCGGGAGTGCGTTGTGACTTACCGGAATGGTTAATGCTTGTTCGCAGTTTCCGCTCGCTGTATCGCTGTTTCGCTAATTTTGTTCACTGTTTTTCTCTATTTTTGGACTGTTGTTTGGGATGATTTTTGGACTGTTTTGGGACTTGTTTAGACTGTTTTCTAGACAGATTTAGGGACGATTTTGGTTATGTTTTCTGGACTGTTTTGGGTGGTTTAAGGGCTGATTCGGCCACTGTTTTGTTGTTCACGTGGCTGGCTTTGTGGGTTCTTTTGTGCCAGTGTGAGTTGGCTGCTTTATGGGTTCTTTTGCGTGTATTTTGATGGGTTGAAGGGGCTGTCTTCGGCTTGGTTTAGAGGGAGAGAATCGTGAGTATGTGGTTGGGTGTGTGTTGATTCTGTGTGAGTGGAGTCGGTTAGTCTTGTATTTGGTTCACGTGGTTTTTGTTTTGAAGAGTCAAGGCCAGTGTTTGTTTGCGCAATTTTGAGACGTGGGCTGTGTGCGTAATCGTGAGTGGCGTGAGGTGTGTTGAATGTGTTGGTTTCTATTAAGGTCCCAAGATCAATAATAAGCATGAAATACGTGCGAATATAAATCAACAAAGTTACAGAATACTCACATCGATCAAATGAGCGACGCGGAGACGAACAAAAATCTGATTTTCTCCTATTCACTGGTTCGGCAGTGGCAGTGGCAGTGCTCACTGGTTTCGGCCTTTTGGATCAACTTCGTCAAGCTCCAAGCTTCGTCGAACGATTCCCGGCTCATGGGTGGACTTCCCTATCACCTTCGCATGTCTCTTAGAGTGCTAGCTCTCTTGATTTTGCCACAAAATCAAGCACTTATGCTTCCCATTTTCCTCAAAACTCTCGGCAGAACCAGAAGAAAAACATCCCTGAAATGGGCGAGAGAGAGAGAGAGAGAAATGTTGCTCCAAAAACGTGAGCAAAAGGAGAGAGTGAGTTGAGTGTGAGTTGTTGGTTAATTTGTGTATATTGTTTTCAAAAAACTAATACCAAATTTCAAAAGTCAAGTTAGTAAAATGTCATTCCAAATGACAAAAGTAAACTTGAGTGTTTAACACTCTTTGACCAACCAACCACTTCCATCACCTACAACCAATCACATCAATCAATCAAATGTCACATCACACAAATTGACATGTGATTTGACGCTTGATGTGACTTGCGATTTGACGCTTGATTTGACTTGCGTGCCGCACTCGAATTCGAAATGCGAATGCGCTCGTAAATAATCTCGGGCTCGGGTTCGCTAATTCCAAATTAACAAATTTTTCGTTGCGTCGTAATTAATGATTACGCCTAGCGAAGTCACTATTCATGTCGCTCACAAATTAATTCTAAATTAATTCGTTCGCTCGAATTAAAATCCAATTTTAATTCCGCGTCGAAATCCAATTTCGTTTAATATATCGAATATATTAATTTAATCGATTAATTCCAAATTAATCATTATCTCTCTTTAATTGATATTTTCTCCCAGATAAAATATCTCCGCAATTAATCCCAAATTAATTTTCTCTCTCTTCTAATTAATCCCAGATTAATTTAAAGTGCGAGTCATACGTCATCGATGAATCTTTGGGAAGAGACCCATGAGATCCCCGGATATGTTGGCAGTAAATTCGGTCGTCGGACTATCCGAACACTTAACTACCTCGTACTACGTTTATACCGATTAACAAGACAAGGTTGGCTTCTAGCAAAGCGCCATGCCTACCCAATTCTCCAGAAATATCCTTACAGGAATAAAGGATCTATATCAGGCATAGTATACGTAGTATTGCGTATTTCTGTCCAATATCGAATGATCACGTGCTAGGCCTGGGGCTGGAATTTTGTCACATGTCGGATGTCTGGGAACTAGTCTCTATAATCGGATAAACCTAACCTTGTCATTTTATCCCGATAGCTGCAGCATTTAAGAGAACCAGTCCCGTATCCTACTTGACCTGTTATTGTTCCTAGAACATGCCAAGGATGTAATAAGCATGTAAAGGTGTTCATAAATTCAAAATAAGTTGCAGAATATACTTACAATGAACGGATTTGAGCTTTAAAATTTTGAGAAGAAGAACTCCAAGATCCTTCCTTTGTTGATGATTCCAACTCTTGAGTAAGTTTTCCTATCACCTTAGTTGATTTCTCCAAGTGCTAGCTTTGTTGATTTTGCAACAAAATCAAAGAGAGGGGGAAGCCTAGTTCACGCCCATGGTGAGAGTATTAGGGTTTTTTCATTTTCCAAAATGTGTTACAAGTGTGAAGTGAGTAGAGAGAGAGAAGGCTTTTTGGTTTTGTTAAAGGGTTTTACCCTTTTACCAAAAACCATGTAGTTGGGGTAATTTGGTTTCACCTAAACCAAGTGGTTGGAAAGTAAGTGGTTTTGGCATAAATTCCAACCACTTTCCAATCACCACTTCACATGTGTGACATGTGTGAAGTGGGCCCCACCATTTTGAATTCAAAACTCAAAATGTCTCTACGAACATTTTCCGCGGCTCAGTTCCGTTTAATCCGATTAAACGAACTTTCATCGCTAAATAATTAAATCTAATTTAATTAAATAACGATGCCTCACAAATATATTACGAACGTCGTTTACGAATTAATTCTAAATTAATTCGTTCGTTCATATTAAAGTCCGACTTTAATTTCGTAACGAAATCCAATTCATATTAATATATCTGATATATTAATTTTAGCCCATACGAATAAATTAAATAGAAAAATCAAATTTAACCATTAAATTTATTTTACCGATTAATTCCAAATTAATCGCGTTCTCTCTCTTCCGAACACATTTAATCCCAGATTAAATAATACCTCAATTAATCCAAGATTAATTTTCTCTCTCTTAATTAATCTCAGATTAATTCTCTCTCTTAATTAATCACAGATTAATTCTAATTTAAATCAACTGTCATCGGTGAATCTTTGGGAAGCGACCCAAGAGATCCCTGGATATGTTGGCAGTAAATACGGTCATCGGATTATCCGAATACGTGCGTACCTCGTACCATGTGCTTACCGACTTACAAGGCATGATTGACTTCTACCAAATCACCGTGCCTACCCAATTCTCCAGAAATATTCTTACTGGAATATATAATCTATGTCAGGTATAGTATACGTAGTATTGCGTATTGCGATCCAGTATCGGATGTCACGTGCTAGGCCTGGGGCTGGAACTGTGTCTGCCCCGTATGAAGCACATGTCGGATGTATGGTAACTAGTCTCTATTATCGGATATACATGACCTAGTCATAATATCCCGATGACTGCAGTACTTAAAAGCACTAGTACCGTATCCTACGTGACATCATCTCCACTATGACTGGAGTGATACTTCCGTCTTGACATCACACCCAATACACTAAGATTCTCAATATACCCAGCAGAGGCGTACACAGAACCGGTTAAAGCCCTTGACGACCAAAACTAAAGCATACCGATTGTCGCAAGTATTAGCGATGCAAGTCTCAGGTTAAGACCAAATACACCTACCCTGATATCGGACTTCCATAGACACATAGTCATACTACCAATGGAATTCCGAGGGGTCTATCGAGAGCGAAGCTGTTTCCGCACCATCAGTAAACACAACCTCTTATCACACTTGCATAAGTATCCAATACTTAAATATATGAGAACTATGCCGTTGTGCTCCCACAACGCGCACAAGTGCAATACTAGTCTATTCCGCATTATCGATGTCTAGTCTCGATAATACTACGACTAGGGATATTTAATGATTAATCCTTCGAGGACTGATACTGTCTCATATCATCTCAATCCAGGAACTAATCATAGGGACCTCCTATCATTTATACATCTAGGTGATCTAATCACAAATGATAAGAGCGCAATCTCCTTGTCACATAGTTAATTTGTACAACAACACCATGATCTGTACAAATAGTGACGCTATGGGTCATAACTGTCCAACATGACCATCATCTCCACTATGAATGGAGTGATACTTCCGTCTTGACATAACATCCAACACACTACGATTCTCAATATACCCAGCATTGGCGTACACATAACCTGTTAAAGCCCTGGACGACCACAACCAATGTAAATTGATTGTCGCAAGTATTAGCGGTGCAAGTCTCAGGTTAAGACCCAATACACCTACCCTGATTTCGGACATCCATAGACACATAGTCATACTACCAATGGAATTCCGAGGGGGTCTATCCATAGCGAAGCTGTTTCCTGTACCATCGGTAAAACATAACCTCATATTACACTTGCATGAGTATCCTATTCCCAAATAAATGAGAACTATGCCGTTGTGCCTTCACAACGCGCACAAGTGTAATACTAGTCTTTTATGCATTTATCTATGTCCAATCTCGACAATGCTCTGACTATTGATATTTAATGATTTATCCTTCATGGACTGATACTGTCTCATATCATTCTCAATCCAGGAACAAATCATAGGGACCACTCATCATTTATACATCTAGGTGATCTAATCACAAATGATAAGAGTGCAATCTCCTTTGTCACATAGTTAATTTGCACAACAACACCATGATCTGTACAAATAGTGATGCTATTGGTGATAATTGTCCAACAATCTCCCATTTGGCCTATAGCCAGTCACTCGAGTGTCTTACACCCGAACTATATACGGTTGGCTCAAACTGCGGAGAAAGTGCTTTCGTCAGCGGATTTTCTTGATTATCATCTGATGCGATTTATTCGATCATCACATCGCCATGATGTATGATCCGAAAGAATTAGATGAATAGTCGAAGTATGTATCTGGATCGTTGATGAGACCATTAATTCTTTAGCCTGTGTTGACGCCTAGATCAGCTGCTAACAAAACTATATCTAATCTAATTAGATTTGTTATTGACCCAGTAGGCTTCTATTGCCGCCTCGGCTGCAGTAATAACCCGAATTTATTGTTTATTCGGTAACAGTATCTTGCTTGGAAGATTTCCAGCTCACTGTACCGTTATTCAAACTGTACGGTACCGTTTGCGACTTACAGTCGTTTTATCGATTTAGGAAAATTGCAGTAGTGATCCCAATCACTTCAAGTTCTCCTTCTCCATAAATTAAGACATCATCTTTAGTTCTCTAAGATACTAACAGATGTTCTTAACATCAATCCAGTGACTATCACTTGGATTGGCCTGTTTGTGAATCCATATGCTCAAAGCGTATGAGACACCAGGTCGCGTACATTTTTCAATGTACGAGTTTTCTCGGAGAGTTTTTTGAAAGCCAAGCTTTCACCGATTATATTATGGGAATATCATTTCCAAGAAATGACATATTATCATTATTTTATAGGACATCAATGTTAGTGCACTCCCACTAACCCTCCTATATACACAAGAATCATTTTGTTTTGAATTCAATCATAAACCATTATGATCACATCAAAATGAAAATTCCAAGAACCTATGCTTGCTTCGATCCAAACATGGATCGAATAACCTGCAAACCTTGTTTGCTAGTTTTTATACGACAAAACTGACATGATGTTATAAACATCTTCCAAAAGGTTTCCTTTTCAGGAAATCGATTTTCCCGTAAAGCTATCATATTTCATAAATGAAACATGCAGCATTTGCAAGCATTATCCAAATGGATTTACCGTGGCAACATGTAAAAGGTTGAATCATAATCAACACAATATTGATAACGATACCTTTCCGCTAAAAGCCTAGCTTGATATGTTGGTATGTTGCCTTCCATGTATGTCTTCCTTGAAGACTTATATAGTACCAATAGGCACGATGCATTGTGGTACATCAACTAGTATCCAAACTGTTGGACAAAATGACCCATAGAGTCACTATTTGCACAAATCATTGTGTTGTTGTAGCAAATTAACTATGTGACAAGGAAATTGCACTCTCATCATTTGTGATTAGATCACCATAGATATATATGGAAATGAAGAGAGGTCCATATGATTAGTTCCTGGATTGAGAATGATATGAGACAGTATCAATCCCCGAATGATTAATCATTAAATATCCCTAGCCGGAGTATTATCGAGACAGGACATCGATAATGCGGAATAGGCTAGTATTGCACTTGTGCACGTTGTGAGGGCACAACGGCATAGTTCTCATATATATAAGTGTTAGAGACTTATGCAAGTGCGATAGGAGGTCGTGTTTCACCGATGGTACGGGAAACAGCTTCGCTCTGGATAGACCCTTCGGAATCCCATTGGTATTATGACTTTGTGTCTATGGTAGGCCGAAATCAAGGTAGGTGTGTATGGTCTTAACCTGAGACTTACATCGCTAATACTTACGATAATCGATAGACTTTGGTCTTGGTGGTACAGGGCTTTAACCGGTTCTGCGTACACCACTTCCGGGTTTATCAGAGAGTCGTAGTGTATTGGGTGTGATGTCAAGAAGGAAGTATCACTTCAGTCATATTGGAGATGATGTCACGCAGGATACGGTATTAGTGCTCTTAAGTGCTGCGCGGCCATCGGGATATTATGACAAGGTCATGTATATCCGATTATAGAGACTAGTTACCAGACATCCGACATGTGCTTCGTACGGGGCAGACACAAATCCAGCCCCAGGCCTAGCACGTGACTATCCGATACTGGGCCGATATGCACAATACAATCGTATACTACGCTTGATATAGATCTTAATATTCTTAAATGGATATGTCCGGAGAATTGGAAGACTTGGTGCTTTGCTAGGAGTCGAACTTGTCTCGTAAATCGGTAAAACGTAGTACTTGGTACCTACGTGATTCGGATACTCGGATGACCGTATTTACTGCCAATATATCCGGGGATCTCATGGGTCGCTTCCCGATAATCCACCGATGACGCACAACTCGCACTCTTGAATAATCTGGGATTATATAGAAGAGAGAGAAAATTAATCTAGGATTGATTACAGAGATATTTTATCTAGGATAAAATATCGTCTAGAGAGAGATAACGATTAATATGGAATTAATCGATTAAATTAATATATTCGATATATTAAACGAAATTAGATTTCGACGCGGAATTAAAATTAGATTTTAATTCGGGCGAACGAATTAATTTAGAATTAATTCGTTAGCGAAGTGAATAGTGAATTCGCTAGGCGTAATCATTTAATTACGACGCGACGGAAAAATCGTTAATTTGGAATTAACGAACTCGAGCCCGAGTGTGATTGCGAGCGCATTCGTATTTCGAATTTGAGTACGGCATCGCAAGTCGCATCAAGCGTCAAATCATTCGTCACATCAAGCGTCAAAACAAATGTCACTTTGAGTGATGTGATTGATTGATGTGATTGATTGATTGAAAGACATGTCACTTTATTAAAGTTGATATTGGAGTGTGGAACACTCAAGCTTATTACATTCAATTTCTTTGACTTTTTGAAAGTTAAATTAATTGGTAAATCATTTAATATATTTTGGAAAATATATAAACAAAAATGATTTTACAACTTTTGTAATGACTTTTCACATTTCTTTCTCTCTCATTTTTGCTCTCTTCTTCTCACGAAAAGAACCATTTTTCTTCACTGGTTTTGAACCAGAAATGGCGTGAACAAAGGGAAGCAAGGGTTGCATTTTTCATGGTGATAACCGCAAGTGCTAGCACACTACGAGTCTTGCGAAGGTGGTAGGGAGGTTCGCCCATGAGCCGGGAACGTTTTGATGAAGCTCGAAGCTCGTTATTGATGTTCAAAATGGCGCAAAACAGACCACCAAACTGCTGCAGTGGGCGCACATGAGCAGTGGGCAGTGAGCAGAATTTCAGTTCGTTTTGGTTGCCAAATCTTCTCTCAACCGCTCGATGTAAGTATTCCGCACTTCCGTCGTTGTATTCGCTTATGATTCATGCTTGAGTTTTGATCTTGGGACCTATAGAAACTCCAACACAAACTTGGTTGATTTACATGGAATCCATTTCGGACTCATGGCACTTTGTCATAATTAGGGAGTCGATACCTTGTATCACTTCCTCATACGTAGTCAGTTGGTATACCTCAAAACGATTGACATCTTTATGAGGTGAGATCATAAACCCATACCCCAGGTTGTTTTCTGACTCTCTCCGACATACGCGGTTCTTGTGTATTCGAAGATTATTGGAATAGTTACATCCTTGATGAATAACCACTGCATATCTGTATTCCTCTTAGGAAGACCGCATGGTGAGAAACAATCTAATTGTTCTCTTGTGAGTTGTATAAGTACAATACTTATGGTATCCCTAGGATAACCTAAAATTGGCACTTATCTAATTTGGGTTTTAGTTTGGTATCATCCAAACATATGCCTAGCATACCCAAATTATCAGGAATGTGAAACTCGGTTTCTTTCTAGTTCATATCTAATATGAAATCTGTCAAACAGATTTTTATGGAACCTTATTCTAAATAAGTTATGCACTGTTAATGCTTATCCGTTGAAGGAAATGGTAGCTCAGAGCGACTCATGATTAACCTTATCATGTCCAACAAAATTCGGTTACTCAGTTCGGACACACCGTCACTTTGACGTGTTCCGGGAGGAGTCTTCTTTGAAAGAATATTATACTATTTCATGTATATTAGAAACTTATTACTTAAGTATTTTCCATTACGGTCTTACCGTGACAGTATAATACTTTAGCCGATCTGTCTGTCTATTTCATGTCGAAACTGTAAAAGTTTTCGATTTGTGTTTCAATAGAGACACATAACCATAACGCGATGCCACATCCGTAAAGGTCATGAAATATTCATATCCATCTCTAGCCTATCTAGACATGGGCCTACTTGCTTCACTATGAACTAGGGCTGACAGATCGGTGGCATTTACACTTTTACCAAGTAAATAGTGTTATAGGCACTTTTCCCAATAAACTAGATTCGTTGACTTTATTTGAGTAGAATCAAATCAGTCCGAGTACCCACTCTTCAAAAGTGTGGATATACGAGTCTTGTTTAATTGTGTCCCAGACAATAATGCCACAATATGTTTCTTCTAATCAAATCAGTTTGAGCTATTTGTTTGTCATTTTATACGTTTGAGATTTATTTATATTCAAAATATAAATTCTGTTATTCACATCTAATGTGTTTATCTCAATATCATCTTTATATAATAAAACACTTTAGTGTTCTAGAATATAAAGGTATATCCGCAACGGATAATACACTGATATAAAGATAATGTTCCTAGTCAAACTAGTTACATTATAACAGTTTCCAAATTTAGGTACACATCTGAGGGTAGTTCCTAAATTTAGGTATCTACGGTTAAAACAGCGACTTTCGTCCTGTTTACAATTCGCAGATAAATCTCTATTGAAGTCAGTATCCTGTTCAAAACAGATTCTGAACATCAATACATATATTTATGTATCAAACTAAGTATTTAAAATCTAATTTCAATACTAGTCATGAACATATTTATGACAATCATATTTGAAGTCAGAGCCTTGCTCGTCTTCAATTCCTTCATGTCTGCTTTGTCCAAACGGTAGTCAAGCTTCCGCGATCCCGTTTGCCACAATTTAGGCAGACATTTTGGGATATGTCCTTTTTCTTCCCAGAAGAATATAATGATATTGCCTTTGCCCTTTTTCACATTCCAGTAGCTTTTGGCCAAGCCTCGGGTTTCTAGAATATCAAATAAAGTGCGCCTTGCGCTACTTGCCTAATTGCAAACTTTGACTTTATCTCTTTGAGAATAGTCATTAACTCTCCAAGAGTTATATATTGCAATTTAGTACATCTAAGATTCTTTGAAGATCCTTCAATTTCATTATCATACTTTAAGGATCTAATCCTTAGTTCTGATTTAGAAATTAAGGAGTCTACTGCGACAAGCTTAATGGATTAAGCACTTAAGTTATCATTACATGATCTTCCAAAGATCATGCTCTACTATTTTCTTAACTCCGGGCTTTAGGCTTAATATGTTATTTTATCAAATAAAGTAACTTATTATTTTCCAGGACCATCCTGAAAATTTATTCCCAATTTTAAAGTCGTTTAACACATTTTCCCCAGGATTATGTTTTAAACACTAATCTTTCAATTTTAATCTTGATTCTAATAGTCCAACTATTTAATCAACGATTTAGGTACTTTTTATTATAATGATTAAAATCAATTATATTGATTACTATAATCCAATTATAAAATCAACTATAAATGAATAGTTTGAATATAGTCCAACTATTAATTAAAACAATGTTTAATATTAGTCTAACTAACATTTAATCTCTTTGACGAATGATATTTGTTTTGAGCGCGTATGGAAAGTAATTAAACGAATATTGCAAATTCAATTCTTGCCTCGCACTATTTTTCGGCGACCCTCTAACCCTCTGTCGAGTACTCGGGAAACCGCGTTTCCTAGTGGGCTAGGATCCCGTTAAATATCACACAATCTTGACTTTGGCCAACAAATTATATGATAAATAACTAAGTAGATCTCTAAGATCGATTGGATCCAATCCAATTCCTAGATCCGGTAGGGGGACATCCAAGTCCGAAATATATATCTTATATATGCCAATACATCCAATGTATTACCTAACCTTTTTTCCTCTGAATCAACTAAGCCTTGGCTTTGGCACAACAAACTTAGTGATCCCAGTCAAGCGTGACCCATTGACCATGGAAAGCTTCGTAATCAATGTCGATGGACAAGAAGTGGTCTTGACTTTGGCCAACAAACCACAACTTGGACAAGACACCAATATGGAACAAAGCCTTCGTGATTCAAACACATCCCCGACAGACAAAGGCCTTGACTTTGGCCAACAAGCCAATGCCAGTCTCGGATCTTGAGTGAGAATCACTCAATGGAAGGAAAGACGCTTAATATTGTTTTAGGGTTTTTCTCGTGCAAATTGGCAACCAATTTATTATCTTTGTTAAGGTCTCATCATCATACACCCTTAAACATGCATTCTAAACACATAATAAAGCGCGTATAAATAAATAATAATGATATGCGGATGGATACTTTACACGATGATCCTAGATCAAATCTCTCCCTTTCTTTCTCCCCCTAGCACATGTATTACTTCTACCCGTTACACTACACTTCTAAAGAAACCTCATTTACATTGAGGGGAATAGGTGAGAAGAGAATACAAAGAATAAGGAGGTGATAAGGCTTGACACGCAGGTCCAATTTAATAAATCAAATTTATTACAACAATTTCTAAAATTGTCCCACCCATCTAATATCCATCTGATATATATTATTCAAGCATCGCAACCATGTATTCACACAAGCATGTTATCAATCAATCTAATCAAATTAATTAATCTGATAATTAGTGATCATCCAATGTTCAAACAACGATTTGATTTTGCGCGAGTCAAACTCGTTTTTCGAATAAGTACTCAAAGTCCGAATTCTCGAATTAAATTAAACTACATAATTAAATCCAATTCAATATGGATTTAATTCTAATTCGCTATTTAATTCCAAATTAAATACTACACTTTAATTACGAACCTTTACGACTTAAATTCCAAATTTAATCGCTACGGGTCTCAAAGCCCAATTAACGTCCAACGTCAATTTAATTAAATCCAATGGGCTTTTAATTAATTTCCTAAGGCGTGGACTTTTAGTTAACTCGGGTCAAACCGAATAACCAAAATCCAATCCGGGAATTACCCCAAAAGCCCATAAATCAATTTTGGCCCATTAGGCCCAATTAAACTTTAAAGGTCCATTAAGTGGCATTTGGGCTTTATGGAAGCGGTTTTGGGCCCAATTGGATCCAATACATTTGGCCTAAACCCATCTTGGTACAACCAAGCCCAATTACAACACAACAAGCCCAAATCCAATTTAAGGCCCAATAGAATCAAATTACCAAATTCCAAATTCATAATTTAATTACATAAAGTGTATAACACAATTAATCACCCAAATTAACATTTCTAAATCATTAATTTATACAATTAATCATGCTCATTTACATCAATTAGTGTCCACATTTTGATCAAAAATCAAACCCAATCATGCTTCAAAGTCTCGGCTTTTATAAGGAATTTTAAATCGATTTCGATTTCAATTCAATTGAATCCACAATCAAAATTAAATCAACATTCCCGATTGATTCAAGTCATCCAATCATCAAAAATCAAAAAATCACCAAGACAAATTAGGGCACTTGTATTCGACCAAGCCAAAATATTTGGGGAAAATTGTTCCAAACCACATTTAATCAAATTGATCCAACCAATCATCAATTAAACATGTTTTAAGCATACTCAAACATTGTTGGTTTCTATTAAGGTCCCAAGATCAATAATAAGCATGAAATATATGCGAATACAAATCAACGAAGTTGAGATGAACAAAAATCTGATTTTCTCCTCTTCACTGGTTCGGCAGTGGCAGTGCCAGTGCTCAGTGGTTTCGGCCTTTTGGATCAACTTCGTCAAGCTCCAAGCTTCATCGAACGATTCCTAGCTCATGGGTGTGTTGGACAATTATGACCCATAGTGTCACTATTTGTACAGATCCTGGTGTTGTTGTACAAATTAACTATGTGACAAGGAGATTGCACTCTTATCATTTGTGATTAGATCACCTAGATGTATAAATGATAGGAGGTCCTTATGATTAGTTCCTGGATTGAGATGATATGAGACAATATCATTCCTCGAATGATTAATCATTAAATATCCCTAGTCAGAGTATTATCGAGATTGGACATCGATAATGCGTAAAAGACTAGTATTACACTTGTGCGCGTTGTGAGGGCACAATAACATAGTTCTCATATATTTGGGTATTGGATACTCATACAAGTGTAATAAGAGGTTGTGTTTTACCGATGGTACGGAAAACAGCTTCGCTCTGGATAGACCCCTCGGAATTCCATTGGTAGTATGACTATGTGTCTATGGAAGTCCGAAATCAGGGTAGGTGTATTTGGTCTTAACCTGAGACTTGCACCGCTAATACTTGCGACAATCAATATGCTTTGGTTTTGGTCGTCCAGGGTTTAATAATTCTGTGTACGCCTCTCGGCTGGTATATTGAGAATCGTAGTGTATTGGGTGTGATGTCAAGATAGAAGTATCACTCCAGTCATAGTGGAGATGATGTCACGTCGGATACGGAACTGGTACTCTTAAGTAATGCAGTCATCGGGATGATATGACTAGGTCATGTTCATCCGATTATAGAGACTAGTTACCAGACATCTGATACTGGATCGCAATACGCAATACTACGTATACTACGCCTGACATAGATTGTATATTCCAGTAAGAATATTTCTGGAGAATTGGGTAGGCACGGTGCTTTGCTAGAAGCCAACCATGTCTTGTAAATCCGTAAGCACGTGGTACAGGGTACACACTAAATCGGATAGTCCAATAACCAGATTTACTGCCAACATATCCAGAGGTCTCTTGGGTCGCTTCCCAAAGATTCACCGATGACAATTGACTTAAACTAGAATTAATCTGGGATTAATTTAGAGAGAGAAAATTAATCTGGGATTAATTGAGGCTTTATTTGATCTGGGATTAAATGTGTTCGGAAGAGAGAGAACGCGATTAATTTGGAATTAATTGGTAAAATAAATTTAATAGTTAAATTTTATTTTTCTATTTAATTTATTTGCATGGGCTAAAATTAATATATCAGATATATTAATATGAATTGGATTTCATTACGAAATTAAAGTTGGACTTTAATACGAGTGAACAGATTAATTTAGATTTAATTCTTAAACGGCATTCGTAATATATTTACGAGGCGTCGTCATTTAATTAAATTAGATTTAATTATTTAGCGACGAAAATTCGTTTAATCGGATTAAATGAATCTGAGCCGCGGCAAACATTCGTAGAATCCATTTGAATTTTGAATTCAAATGTGGGGCCCACTTCACATGTGGTAGTTGGGAGGGTAGTTGGCATTTATACCAAGCCACCAACTTTCCAACTACCTTGGAATGGTTTTGGTGAAACCATTTACCCAACCACCTTGTTTAGGTGAAAGGGTAAATTGGTTTTACCAAAAGGCATCTCTCTCTCTCATTCTTTGAAGACAACACATGACACAAAAAAAAACCTAGTTCATCCTTGTAATGGGCGTGAGCTTCCTCCTCTTTCTCTTTGATTTTGTGGCAAAATCAACAAAAGCTAGCACTTGTAGAAGTCTTCTAAGGTGATAGGGAAACCAACTCAAAGCTTGGAATCAACACAAAGGTTGGATCTTGGAGATCTTCATTCACAACTCAAAGCTTGGAATCAACAAAGGAAGGATCTTGGAAACCAACTCAAAGCTTGGAATCAACAAAGGAAGGATCTTGGAGATCTTCTTCTCAAAATTTTAAAAGCTCAAATCCATTCAATGTAAGTAATTCTGCAACTTATAATGAATTTATAAACACCTTTTCTTGCTTATTAGATCCTTAGCATGTTCTAGGAACACTAACAATGGTATCATAGCCAATTTTAAGCATGAAAATTTTAGGGTTCATGAGACTAAAATTTGGGGCTTTTGTGTTTTGAATATGATTTCTTCAAATTGATGCTTTGAGCATGCTTAGATTATGTTAACTTAGAGTTGTGCATGATTAGATTTGAGAAAATTTGATTGGATCAAATAATTTAAATTTCCTTAGTGTGGCCGAAACAGTGAGCAGTCCACTGCACTTTGATTTTTCAATTTTTACACTATTGGATGTGTTTAAATGCATGATAAAATGTTGATTGTTGGTTTGATTAGATTAGAAACAAAGTCAATAATGTTTATGTTAAATCAAAGAGCATGTTGAGCATGAAATGATGTGTTTTGGCTTCAATTTGTGTTGAGCATAAATTGATGGATTAAGCATGATTAATTAAGTTAATTAGTATTTTGGAAATATTGAGTTTAATTAATTAATCATGGCTAATACACTTTAATTAAAATAATTTGTGATATTTGGATTATTATAATTATGTTAATAAGCCTTTAATTATGTAATTGGGCTAAGAAGTGTGTATTTGGGCTTAATGGGCTTGTTTTGACCAAGTTTGGTTTTGGACTTTTGGATTGGATCCAATTGGGCCCAAAACCAGTTCCATAAAGTCCAAATACATCACTTGGCCCTTTAAAGAATTTAATTGGGCCTAATGGGCCTAAATTGATTTGTTGGCAATAGGGTGATTCCTATTGGGCCTTGGCATTTTGGGTTTGATCCATTATGGCCAAATCCCATGCCTTAAGAAATAATTAAAAGCCCATTGGACTTTAATTAAAATGACATTGGATGTTATTGGGCCTTTGAGACCAATTAATATTGGATTTGGAATCCAAGTCTTTAAGGCTTATAAGTAAGTGTAAATATTAAATTTGGAATTAGCATTGAATACAAATAAATTGGATTTAAAGTTGTAGTTCAATATAATTCAATAATACTTACTTTGAGTATTTATTCTTAAACGAGTTTGACTCGCGCAAATCAAATCGTTGTTTGAATATTGGATGATCATTAATTCAAAGATTAATTAATTGGATTAGATTGATTGAATAACATGATTTTTATGAATACATGAATGTATTGTATGAATAATGTATATCAGATGGATATTAGAAGGGCGAGGGCAATTTTGGAAATTATAATAAATTTAGAATTTATTAAATTGGACCTGCGTGTCCAGCCTTTTATCTCCTTATTCTTTGTATTTCTCTTCTCACCAATTCCCCTCAATGTAAATGAGGTTTCTTTATTGTATTATGTAATTGGGTAGAAGTTAGAATAGTTCTAGCCGGGGAGAGGAAAGGGAGTGATTTGTTCTAGGAACAATTTGTGACATATCCATCCGCATATCATTATTAATTTATTTAGCGCGCCTTATTATGCTTTTAGAATGCATGCTTAAGGGTGTATGATGAGACCTAATCAAAGATACTAAATTGGTTGCCAATTTACGCGAAAACCCTCAAAACATATTAAGCGTTTTTCCTTCCGTTGAGTGATTCTTACTCAAGATCCAAAGTTGGCATTGGTTTGTTGGCCAAAGTCAAGACCTTTGTCAATTGCGGATGTGTTTTTGAATCATGAAAGTTTTGTTCCATATCGGTTTCTTGTCCAAGTCTTGATTTGTTGGCCAAAGTCAAGATCACTTCTTGTCCATCGACTTTGATTACGAAGCTTTCCATGTCAATGGGTCCCGCTTAACTGGAATCATTAACCTTGTTGTGCCAAAGCCAAAGCTTAGTTGATTCAGAGGAAAAAGGTTAGGAAAATATATTGGATATATTGGCATATATATTGTATATATGTTTCGGACTTGGATGTCCACCTACTGGATCTAGGAATTGGATGAGATCCAATTGATCTTAGAGATCTACCTAGTTAAGTATCATACAATTTGTTGGCCAAAGTCAAGATTGAATGTTATTTAACGGGATCCTAGCCCACTAGGAAACAAGGTTTCCCGAGTACTCAACAGAGAGTTAGAGGCTCGCCGAAAAATAGTGGGAGGCAAGTATTAGATTTGCAATTTCGTTTAGATACTTGCCATACACGCTCATTTCAATATTTCGTCAATAAATTAATATATTAGTTGGACTAATATTTAATTGTTGTTTTAATTAAACAGTTGGACTGTATTCAAACTACTTCATTTATAGTTGATTATATAATTAGATTATAGTAATCAATATATTTGAATTTCCCTTTATTTATAGTTGATTATATAATTGGATTATAGTAATCAATATATTTGAATTTTACCGATCATTTATAGTTGATAATATAATTGGATTATAGTAATCAATATATATTTGATTTTAACCAATAAAATTGTAATTAGTTATATAGTTAGACTATAGTAATCATTACATTAGATTGTACCCGAAATCGTTGATTGGATAGTTACACTATTGGAATCAAGATAACTAAAAGATTAGTGTTTAAAACATAATCTTGGGTGAAAATGTGTTTAAACGACTTTAATTTTCAAATTGGGAATAAAATTTCAGGATGGTCCTGGAAACTAATAAGTTTCTTTATTTGATAAAATAACATATTAGGCCTAAGCCCAGAGTTAAGCAAATAGTAGAGCATGATCTTTGGAAGATTCATGTGATGATAACTTTAGTGCTTAATCCATTATACTTGTCAAAATGACTCCTTAATTTCCTAATCAGAACTAAGGATTAGATCCTTAAATTATGATGAAGAAATTGAAGGATCTTCATAATTTATTCTTAGATATTAGAAGTATTAAATTGCAATTAATAACTCTTGGAGAGTTAATGGGTATTCTCAAGGAGATAAAGCCAAAGTTTGCAATAAGTCAGGTAGCGCAAGGCGCACCTTACTTCGATATTCTAGAAACCCAAGGCTTGGCCAAAGGCTTCTGGGATATAGAAAAGGGCAAAGGCAAAATCATTAATGTCTTCTAGGAAGACAAAGGACATATCCCAAGATGTCTGCTTAAACTGTTGCAAATGGGATCACTGAAGCGTGACTGCGGTATGTACAAAGCAGACATGAAGGAATTGAAGACGAGCAAGGCTCTTACTTCAAATATGTTTGTCATAAATATGTTCACTACTAGTATTAAAATTGGATTTTAAATACTAAGTGTGATACATAAATATGCATTGACGGTGTGTCCAAACGGAGAAACCGTCAGTTTGACGGTGTGTCCAAACGGAGAAACCGAATTTTGTTGGACATGATAAGGTTAATCATGAGCCGCTCTAAGCTACCATTTTCCTTCAAAAGGATAAACATTTAACAGTGCAATACTTATTTTGAATAAGGTTCCATGAAAATCTGTCTGACAGATTTCATATTAGATATGAACAGGAAAGAAACTGGGTTTTCTCACTCCTGTAGATTTGGGAATGATGGGCATACGTTTGGATGATACCAAACTAGAACCCAAATTGGATAAGTGCCTAAATTATAGGTTATCCTAGGAAACCAAAGTATAGTACTTATACAACTCACTTGAGAACAATTTAATTGTTGCTCGCCATGAATTTTTCCTAAGAGGAATACCTAAAAGCAATGGTAAGTGGGAGGATAGTAAAACTCGATGAAAATCGGAGTAATACTGTTCAAGGCACCTAGTCCTTAATGGAACACAAACAGTTCATCAAGGATGAAACTGTACCACAATCTTCGAATACACAAGAACCGCGTTAGTCGGAGAGAATCAGAAAACAACCTGGGAGGTATGAGTTTCTGATCTCACCTAATAAAGATGTCAATCTTATTTGGGAAGATGAACTGACTACATTTGAGGAAGTGATACAAGGTATCGACTCCCCATTATGGCAAAGTGCCATGAAGTCCGAAATGGATTCCATGTATACCAACTATGTTTAGAGACTAGTTGATGTACCAGAAGGCATTGTGCCTATTGGTACTATATAAGTCTTCAAGGAAGACATACATGGATGGCAACATACCAACGTACTAAGCTAGGCTTGTAGCGAAAAGGTATCGTTATCAACATTGTGTCGATAACAACGAAACCTTTTACCTGTTGCCATGGATAAATCCATTTGGATAATGCTTGCTGATGCTGCATGTTTCATTTATGAAATATGGCAGCTGAATGAAAAATCGCTTTCCTGAAAAGGAAACCTTTTGGAGGATGTTTATAACATCTTGACGGTTTTTGTCGTACCAAAACTAGCAAACAAGGTTTGCAGGTTATTCGATCCGTGTTTAGATTGAAGCAAGCATTAGGTTCTTGGAATTATCGTTGTGATGTAATCATAATGGTTTATGATTTAATTCAAAACGAAATGATTCTTGTGTATATAAGGAGGTTAATGGGAGCGCACTGAAAATGACTGTCCTAATTAATGATGATATGTCATTTCTTGGAAATGATATTCCCATATTACAATCGGTGAAAGCTTGGCTTTCATGAAAATTCTCCGTAGAATTCTTGGGAGAAACAACCTTTATTCTAGGAATAAAGATCTACTGGGATAGATTTAAAGTTGTTAACACTCTCCGAGAACTCGTACATTGAAAAATATACGTGACCTGGTGTCTCATACGCTTTGAGCATATGGAGTCACAAACAGGTCAATCCAAGAGATAGTCACTGGATTGATATTAAGAACATCCGTTAGTATCTTAGAGAACTAAGGATGATGTCTTAAACTATGGAGAATGAGAACTTGAAGTGACTGGGATCACTACTGCAGGTTTCCTAACCGATAACAATAACGGTACTATACAGTTTGAATAACGGAACAGTGAGATGAAAATCTTCCAAGCAAGATACTGTTGCCAAATAAACAACAAATGCGGGTTATTGCTGCAGCTGAGGCAGCAATAGAAGCCATTTGGGTCGATGATAAATCTATTTAGATTAGATATAGTTCTGAAAGCAGCTGAGCTAGGCGTCAGCACATGCTAAAGAATTAATGGTCTTATCAACGATCCAGATATATACTTCGACTATTCATCTGATTCGTTCGGATCATACATCATGGCGATGTGATGATCGAATAAATCACATCAGACGATAATCACGCAAATCCGTTGACGAAAGCCTTTCCTCAGCAATTTGAGCGAACCGTAAATAGTTCGGGTGTATGACACTCGAGTGACTAGCTATAGGCCAAGTGGGAGATTGTTGGACATTTATGACCCATAGCGTCACTATTTGTACAGATCATGGTGTTGTTGTACAAATTAACTATGTGACAAGGAGATTGCACTCTTATAATTTGTGATTAGATCACATAGATGTATAAATGATAGGAGGTCCTTATGATTGGTTCCTGGATTGAGATGATATGAGACAATATCAGTCCTCGAAGGATTAATCATTAAATATCCCTAGTCAGAGTATTATCGAGATTGGACATCGATAATGCGTAAAAGACTAGTATTACTCTTGTGCGCGTTGTGAGGGCACAATAGCATAGTTCTTATATATTTGGGTATTGGATACTCATGCAAGTGTAATAGGAAGGTTGTGTTTTACCGATGGTATGGAAAATAGCTTTGCTCTGGATAGACCCCTCAGAATTCCATTGGTAGTATGACTATGTGTCTATGGAAGTCCGAAATCAGGGTAGGTGTATTTGGTCTTAACCTTAGACTTGCACCGCTAATACTTGCGACAATCAATATGCTTTGGTTTTGGTCGTCCAGGGCTTTAATCGGTTCTGTGTACGCCTCTGCTGGGTATATTGAGAATCATAGTGTATTGGGTGTGATGTCAAGATGGAAGTATCACTCCAGTCATAGTGGAGATGATGTCATGTAGGATACGGAACTAGTACTCTTCAGTACTGCAGTCATCAGGATGATATGACTAGGTCATGTTCATCCGATTATAGAGACTAGTTACCAGACATCCGACATGTACTTCGTACGGGGCAGACATAATTCCAGCCCCAGGCCTAGCACGTGACATCCGATACTGGATCGCAATACGCAATACTACGTATACTACGCCTGACATAGATTGTTATATAGTAAGAATATTTCTGGAGAATTGGGTAGGCACGGTGCTTTGCTAGAAGCCAACCATGTCTTGTAAATCCGTAAGCACGTGGTACGAGGTAAGTACTTAATCGGATAGTCCGATAACCGGATTTACTGCCAACATATCCAGAGGTCTCTTGGTTTGCTTCCCAAAGATTCACCGATGGCAGTTGACTTAAACTAGAATTAATTTGGGATTAATTTAGAGAGAGAAAATTATTCTGGGATTAATTGAGGCTTTATTTGATCTGGGATTAAATGTGTTCGAAAGAGAGAGAACGCGATTAATTTGGAATTAATCGGTAAAATAAATTTAATAGTTAAATTTGATTTTTCTATTCAAATTATTTGCATGGGCTAAAATTAATATATCAGATATATTAATATGAATTGGATTTCATTACGAAATTAAAGTTGGACTTTAAAACGAGCGAACAGATTAATTTAGAATTAATTCGTAAATGGCATTCGTAATATATTTATGAGGCGTCGTCATTTCATTAAATTAGATTTAATTATTTAGTGACGGAAATTCGTTTAATCTGATTAAACGAATCCGAGCCGCGGAAAACCTTCGTAGAATCCATTTGAATTTTGAATTCAAATGTGGGGCCCACTTCACATGTGGTAGTTGGGAGGGTAGTTGGAATTTATGCCAAGCCACCAACTTTCCAACTACCTTGGAATGGTTTTGGTGAAACCATTTACCCAACCACCTTGTTTAGGTAAAAGGGTAAATTGGTTTTACCAAAAGGCATCTCTCTCTCTCATTCTTTGAAGACAACAGATGACACAAAAATAAAACCTAGTTCATCATTGTAATGGGCGTGAGCTTTCTCATCTTTCTCTTTGATTTTGTGGCAAGATCAACAACAGCTAGCACTTGTAGAAGTCTTCTAAGGTGATAAGGAAACCAACTCAAAGCTTGGAATCAACACAAAGGTTGGATCTTGGAGATCTTCATTCACAACTCAAAGCTTGGAATCAACAAAGGAAGGATCTTGGAAACCAACTCAAAGCATGGAATCAACAAATGAAGGATCTTGGAGATCTTCTTCTAAAAATTTTAAAATCTCAAATCCATTCAATGTAAGTAATTCCGTAACTTATAATGAATTTATGAACACATTTTCTTGCTTATTAGATCCTTGGCATGTTCTAAGAACACTAACAGGGTGGACTTCCCTATCACCTTCACATGTCTCTCGGAGTGCTAGCTCTCTTGATTTTTCCACAAACTCAAGAACTTATGCTTCCCTTTTTCCTCAAAACTCTCGGCAGAACCAGAAGAAAAACAGCCCTGAAATGGGCGAGAGAGAGAGAGAAATGTTGCTTCAAAAACATGAGCAAAAGGAGAGAGTGAGTTGAGTGTGAGTTGTTGGTTAATTTGTGTATATTGTTTTCAAAAAACTAATATCAAATTTCAAAAGTCAAGTTAGTAAAATTTCATTCCAAATGGAAAAAGTAAACTTGAGTGTTTAACACTCTTTGACTAACCAACCACTTCCATCACTTACAATCAATCACATCAATCAATCAAATGTCACATCACTCAAAGTGACATGTGATTTGACGCTTGATGTGACTTGCGATTTGACGCTTGATTTGACTTGCGTGCCGCACTCGAATTCGAAATGCGAATACGCTCGCAAATAACCTCGGGCTCGGGTTCACTAATTCCAAATTAACAAATTTTCCGTTGCGTCGTAATTAAATGATTACGCCTAGCGAAGTCACTATTCACGTCGCTAATGAATTAATTCTAAATTAATTAATTCGCCCGAATTGAAATCCAATTTTAATTCCGCGTCGAAATCCAATTTCGTTTAATATATCGAATATATTAATTTAATCGATTAATTCCAAATTAATCGTTATCTCTCTTTAATTGATATTTTATCCCAGATAAAATATCTCCGCAATTAATCCCAGATTAATTTTCTCTCTCTTCTAATTAATCCCAGATTAATTTAATGTGCGAGTCATACGTCATCGGTGAATCTTTGGGAAGCGACCCATGAGATTCCCGGATATATTGGCAGTAAATTCGGTCGTCGGACTATCCGAACACGTAAGTACTTTGTACTACGTTTACACCGATTTACAAGACAAGGTTGGCTTCTAGCAAAGCGCCATGCCTACCCAATTCTCTAGAAATATCCTTACATGAATAAAGGATCTATATCAGGCGTAGTATACGTAGTATTGCGTATTTCTGTCCATATCGAATGATCACGTGCTAGGCCTGGGGCTGGAATTGTGTCTGCCCCGTACAAAGCACATGTCGGATGTCTGGTAACTAGTCTCTATAATCGGATAAACCTGACCTTGTCATTTTATCCCGATAGCTGCAGCATTGAAGTGAACCAGTCCCGTATCCTATGTGACCATTATCTCCGCTATGACTGGAGTGATACTTCCGTCTTGACATCACACCCAACACACTACAATTCTCAATATACCCAGCATTGGTGTACACATAACCTGTTAAAGCCCTGGACGACCGCAACCAAAGTATATTGATTGTCACAAGTATTAGCGGTGCAAGTCTCAGGTTAAGACCAAATACACCTACCCTGATTTCAGACTTCCATAGACACATAGTCATACTACCAATGAAATTTCGAGGGGGTCTATCCAGAGCGAAGCTGTTTCCCGTACCATCGGTAAAACACAACCTCCTATTACACTTGCATGAGTATCTTATACCCAAATATACAAGAACTATGCTGTTGTGCCCTCATAACGCGCACAAGTGTAATACTAGTCTTTTACGCATTTATCGATGTCCAATCTCGAAAATGCTCTGACTAGGGATATTTAATGATTTATCCTTCGTGGACTGATACTGTCTCATATCATTCTCAATCCAGGAACAAATCATAGGGACTTCTCATCATTGATACATCTAGGTGATCTAATCAGAAATGATAAGAGTGCAATCTCCTTTGTCACATAGTTAATTTGTACAACAACACATGATATGTACAAATAGTGACGCTATGGGTCATAATTGTCCAACAGAATGAAGCCTATGACGTGAGTCCTTGTGGTAATGTTTGAAGGGTGTAATTACCTTGAATAGAGCAAGAGACGTGTGCCATTGTGGTAGTGTTTTGGTCAATTGGGCTATTGCATGAAGAATGAGAGGGAGCTATTTGTGATTATTTGGTGAATATTTTGCCTTGAGTGCTGTTCACGTGAAAGATATGAAGAGAAGAAGGGGTGTTGCCGTGTGTAAGCTTTGGGTTTCTGGTGTCTTTGTTTGTTTGGTCAGTGGGGCAATTTATTTTTTTTTGTGCGCTGTTTTATGGTGAGAGAGAGAGAGTGTCTTACCGAGAGATAGGAAGTGTGAAGCTTAGGGTTTTATTATGTTGTTGATTACTGAGACTTGTGAGAGCCAAGGGGAGAGGGGGTGTTTAGGGTTTGGTTTAGTCCCTTATTTTTATAATGGTGAGCCTAGGGTTTCCTTGTGTGTGATGGCTTGAAAATGGAACAAATCAAGCAAAAAAGGGGATGCATTTAATTAGTTTATTTGGGGAAAAAATATTGTATATTTATGGTGGGGAATATATTTAATTTGGAAGGTGATTTATTTAGATTAGGAAGGAGATTTGTTTTAAATTAGAAAGGGGATTTGATTGGATTTTGACATGTGTTTTAATTATTTTTTGGATTGGGCTTGGGCGAAATGGGCTTTTCATGGGTTGTGAGGGTTTTGCGCCGAGACCAATATTTTAAAACAGAGATCAATCAAGTGAACCCGAGGCTAAACAAATGAATTCAATTGATGATGATGTATTTATTTTTAAATTTTCCCTTCTGATGTCCGTTTTCCCGTGACTTCCGCAACTTATTAGGTAGTGCCTCCATACGAGGCTCATCATCGAGCTTCATGCAAAAATACAGTGTCTACAGTCGCCCCCACTTTGATGGGACTTGTGCAGTGTGTGACAGTAACAATCCTATCAAAGTCATGCATACATTGTTTTTTACTTACCTGGCTCGCCAGCTGTCGCCGAACTTACTTGTTGTTCTGAGATGCTTTAAACTGAGTTGATCTGGTGGTGAGGTGCTTCGACCCCTAGGCTTTGTTCCCAAACCACTGAGTGAGCTGCTTTTGATTTATGGGCTTTGTTCCCAAACAGAATTAAATGGATGGCAAGGTGCTTTGACCCATGGGCTTTGTTCCCGAACCATCTCTGGGCTTTGTTCCCGGACTGTGTTGAGAGTGGGCTTTATTCCCTAGGCTTTATTCCCGAGCTGAATTGAATTGATAGCGATGTGCCTTGACCCCTAGGCTTTGTTCCCGAACCATCTCTGAGCTTTGTTCCTGAACTGCATTGAAAGTGTGGGATTTATTCCCGAACCATGTTAAATGCGGGCTTTATTCCCGAACTGTATTGATTGTGGGCTTTATCCCCTGGGCTTTGTTCCCGAACTTATGATGATTGTGGGCTTTATTCCCTGGGCTTTGTTCCTGAACTTATGTTGATTGTGGGCTTTATTCCCTGGGCTTTGTTCCCAAACTTATGTTGATTATGGGCTTTATTCTCTGGGCTTTGTTCCCAAACTTTTGTTGACCGTGGGCTTTATTCCCGAACTATATTGATTTTGGGCTTTATTCCCGAACTGTACTGAGGGTGGGCTTTATTCCCGAACTATGCTGAATATGGGCTTTGTTCCCTGGGTTGTGTTGAATGTGGGCTTTATTCCCAAACTGCGTTGAGCGTGTGCTTTATTCCCAAACTATGCTGAATGTGGGCTTTGTTCCCGAACTGTTTTGAGAGTGGGTTTTATTCCCGAACTTGGTGTCTTGGCCGCTTTTCTTCAAAACCTGCGAACAAAAACAAGACAAAAATTACGTGCATGTGACGTGTATGCATGTATGCATGGAAGTATTTCCTATTCCGATGGGTTAGGCCTTGCTGGTGCTTTTTGGTGCCCTTTGCCTACAAATGTCTTTGGTCACCCCCATTGCCTGCTTATAATTGCTTTCTATCAATTCTATTCTGCTTCTCACTTGCAATTAAAATTCCCTGGGGGTTTTCGGATGTACCAAGATTAAATGCCTTTGCCTTTGTCGAATTAATGTCAAATACGCTCATGTCACATATGTCATGATGCAAACTAAAAAAAAGACTCAAGCAAGTAAGAAAAACAACATCTTTAAGATTAATAAATACAGGATTACAAAAATAAATGACTTCATCATCTGCAGCCTTGTCTTCTTTAGTCTTATTCGAGTGTCAGATTCTTCAACTGTAGTAGTTCTTCTTTTTATTCCTTCTTCTCCTTGTCATTGCCCAAGAAGTTTTTCCAGGAATCTATCCCCTGCTCCATTATATCTTCACTACTGCTGTTCCATATCTCCATGAAAAAGTTTTGGTGGTTGAGGGTTCGGAGGACAATGCCTTCAGGTAGGCCATAGTTGATCATGTAAGTAGGTGGTGGAACAAAGGGGTAGTTGGGTAGAGGGTTTATGTGTGTGTTGGGTTGTTCTTTTTCTGGGTCGGGTATCTTATGAGCGTCAATGAGGTTTTGGATCTCATGTCCGAGGCGGGTGGAGTTGTCGGTGTCATGGCCTTTTTCTTGATGGAAGTAACAATACAGGTTTAGGTTGAGGTGAGGTGGCACAAGGTTTGGAAATGGTCTAGGTTCTAAAGGTTTTACGAGTTATTTGCATCTTCAGCTTTTCAAACACCTTTGACAAAGGTTTACCGAGATTGGAGAATCAACTGTTTTTGACAGCAGCGACCTCAACAGTAGCGGGCATTGTCCCTGAAGGCCCCCAATAGTCCTTCTATTCAGGATGTAAAACTTTCGATTCTCGGCTTCCTCTTCCTCGATATCCATGACAGTTTCTCTTAACTGCCGAAAGTCACTAATCATGGAGGTCATCCTCCGCAGCTTGTTATAAATAGAGGGTTTGGTGCCCTTAATGATCATCTTAATTTGGTCATTCTCCGAGGACCGAGTCTGCATTTTCAAGAGCTGGCTTCTCCAGCGACCTACATAATCCTTGAAGCTCTCCTCCGGCTTCTGTTTGGTATTCTCCAAGTCATGGAGCGACAAGTCAATCTCCAAGTCTGTGACATACTGATTCAAAAAAGCCTCTTCTAATACCCTCCAGTCATCTTTGACCTTTCTCTCCAGGCCGTGATACCATACTACGGGCGCCCCTTCTAGTGACATCCCGAACATCTTCTGAACCTAACGCTTCGACAGACCCACTGAACTCATCACAGAAACATATTGTCAGAGATGGACCCTCGGATCCCCGTTCCCGTTGAACTTGGCTGTGTCAGGCATCTTGAACTGCGAAGGTAGCTGCTCTTCGAAAGTCATCGCATCGTAGTCTAGCAAATCTTCATGTTTACCCTTCAGCTTGTGGGTAACTGACTCTACCTGATCCCTGAGTGTCTGCAATTCTGCCTGAGACCTGGCTACCTTTCCTATGGAATACTCTGCCATATCATCATCAAAAATAGGGATCTCATCACTCACTTGTTGGGTTCTCTAAGAACAAATCCAAGATCATTAAGCATAAAAGATGTGTGAATACACAAAGTAAAATAGCGGAAAATACTTACAATGCTCGGTTGAGTAGATGTAGAGATAAAAAAAATTTTCCAACCTTTGTGTAGTGCTCCAAGCTCATCTTTATATGAATAGTTTAGCTCCAAGCTTTCAAGTTTGATCCAAACTCAATGGGAAATGTTTCCCAATCACCTTTGTATGATCTCTTTATGTGCTAGCAATGGAGATTTTGCAACAAAAGCTCTCTTATTGTTCCTTCTTGTTCTCGGCAATATGGAGAGAAAAGATAGGGAGAGTCACAGTGGAGAGAGGAGAATAGAAGAAAAAAAAAGTTTTTTTGACAATTTGATTTCTAAAATCAAAAATGCCATATACCAAAAATCAATTAGCTAAAGGTCAATCACACATCAATAAAATTAGCTTGTGTAATTTACAAGCAACCAAAATTTCCCACCAACTTCTATCAACCAAAAGTTGATAAAGTTGACTAGGTGATGTGACTTGTGTGGGACCCACTTTAATTCAAAATCCGAGTGGGCCCGTAAACACATTCCAGGCTCGGTTTCGTTAATTCCGAATTAACGAATTTTCCGTTGTGACTTAATTAAATCAAATTTAATTAAATAATTATGCCTAGAGAAATTACTATTAAAGTCGCTCGCGAATTAATTCTAAATTAGTTCGTTCGATCGAATTAAAATCCAATTTTAATTCCGCAATGAAATATAATTTCATTTAATATATCGAATATATTATTTAATCGATTAATTCCAAATTAATCGTTCTCTCTCTTCTAATAGAATTGTATCCCAGATAAATTCTCTCCGTCATTAATCCTACATTAATTCTCTCCGTCATGAGATCCCTGGATATGTTGGCAGTAAATTCGGTCGTCGGACTATCTGAACACATGCGTACCTGGTACCACGTTCTTACCGATTTACAAGACATGGTTGGCTTCTAGCAAAACATCGTGCCTACCCAATTCTCCAGAAATATTCTTTAAGGAATATCTAATCTATGTCAGGCATAGTATACGTAGTATTGCGTATTACGATCCATTATTGATATCACATGCTAGGCCTAAGGCTGGAATTGTGTCTGCCCCGTACGAAACATATATCAGATCTCTGGAAACTAGTCTCTATAATCGGATAATCATGACCTAGTCATATTATTCTAATGACTGCAGTACTTAAGAGTACTAGTTCCGTATCCTGCGTGATCATCATCTCCATATGACTGGAGTGATACTTCTATCTTGACATCACACCCAGGACACTACGATTCTCAGTATACCCAGAAGAGGCGTACACAGAACCTGTTAAAGCCCTGGACGACCAAAACCAAAGTAACTGATTGTCGCAAGTATTAGAGATGTAAGTGTAGGCACTGCATTTTTGCATGGAAGTCCCGATGATGAGTCTCGTATGGAGACACTACCTCTTTGATTGTGAAATCCGCGGGAAACGGACGTTGGAACGGTAAAATTTGAAAATAGAATTTTTGTTGGATTTAATCCAGTCAAAGGAAATCTCATAGATCCCTTTCTTAATCAAAATCCAATCATAATCCTAAATTAGGAGATCTTTTCCTTATGAAATACCAATTAGATAGATGTCACCATCAATAGGAGATTCTTTCCTATTCAAATAAGGAAAGCCTTCACTCATTTGCCTATAAAAAGAGGCCTTCACTCACCTTCAAACCTAGAACACATTCACATAAGAGAGACAATATTTACACCCAAGACATATCTAAGACTCTCTCCCATTGCCGCATAGACCAAGTCCTAAGCTCTAGCCTTGCCGTGAACACCATCCTCACCCTACCCCATTCACGCACATCACCCTTACACATTGCCCCATTGCCGCATCTAGCCACCTTCCACAACCCCCTAATTCATGTCAAAACAGCCCTAAGTACAGTCCTAAAGACACCCAAAACAGCCCCAAACACACTCCCCACTGCACGCCAAAACAGCCCACCAAATCATCTTACTACAGACCAAAAACTGCACTGTTTAACCACTGAAACTGCACCTTTTCGTACCACCAAAACAGCAGCTAATACCCTTAAAATAGCCCAGAAATCACCCCAAAACTGCACTAAAAAACTGCACAAAACACCCCTGAAAAATCACCAAAACATTTGCCCTTTAGCACTCCAAAAACCACCAAAACAGTCCCTATAACAACCAAAACAGTGGCCTGAAAAACAGCAGCAAAACAGCAGCAAACCGGAGTAAAAACAGCAGCCCGAACAGTAAAACAACGAGGAAAAATGTTGGGTTAGTGAACCAAAAGAGTTGCGGATCATTCACCCTTCCAACAGATGTGTAAGGCCCTTTCTTGAGACGATAAAAGAGGTTAGACCTGAGGGCACCCTTTTATTTATTATCTTTTGTTTATTTTAAAGAATATTATCGTATGAGAGTCGTTTGAAGCATGATGTGATTTTCGATGATCGGAATATGTGTTCCCTTTTGTGGTATATAGGATGGAAACCCGGACGTAAATTCCGTAGCCGAATCTGAATGGACGGTAGTGCGGTTTGTACTCGGGATACAACGCCATGTACCACTTAAGAGGCATATATTTCGTTCCATCCAAATTCGTATTTGAGCATGCTATAGTTCGTAGATTATTTATTCGTTATTTAAAAGCATGATTTAGTTTAATTTATTATTTATTGTCAAAGCATGATAATGTTATTTTTATGCATGATATGTTGTTTAGTTTATGTTTATGTTTATGTTCAAATAGTTATTTGTTTATTTCAATTGAATGGTTCAATATGCTCATTGTGTGGTATTGTGTTTGCCGTTTAATGACTTATTTTCCAAGCATGCAAACTTAGATTAGGAGTTATTTCGATGAATACAAACTAGACATAGGTTACCCTTGAGCATGAACGTTGAGTAGATTCGGTTAGTTTATTGCACAAATCATATCATCAAAAGTGACATAAGTAAGAGACCATTCCGAACCCAACGGTTTGAGGTCTTCCCTTGCGAGGGGTGAGTGCAGCCTTAAATCACATTTTCCGGGTCACACCGGGTGGCGACTCCATGTTATTTTGTACTCCCAACTAGGCCGCGAGCCTAGAACAGCGTCGTCAGTTTCTGTGTCCTACAGTAAGTCTCAAGTTAAGACCAAATACACATATCCTGATTCGGATTCACATAGACAGATAGTCATACTACCAATGGGACTCCGAGGGGTCTATCCAGAGTGAAGCTGTTTCCATACCATCGGTAAACAGAACCTCCTATTACACTTGCATGAGTATCCAATACCCAAATATATGAGAACTATGCCATTACGCTTCCATAATACGCACAAGTGTAATACTAGTCTATTCCGCATTATCGATGTCCAGTCTCGATAATACTACGACTATGGATATTTAATGATTAAACCTTATGTGGATTAATAATGTCTCATATCTTAATAATCTGGTACTAATCATATGGACTTTTATCATTTATATATCTCAGTAATCCAATTACAAATGATAAAAGAGCAATTTCCTTTGTCACATAGTTTATTTGTACAACAACACCATGTTCTGTACTAATAGTGATGCTATGGGTCATAATTGTCCAACACTCTCCCACTTGGCCTATAGCCAATCACTCAAGTGTACTACACCTGAACTATATACAGGTCGCTCACACTTCTGCTGAGAAACAGTTTTTCGTCAGCGGATTTGCAATGTTATTAGCTGATGCATTTTATTCGATCATCACATCGCCACGATGTATGATCTAACGAATCAGATGAAATAGTCGAAGTATATACTTGGATCATTGATGAGACCGTAATTCTTTAGCCTATGCGGTAGCCTAGCTCAGCTGCTAACAGAACTATACCTAATCCAATTAGGATTATATAGATCCAAAATGCTTCTTTTGCTGCCGCAACTGCAGCAATATTCCGCTTTTTTTGTTTATTCGACAACAGTATATTGCTTGGAAGATTTCCAGCTCACTATTCCGTTATTCAAACTATATAGTACCCTTATTGTGACTTACGGTCATTTTTGTCGGTTTGGAAAATTATAACGGTGAACCTAGTCACTTCAAATTCTCCTTCTCCATAACTAAAGAAAGCATCATTAGTTTGTCTAAGATACTTAAGGATGTTCTTAACATCAATCCAGTGACCACCACCTGGATCGACCTTATAGCGTCTACATATGTTCAAAGCATATGAGACATCAGGTCACATACATTTCAAAAACGTACAAACTCTGGGAGGGTTGTCAGCAGCTTTCTAGATCTATCCCAGTAGATCTTTATTCCTAGAGTAAAGCCTGCTTCTCCCAAGTATTATATGGAGAATTTTAATGAAAGCCAAGCTTTCACCGATTATATTTATGGGAATGTTATTGCTAAGAAGTAATACATCATCAACTTATAGGACATTCATTGTCAGTGCGCTCCCACTAACCTTCTTATATACACAAGAATTTTTACTGTTTTGAATGAAACCATATACCATTATGATCTTATCAAAATGTTAGTTCCAAGAACGTAATGCTTGCTTCAATCCATAAATGGATCGATTTAACTTGTAAACTTTGTTTGAATGTTTTGGTACGATAAAACCGTCAGGATATTGTAAACATCCTCCAAAAGGTTTTCGTTAAGGAAAGCGGTTTTGACGTCCATATGCCATATTTCATAAATGAAATATGTAGCATTAGCAAGCATTATCCAAATGGATTTAATCATGGCAATAAGTGAAAAGATTTCGTCATAGTCGACACTATGCCGTTGACGATACCCTTTCTGTACAAGCCTTGTTATGTACATTTATATGCTGCCATCCATGTATGTCTTCCTTGAAGACTCATATAGTACCAATAGGCACAATGCCTTCTGGTACATCAACCAGTGTCCAAACTTGATTGTATATATGGAATTCATTTCGGACTTTATGGCATTTTGCCATTAAAAGAGTCAATACCTTGTATCACTTCCTCATACGTAGTCGGTTCGTCTTCCTCAATAAGATTGACATCTACATAAGGTGAGATCAGAAACCCATACGTGTATTCGAAGATTGTGGTACAGTTTCATCCCTGATGAACTATTTTTGTTCCGTAAATAAGTCAGTGCCAAGAATAATATTACTTCAATTTTTATCGAGTTTTACTTTCGTCCCACTTACCACTGCATATAGGTATTCCTCTTAGGAAAACCGCATGGAGAGCAACAATTACATTGTTCTCTTGTGAGTTGTATAAGTACTATACTTTGGTTTCCCTAGGACAACCTACAAATAGGCACTTATCCGATTTGGGATCTAGTTTGGTATTATCCAAACATATGCCCAGCATTTCCAAATCATCAGGAGTGAGAAACCCGGTTTCTTTCCTGTTCATATCTAATATGAAGTCTGTCTAACAGATTTTCATGGAACCTTATTCAAAATAAATATTGCACTGTTTAATGCATATCCTCAGAAGGAAATTGGTAGCTCAGTGCGACTCATCATTAACCTTACCATGTCCAACAAAATTCGGTTTCTCTGTTCGGACACACCGTAAAATTGAGGTGTCCCGGGAGGAGTCCACTATGAAAGAATACCATACTCTTTCTGGTAATCTTGAAACTCATATGTTTAAGTATTTTACACTATGGTCCGACCATAATTTTTTTAATACTTTTATCGGTCTGTTTTCTTACTTCGTGTCGAAACTCTTTGAATTTCTCAAAAAAATTCTGACTTGTGTTTCATAAGATACACATAACCGTAACGCGATGCCACATCCATAAAGGTTCGAAGTATTCATATCCACCTCTAACCTAGCTAGACATGGGCCCACTTATGTCACCATAAACGAGGGCTAACAGATCGGTGGCATTTGCACTTTTACCAAGTAGAAGGTGTCTTATGCACTTTGCCTAATAAACTAGATTCGTAGACATTATTTGAATTAGAATCAAATCTGTCCTAGTACCCACTCTTCGAAAGTGTGGATATACGAGTCTTGTTAATGTGTCCCAGACAACAATGCCACTTTTAAGTCTCATCAGATTTATTCAATTTGAGCTTTTTTTTGTCATATCATATGTTTGAGATTCATTTATATTCTAAATATAAATTCTGATATTCACATCTAATGTGTTTATCTCAATATCATCTTTATAAACTAAACACTTAGTGTTCTAGAATATAAAGGTATACCCTCAATGGGTTAAACTAGATACAAAGATAATGTTCCTAGTCAAACTAGATACATTATAACAGTCTCCTAAATTAAGTACATGCCAAAATGGCAGTTCCAAAATTTAGGTTTCTACGACCAAAACAGCGACTTTCGTCATGTTTCTGACTCGCAGGTCAATCTCACCTGAAGTCAGTATCCTGCTAATCAGCAGATCCCGTACATCAGTACATATATTTATGTACCACATCTAGTATCTAAAATCCAATTTTAAAACCAGCAGTGGACATGTTTATAACAAACATACCTGAAGCCGGACCCTTGTCCGTCCTCACTTCCTTCATGTCTGCCTTGTCCATACGGCAGTCACGCTTCCAGTGACCCCATTTGCCACAATTTAGGCAGACATCTTGGGATATGTCATTTGTCTTCCTAGAAGACTATGACGATTTTGCCTTTGCCCCTTTTTCATATCCCTGGAAGCCTTCGGCCAAGCCTTGACCTTCTGGGATGTTGAAGTAAGATGTGCATTGCGCTTCTTGCCCCTTTGCAAGCTCTGGCTCTCTCTCCTTGGGCATAGCCATTAACTCTCCAAGAGTTTTCTTTTGCAATTAGTACTTTTAAGATCTAAGAATAGATCTATGAAGATCCTTCAATTTCAATATCATACTATAAGGATCTAATCCTTAGTTCTCACGAAGAAATTAAGGAGTTATTGCGGCAAGTATAACGGATTGAACACTAAAGTTATCATCACCATGAGTCTTCCAAAGCTCATGCTCCACTATTTTCTCAACTCTGGGCTCAGGCCCGAGATGTCACTCTATCAAATAAAGTAACTTCTCGGCTCCCAGGACTATCCTGAGGTTCTATTCCCAATTTGAAAATTGAAGCCGCTTAAAGATATTTTCACCCAGGATTATATTTTAAACGCTAATCTTTCAGTTATCTTGATTCCAATAGTCCAACTATCCAATCAACGATTTCAGGTACAATCGAATATAATAATTACTATAGTCTAACTATATAATCAAGTACTATTTGATTGGTTAAATTCAAATATATTTGATTAATATAATCCAATTATATAATCAACTATAAATGAATTAGTTTGAATAATGTCTAACTGTTTAATTAAAACAACAATTGAATATTAGTCCAACTAATATATATAAATTTTTAATGACGAAAAATTTAAATGAGCGCGTACTGGCAAGTATCTAAACGAAATTGTAAATTTAATACTTGCCTCCCACTATTTTTCGGCGAGCCTCTAACCCTCTGTGGAGTACTCGGGAAACCTAGTTTCCTAGTGGGCTAGGATCCCGTTAAATAACACACAACCTTGACTTTGGCCAACAAATTGTATGAAAGTTAACTAGGTAGATCTCTAAGATCAATTAAATCTCATCTAATTCGTAAATCCAGTAGGTGGACCTCCAAGTCCGAAACATATATCCAATATATGCCAATACATCCAATATATTGCCTAACCTTTTTCCTCTGAATCAACTAAGCCTTGGCTTTGGCTCAACAAGCTTAATGAAACCAGTTAAGCGTGACTCATTGACAGTGGGAAAGCTTCGTAATCGAGGCCGATGAACAAGAAGTGACCTTGACTTTGGCCAACAAATCACAACTTGCCCAAGGCGTACGATATGGAACAAAGCTTTCATGATTCAAACACATCCGCGATGGACATTGATCTTGACTTTGGCCAACAAACCAATGCCAATCTTGGATCTTGACAGAGAATCACTCAATGGAAGGAAAAACGCTTAATATAAAATGAGGGTTTTTGTCGCGATTTGGCAACCAATTTATTATCTTTAATTAGGTCTCATCATACACCCTTAAGCATGCATTCTAAAAACATAATAAGGCGCGATAAAATTAATATTGATATGCAGATGGATATACAATATATTTTATTCTTAGAACAAATCTCTTTTTTTTCTCTCTCCCGCTATCACTATTCTAACTTCTACCCAATTACATAATACTTCTAAAGAAACCTCATTACATTGAGAGGAATTGGTGAGAAAAGAATTACAAAGAGTCAAGAGATAAAGGCTGGACACGCAGGTCCAATTTAATAAATTCTAAATTTATTACAATAATTTCCAAAATTGCCCTCACCCATCTAATATCCATATGATATACATTATTCATACAATACATCCATGTATTCACAAAAAGCATGTTATTCAATCAATCTAATCCGATTAATTAATCTTTGAATTAAGTGAACATCCAATGTTCAAACAACGATTTGATTTGCGCGAGTCCAACTCGTTTAAAAATAAGTACTCAAAGTGCAAATTCTTGAATTATATCGAACTATAATTTTAAATCTGATTTAATTTGTATTCAATACTAATTCATATTTAATTCTAAATTAAATAATTACACTTTATTAATGTGCCTTTTAGACTTAGATTCTAAATCCAATCTTAATGGGTCTCAAAGGCCCAATTAACATCCAATTTCAATTTAATTAGAGTCCAATGGGCTTTTAATTAATTCATAAGGCATGGGCTTTGGCCAATATGGGTCAAACCCAAATGCCAAGTCCCAATAAAGGAATCACCCTATTTGCCATAAAATTACTTTCGGCCCATTAGGCCCAATTAAATATAAAAGGCCCATTAAATATATTTGGACTTTATGGAATTGTTTTAAACCCAATTTGGATCCAATTCAATTGTCCTAAACCAACTTGGCCCAACCAAGCCCATAAGGCCGAAATATAACATCAATAGCCCAATTCCAAATTGAAGCCTAATTAATTAAATTCCAATATTCTAAATATCACAATTTATTTAATTAAAGTGTATAGCCATAATTAATTATTTAAATTAACATTTCCAAAATAACAATTTACATAATTAATCATGCTTTATTATTTTCAATACATGTCCAACATTATTGAAGCAAAATCAACCTCATAACATGCTCTTGAGCTCTCGATATTATGGAATTTTTTCCATCAATTTTGATTTCAATCCAATTAAATCACAAATTAATTTATCCATGCTTTTTAAACATATCCAATGGTCTAAAAAACAAAATCACCATGAGCTACAAAAGGTCAATGCATTCGGCCAAACCCTCAAATTTGGGGAAAATTAATCCAATCAATTTTTCATAAAATTAATCATGCATAACTCTTAGTTATCATTATCTAAGCATACTTAAACACTCAATTTGATTAAATCATGCTCCAAGCAAAAATACCCAAATTCAAGTATATAACCCCTAATCCATTTCATGCTTAAATTGGGCTCTTATAGCATTGTTGGGTTCTCTAAGAACAAATCCAAGATCATTAAGCATAAAAGATGTGTGAATACGCAAAGTAAAGTAGCGGAAAATACTTACAATGCTCGGTTGAGTAGATGTAGAGATAACAAAAATTTTCCAACCTTTGTGTAGTAGTGCTTCAAGCTCCTCTTTGTATGAATAGTTTAGCTCCAAGATTTCAAGTTTGATTCCAAACTCAATGGGAAAGGTTTCCCTATCACCTTTATATGATCTCTTTATGTGCTAGGAATGGAGATTTTGCAACAAAAACTCCCTTATTGTTCTGATGAGCGGAAAATATATCAATATTTACCGCCCATTTTACTTAATATTTTGTTTAGTTTCTCGGGTTTGATGAACGTTTTGATGTGTTTTAGTTTATTTTGCAGATAAAATAATATTGGGACACAATGAAATCATTTAGGACAAAATGTGGGTCAAATAAGGGCAAAAATTGAACTTGACATATTAATTTTGGAGATTGGAAACTTGAAAGGGCGTTTTAACGAAGTGCAGTTTTGGAAATTTCAGTTTTGCGCATCTGTCGTATTTTGGGCATAACTTTTTACTTCAATATCGGATTGAGCTGATTCAAGTTCCAGATTAAAGAAGAATCAAAGATATACAACTTTGAAAGACAAAATAATTTCGAATTCTGAAGATTTCATGCCTGAAATTGATGAACCATCCAGAAGTGTGTTGTGTGTAATTATTAAAGTCATTTTCAAAGCAAAAAAATAAATTAATAAATAAATAATAAAAATTATCAAATCATCACCAAACATGATAAACAATTAGTGGAGCAATTAATAATGGATTTAGTGGAGCAATTAGTGGAACAATTAATAATTGATTTGGTGGATGATTTGATGGAGGCAAAACATTTCATTTGTAAATTCATACTTTCTTCCAAGGAATTCCTTAATAATACTAAGAAGATTGTATATTGTTTGTTTATTTATAGCTTTCAGTAATTAATTTCCGCTTTCGCACTTTCTTTTCTTTACTTTTCAGTTTTTACTTTCCGCAATTTACTTTTACGCACAATACTTTTCTTCCTTTAATTTTCAGTTTTTACTTTTCAGTAATGAGGATGTAACTCCCCTTTGCTGGGGTAAAAGGTAAAAATTTTATTACTAATATTTAGATTAATCTCCCTTAATTATAATATATAAACTAGTTAAAACCTGACTTAACGAGGATACCGCCATATTGGTCGGTTGGTAATTATTTAAATTGGTTTTAACCTGACTAAACTCCATACCGCCTGATTGGTCGGTTGGTAATTAATTATTAATTTGACTTAATCTGGATACCGCCTATATGGCTGGTTGGTAATTATCATGCAAAGTTAATATATTATATTAAGGGAGATATCTAAAATAGAAGTAATAAAAGTGGATCTTTTTACCTCAACATTTTCTTTTATTGTAATTTTACTTTATTTACTTTTCAGCAATTTACTTTCAGCAATTTATTTTTCAGCAATTTACTTTTCAGTAATTTACTTTCAGCATTTACTTTTCAGCATTTAATTTTCAGTATTTTACTTTATGTCTTTTTTTTTATTTAAGTTTTTTTTACTACTCGTAAATATGTGTTGTAACTAAGCCAGTTATCTGGGGTTTTGATGAAATCCAATATCACCGGTTTATAAGGGGTTAAATTATAGTTTGGGTAATTTAAAGGTTTACTTATTAAGTCTTAAGCTTAATGCGTCTTGTTAATTGGCCACTAATAAGATTGATGTGGTAAATCTAAAATAAACTTGACAAATGAATTTTAGGTTTCAGCCTTAGACTTAATAGTCCACGATCTTCCTTGAGGATAGATAACTCTTTAATAGATTTCCTTACAGGATAGACATATACATGTCGAGCGGGGGTAGCCATAATTGGAACTTAAATTTAATGAATCCAGATAATTTGGTTGACAAAGACATATGGTTCAATTGGGTTAAACTGGGTATTTGCGTCTGGCCATCGACAGAGGCTTTTGCATAATTTAGTGTTCCAGGTTAGTAAACTGATTTATTACACAAACATAAAATAATCACTTCATCTTTAAAATGATATTGGAAGAAATCACAACCCTAAATAGTTTTTAATATTGAATTTTCTTAAACCTACATTCGAGCAATTTTATTTACTTGTTTTTAAATTCAAAACCATCATCATTTCAAATCAATCAATCAACCTGTTAGATACTAGTAATCATTTGACCTCATAAAATTAATAGATTAGGTATTAAGTCCTCGTGGGATCGATACTTTTTATACTACTTGAACGATACGTACGCTTGCGTTATACGCGTGTAAGCACCGGTCAAGTTTTTGGCGCCATTTCCGGGGACTTATTTATCTTTCACTATTAATTTTGGGGTTAGATACGTTACTTGTATCTAATTTCTTTTTACTTATTGTTTTTGTTTTCTTGTGTTTCAGGTTCTCAGAAACTACATGAGACGAACCAGAAGCTTTGAACTCCAATCGCTTGACCCAGAAATTCAAAGAACCATCAGACAGTTGAGAAGGGAAAGACGAGAAGGCCAAGAAGCAATTATTAACATGGAACCTGAACCTTTGAACGTTGCACCACCAATTCCCATTCGAGATAGAACCATTTCGGTGGTTGACGGACTCATTTCTTGTATTGTACTTCCTCCCTTGCTAGCAAATGCAGGTGACATCAAAACATGCATCCAGATGATTCAGCAGTCAGTACAGTTTGGGGGGAATGCAACTTAAGATCCTAATGCCCACATCAGAAACTTCCTAGAAGTTTGCGATACTTTCAATTACAACCGAGCAGCTGAAGAAGCAATGAGACTGCGGGTTTTTCCATTTTCCCTGAAAGACAGAGCTAAAGCTTGGCTACATTCACTACCAGTAGGTTCCATCACAACTTGGAACACTCTAGCCATAAAATTCCTTGCAAAGTACTTTCCACCAGCAAGAACTGCAAAGTTGAGGAATGACATCACATCTTTTGTACAACAAGATTCAGAATCCCTTTGCGAAGCTTGGGAAAGATTCAAAGATTTACTCCGGAAATGTCCTCATTATGAGATCGCAAAGTGGCTACAAGTCCAAACCTTCTACAATGGACTTTCTGGAATAATGAGAACCACAATTGATGTTGTTGCTGAAGGAGCTTTGATGGAAAAGGAGAAGATCAGACCTGTGACTTAATTGAAGAAATGGCCAACAACAATTCTTTATGGCAACCAGAAAAGAGCATGATCCAAAGAATTGTAGGAATTTATGAAGTTGGAGCCAACACAACACTAAATTCCAAGCTGGATGTGATATACAAATGTCTAGAAACACTTAGCACGCAAGTTGTGAACATCGCTGGAACCACAAGTTCACCATATGAAGGAGCACCAGAACCAATTCAATATAAAGAAACAGTGAACTACGTTAACAATTTCAACAGACAGGGGAATAATCCATATTCCAACACCTACAACCCAGGGTGGAGGAATCATCCCAATTTTTCATGGAGCAACAATTCAGGGCAAATGAACAACCCACCACCTAGATTCCAGCAACAAAACAAAGGCCATGAGCATGAAAAAGAACCAGGAATAATAGAAGTGCTGGCCCAGTTGAAGAAGCAAGAAGCAAAATATGATGCTTTAGCAGCTATGATTCAAAATCAAGTAGCATTGAATCAAAGCCATTCAGCCTCTTTTAAAGCACTGGAAAATCAAATGGGACAACTGGCCAATGCTCAGAGTTACAGACCGCCAGGTACCCTTCATAGCAACACTGAACCAAATCCGAGGAACATGGGAAATGAGCAATGTCATGCCATCATGTTAAAAAGCGGTACTGAAATCAACAAAGATATTGGAATCAAGGCAATAATTAAAGATATTCCAAAAGAAACAAAGCAACAGATGGAGGAAAAAAAAGCAAAGGAAAAAGAACAGATCACTCCACCTGCACATTTTCCTCAGCTTCTTCAAAAAAACAAAATGGACAAGCAGTTTGCTCGTTTCCTGGAGATGTTCAAAAAGCTACATATCAACATTCCATTTGCAGAAGCTTTGGAACAAATGCCCAGCTATGCCAAATTTATGAAAGACATTCTTTCACGAAAGCGGAGATTGGGAGATTACAAGACAGTAGCATTGACAGAAGAATACAGCGCCATTAATCAGAGAAAACTTCCTCCAAAGTTGAAAGATCCTGGCAGTTTCACTGTACCTTGCACCATAGGAGAACATCACTTTGGTAAGGCTTTATTTGATTTAGGTGCAAGTGTTAACTTGATGCCTTTTTCTATTTTCAGGAAACTGCAAATTACAGAAACAATGCCCACTTCAGTCTCTCTACAACTTGCTGATAGAACGCTCGTATTTCCAAGAGGCGTAGTTGAGGATGTGCTGGTCAAGGTTGACAAATTCATTTTCCCAGCAGATTTTATTGTCCTTGATATGGAGGAAGACGCAGACGTGCCAATCATCATTGGGAGACCATTCTTGGCTACAAGTCGAACATTATTGATGTACAAAAATGAGAATTAACCATGAGGGTATAGGACCAAGAAGTAACATTCAATGTTTTCAAGGCCATGAATTTCCCAGATGATGAAAAATTAGGATGAATGTTTCAGACTTGATGTGAAACACAGTACCATTCAGAACTCCAATGCAATGCAAAGTTCTACTGACAAACTTAAAACATGTCAATTGCCTATGGAGCCTGAAGATAAAGCGTCTTGTGCACTGAAAAAGCCAATTCTTGCCCTACAAGCAACAAAAGAGAAAAAGTTCCACCAGCTCAACGAATTGGAGGAATTTCACAATCAGCCTTTTGAGGATGCCAAATTGTACAAAGAAAAGGCCAAGAAGAGACAAGATGAGAATTTAGTGTGCATACAATTGGAACCATGGTAGAAGGTACTGTTAAACAAATCAATGGTGAAATTCTTCCCATGGAAGCCAAAATCACGGTGGTCAGGTCCATTTGTGATCACCAAGGTTTTACCAGACAGAGCCGTTGAGAAACATGATCCTGAATCCAACAAAACTTTCAAGGTTAAAAACAAGTGTGTTAAGCACTGCTAGGGAGAATCATTTGAGCGACAAAAAGAAAGTGTCATACTTTCAGATCCAGCATAAACGTTCGAGCAGTCACGTGTAGCTGACGAATTTAAACTTAGCGCTTGCAGGGAGGCAACCCATGCAATTTTTGTATATATTGTGATTTGATGTGATTTAAATTTGGTGTGTTTAGTTTTTGCAGATTAAGACATTTTAGGATGGAAGAAGTTCTCGCAAATCTTCACAAGCAATTTCCTTCTCTCCCTCAAAACTCTCTGATGAAAGTCTACAAAGCTCGCTTGGAACGGATGAGACTACTAACAATCTATGGTGTTCCTAATGACATTCGGTGGGTAATTGAAGCACGAGTCCGATTGGCAGGTGAGTCTTCTGACTCTTTTATTTCGCATCTGCCTGGTTTTGGAAGAGGCACCTATGCAAAGAAACGTAGGGCTAAACAAATGGGTGTTTGTTACAAATGTGCACGCTGGAATTGCAATACTCATTGTCATTCTTTAGGAATGGTGTCTGATAATCACGAAGAAAAAATTGAATTCATTAGGGATGGCTTGAGTAAGGAGTCTTTAGACGATATATATTCAACTCTTGAGACGCATCCCAGTGGATATTTTCACATAGCCATTCGCAAATTACATACACAATTCCAAAAAGAAAGACAACAATTAAGTCTTGGGAATCTGACTCAAAAATACCCTGTTTGCCAGTTTATAAGAAAATTGGATGGGAAGCTTGTCCCTGACGCATAGACGTCAATCAAGCTGCTACTTTTCTTGTACATATTATATCTCTTTGTCTTTTCTTAATAATTGTAAATTATTTTGTTGTTTTCTTTTATTTTCTCCGATAGGATCCAGACCTTTTTGACTATCACGATTTATTTTACTGTTAACTAATAATCATCATTTGGAAGATATTTTTGCTATTATTACTCACCCTTTTTAGGTTTTATAAATTCAACTCGTCATTGTACTTTTGAAGACATCCAGAGTTAAACATAGAAGCCACTTCAATAAGACGAGTTGAAAACATCTGTGTGTTTTGCGGTACTAGTGTTGGTACTAAGCCACAATACGTAGAGGCAGCACATGAATTGGGTCGAGTCTTAGCTACAAGGAATATGCACTTAGTATATGGCGGAGGCAATCTTGGACTAATGGGAATCATTTCAAAGGCCGTACAGGAAGGAGGCAGTCACGTTTTGGGAATCATCCCAAAACCCTTGGCAGAAGCAAATCTTATTGGACCATCAAACGGAGAAGAGCTAATTGTGCCAGGTATGTCTGAACGACTGGTAGAAATGATTAACCGAGCTGATGCTTTTATTGCTTTGCCAGGTGGCTTGGGTACATTGGAGGAAATTCTTATAGTGTTATCTTGGGCGAACTTGAACATACACTAGAAACCAATTGGGCTGTTTAACATTGATGGATTTTATGATTTTCTTTGTGTGTTTCTTGATGATGCCCGAAGAAATGGGTTCGTGTCAAAACCTTTAAAAGAACTCTTCTTCACTGCCAGAACTGTTCCGGATCCAATTGACCAAATCTTAGCCTATGAACCACAAATTGACCCTATCATTTCAAAGATAAATTGGTCTGAGGATGATCGTGGTAAGAGGCGTCGGATTAATCTGGATCTTAACCTTTAATTTCCTGTAGAATTTCAGCTAACCAGGTATTATCTTCTACACTCTTCTTCTACTGTTTAAGACATTGAGGACAATGTCTCATTTAGGTTTAGGGGAGGGAATTAGTTGATCAGTACCTTGTTTTTAGTTTGTGTGTTGTTTTTATTTTTAGTCCAAAATTTTTCGAAAAATACAAAAAAATTTAAAAATTTTCAAAAATTACAAAAAATATTTTGCGTTTTTGTGTTTTTTATTTTGACTAAAAGGGTGAAATTGGTAAGAGATAGCCGAGTAAGGAGTTTCCACTCCTGAGACGTATCTCAAACCTATTTCGGAACAAGTTAATTTTTGTTTATTTCCTTTTGGATTATTTAATTTGTGAATTCTCCATAAAACTAACTAAAATGGATCTTCATATGCTCAGTTGGCAGGTATTATCAAGATGCATAGTAACATACAGACATGAGTTGTAATTGAAAAGTTTATAATATTTAGTGCTCTTGTTTAATTGGTGAAAGCATCTCAAAAAGTTATGGAGTAAAAAAAAAAACGTCTGAGATATGAGTTATTAAGTCTGTAAGGGTGTTTTAACACCTAGTGCCCTAAAGCCAACTGGTTTGGGAGTCACTGGCCCAAAGCTCGCTACATGGATCAAAGATGCTGCAAAAATATATATATCTGAAGTCTGAGTAACTAAGTCCGTAGGGGTGTCTTAACACGTGGTGCCCTAAAGACAACTGGTTTGGGAGCCACCGACCCAAAGCTCGCTACATAGATGGAAGATATTGTATATAAAAAAAAAATCAAAAATCAAAGAAAAAAAATCAGAAAAATGAGAAAAATTATTCAATTGCTACAAAAAGGTGTGAATTCTGATAAAACTTCAGGACAAAAATATTACCCTCTTATCAACTACACTTGTGAGTGTTGTGGGAAAAAATGAGTTGATTAATATTTTGTCGACTGTGTATATGGAGAATGGTAAAAATAATTGGAGAATTTACTTATTCGGTAATTTAAAATGAAACAAAACAACTATTGACTTGGAGTAGAAGTTTCACCTGATTAGTCACTAACTTCTAATTGCAAATGAAACAAAACAACTAATTGCAATTAGTGGAGCAATTAATAATTGATTTGGTGGATGATTTGATGGAGGTAAAATTTTGCCTATAAATACCAAGCCATTTCATTTGTAAATTCATACTTTCTTCTAAGGAATTCCTTAAGAATACTAAGAAGATTGTATCTTGTTTGTTTATTTATAGCTTTCAGTAATTAATTTCCGCTTTCACACTTTCTTTTCTTTACTTTTCTTCACTTTTCAATTTTTACTTTCCGCAATTTAATTTTACGCACAATACTTTTCTTTCTTTAATTTTCAGTTTTTACTTTTCAGTAATGAGGAGGTAACTCCCCTTTGCTGGGGTAAAAGGTAAAATTTTTATTACTAATATTTAGATTAATCTCCCTTAATTATAATATATAAACTAGTTAAAACCTGACTTAACGAGAATACCGCCATATTGGTCGGTTGGTAATTATTTAAATTGGTTTTAACCTGACTAAACTGGATACCACCTGATTGGTCGGTTGGTAATTAATTATTAATTTGACTTAATCTGGATACCGCCTATATGGCTGGTTGGTAATTATCATGCAAAGTTAATATATTATATTAAGGGAGATATCTAAAATAGAAGCAATAAAAGTGGATCTTTTTACATCAATATTTTCTTTTATTGTAATTTTACTTTATTTATTTTTCAGCAATTTACTTTCAGCAATTTACTTTTAGCAATATACTTTCAGCAATTTACTTTTCAGCAATTTACTTTTCAGCAATTTACTTTTCAGTAATTTACTTTCAGCATTTACTTTTCAGCATTTAATTCTCAGTATTTTACTTTATGTCTTTTATTTTATTTAAGTTTTTTTTACTACTCGTAAATATGTGTCGTAACTAAGCCAGTTATCTGGGGTTGTGATGAAATCCAATATCACCGGTTTATAAGGGGTTAAATTATAGTTTGGGTAATTTAAAGGTTTACTTATTAAGTCTTAAGCTTAATGCGTCTTGTTAATTGGACACTAATAAGATTGATGTGGTAAATCTAAAATAAACTTGACATAGGAATTTTAGGTTTTAGCCTTAGACTTAATAGTCTACGATCTTCCTTGAGGATTGATAACCCTTTAATAGATTTCCTTACAGGATAGACATATACATGTCGGGTGGGGGTAGCCATAATTGGAACTTAAACATAATGAATCCAGATAATTTGGTTGACATAGACATATGGTTCAATTGGGTAAAATTGGGTATTTGCGTCTGACCATCGACAGAGGCTTTTGCATAATTTAGTGTTCCAGGTTAGTAAACCGATTTATTACACAAACATAAAATAACCACTTCATCTTTAAAATGATATTGGAAGAAATCACAACCGTAGATAGTTTTTAATATTGAATTTTCTTAAACCTACATTCGAGCAATTTTATTTACTTGTTTTTAAATTAAAAACCTTCATCATTTCAAATCAATCAATCAACCTGTTAGATACTAGTAATCATTTGACCTCATAAAATTAATAGATTAGGTATTAAGTCCTCGTTGGATCGATACTTTTTATACTATTTGAACGATACGTGCGCTTGCATTATACGTGTGTGTAAGCACCGGTCATGTTCCTTCTTGTTCTCGAAAATATGGAGAGAAAATAGATGGAGAGTCAAGGTGGAGAGAGGAGAAGAGAAGAAAAAAAATATGTTTTACAATTTGATTTCTAAAATCAAAAATGCCATATACCAAAAATCAATTAGGTAAAGGTCAATCACACATCAATAAAATTAGCTTGTGTAATTTACAAGCAACCAAAATTTCCCACCAACTTCTATCAACCAAAAGTTGATAAAGTTGACTAGGTGATTTGACTTGTGTGGGCCCCACTTTAATTCAAAATCTGAGTGGGCCCGCAAACACATTCCGGGCTTGGTTTCGTTAATTCCGAATTAACGAATTTTCCATTGCGACGTAATTAAATCAAATTTAATTAAATAATTATGCCTAGCGAAATTACTATTAAAGTCGCTCGCGAATTAATTCTAAATTAATTCATTCGCCCGAATTAAAATCCAATTTTAATTCCGCTATGAAATCTAATTTCATTTAATATATCGAATATGTTATTTAATCGATTAATTCTAAATTAATCGTTCTCTATCTTCTAATAGAATTTTATCCCATATAAATTCTCTCTGTCATTAATCCTAGATTAATTTTCTCTCTCTCATAATTAATCCCAGATTAATTATGTTCGAGTCATACGTCATCGGTGAATCTTCGGGAAGAGACCCATGAGATCCTTGGATATGTTGGAAGTAAATCAGGTCGTCGGACTATCTGAACACGTGCGTACACGATACCACGTTTTTATCGATTTACAAGACATGGTTGGCTTCTAGCAAAGCACCGTGCCTAGCCAATTCTCCAGAAATATTCTTTAAGGAATATATAATCTATGTCAGGCGTAGTATACGTAGTATTGCGTATTACGATCCAGTATCGATATCACATTCTAGTCCTAAGGCTGGAATTGTGTCTGCCCCGTACGAAGCATATATCGGATCTCTGGTAACTAGTCTCTATAATCAGATAATTATGACCTAGTCATATTATCCCGATGACTGCAGTACTTAAGAGTACTAGTTCTGTATCATGCGTGATCATCATCTCCATATGACTGGAGTGATACTTCCATCTTGACATCACACCGAATACACTATGATTGTCAGTATACCCAAAAGAGGCGTACACAGAACCCGTTAAAGTCCCGGATGACCAAAACTAAAGTATATTGATTGTCGCAAGTATTAGCGATGCAAGTCTCAGGTTAAGACCAATTCACCTACCCTGATTCGGATTCCCATAGACACATAGTCATACTACCAATGGGACTCCGATGGGTCTATCCAGAGCGAAGCTGTTTCCGTACCATCAGTAAACATAACCTCCTATTACACTTGCATGAGTATCCAAAACCCAAATATATGAGAACTATGTTACGCTTCCATAACAAGCACAAGTGTAATACTAGTCTATTCCGTATTATCGATGTTCAGTCTCGATAATACTACAATTAGGGATTTTTAATGATAAACCTTATGTGGATTAATACTGTCTCATATCTTATTAATCTGGTACTAATCATATGGAATTTTATCATTTATATATCCCGGTAATCCAATTACAAATGATAAAAGAGTAATTTCTTTTGTCACATAGTTTATTTGTACAACACCATGTTCTGTACAAATAGTGATGCTATGGGTCATAATTGTCCAACATCACCCTATTCGGAGGCTCCTCACGCCTGACATTATCATTTCTTTCTATTCCTCTTGTGCAGGGCACTGCCAGATTGGCCACGGCGGTGGCTAAAGTTTGCAACTGCTCGGTAATCTTAGTGAAGTTGGTCTCTAATTGATCAATGCAGGAAATCTCTTTATCTGACTCACTCATGTTTGTTAATTGTTTTTTAACGAGTCTTCCTTCTTCTCTAACCCAACGGATATCTATGATGGCTGTTTGAAACTATGAGTTAGCATGATGTATGTATGCGTGTGATGCATGAGATATATAAGATGCATATGGTTACCAAAACAGAATACATCATTCCAACATTATTTCTCCCACACCTGTGGTAAGTCTATTTTTGGGTTCTAAGTATGGCTTATTTTATGCATCGATGCAAGGTACACAAAATTGCTCTCTCCTATGCTACGGGGTGAACTTTGGCCGCTTCTGTCCCTTTCCATCGGTAAAAGACAAAGACCGCACATTTACAACATAGACTAAGCCGATTATGGGATCATGCTATTGTCTAGAAACGACGAATTGAGCTTTCAGCAACCGCGGTCATGGGGATGAACTTAGAGGTATCCAAAAGTATACAAATATGTCATAACAAGGCGTATCCTTTCTGGATGAAAGCCATTGTGGAAATCGAACTTATGCTTCTAGCATATTTGGATCATGTTTGGATTTTGTAAGCCTATCAAGGTTTTCATACAAGTTGGCCCATTATCATTTCAAAGCATTCAACCATATTACTGTGAGGTGTGAACTTGTCCCAGTTGAAAAAGGCCCAACAGGGTTACACTTTTGCAATAACGTGGCTAAACAACTTCAAATGATATGGGGCCCAAACACAAAGTGGCCCATCGATATTTTAGAAGCTTTTGGCCCAATCATCATAAGACACAAACTCGTCCCAGTTTAAAAGGCCCAACAAGTTCGTATCCTATGACAAGAAGTCCAACTTGATCCAAATGATGATGGTCCCAAACACAAGTATAAAAAGGGTGGCTTCTATAGGTCATACAACTATGGTTCACATTTGGGTTTATAGGAGTATAGATAATGGCTCCCACCGGCGAATGGTTGCCCACAACTAGGTCTCCCCACTCAAGGGTTCGAGCGACCAAATGAGCGCACCTTTTTTATACCCTAAGGTACTTGCCAACGAGTGATGATACCATATAACGATTCGCCGCTTCGAGCGAAAGTGATTTCACCATACATGATGCCATCATGGTAAGAAAGGGTATGCAAAATATATGAGACAAGGTTAACTAAAGCTAAAATCACAGACATTACAAGGCATTATTTCGGGGCCGATTCTCTATCCCCAGTGGAGTCGCCAGACTGTAGACATGGTACAGAGGTGTGTGATGTTGTCCGGGCTCACGGTTTGGTTAGAAGTACGGAGTAGCCCATGGGGGACTAAACCGGAGAATAAATGAGTCGCCACCCAGTGTGAACTGGGAAATGATTTAAGGCCGCACTCACCCTTTGCAAGGGAAGACCTCAAACCGTTTGGTTCGGAATGGTGTCTTACTTATGCCAGTTGTAATGAAATGATTTATGCGGTAGTATAACCAAGTCTTATGCAACACATACAAGATAATTTAATCAACACACAAGTTTGCATACCTATAAACGTAAAAAAAAATATATATTGGAAGACAAATGCATAATTCCATAGACGTAGTAAACAAAGAAGTACAAAAATCTTAATAAATAATAATAATCGAAATGCTAATAATAATGGCAGATAATCCAGTGCATAATATAAAAGAAATGATCAAAGAAGCAAACATGCATAAAATATGATGAAAGGAGGTATGATCACTGTATGTGCATTCGTGTAGCGTTCGAAAACGCGCCTGAACGGTAAATAGAATGGATGCATTCGTAAAGCGTTCAGAAACTCGTTTGAACAAAAATAAGCAAAATGCATGCGTTCGTGTAGCATTTGAGAACGCGTTTGATTGAGATTACCAAAGTGGTATCTAAAATGACATAAACGCGTTCACGAATGTTTTTCAAGCGGTACGTGGATTTGTATCCCAAGTACAGACCGTACTACCATCCATTCGGATTCGGCTACGGAATTTATGTCTGGGTTTCCATCCGATATACCGCGAGAGGCAACACTCAAGTATTAAAAAAGTATGAATGCAAAGTGAAAAATGAAAAATGACCGCGGCAAAACATTGTGGTAAAGGTAGCCTTTAGGCATTTCCCTCAAATGGAGGACCTTTAATCCAACTGTTCATGTGACTTTGACTTGTATTTTTTAGATTGGACGGAAACGTAGGTCTTAGTCGTAGTTTTCCGATGATATAAAATTCATGAAAATCGGAGACCAGACGAAAACATTACGTCGAGATTACTAAAATTAGCTTGTTGACTATATTAAGCTAAAATAAGGTATTGAAATTGAAAATTTATCAGGGACCTCTATACAAGATTCCTAAGGTGTGAACTAATTTATTATATTATTTTATGAATTCTAAGGTGTTATGCATAATGATTCACTCTACCGAGTAGGACCGGTCCGACTGGGGTGTTACATACCGGGACTGTCTCGATCAGCCCAGCCATATTCCAATCAGTCCATGGGCTCATCGAATAGTGACCAATTCATAGTGTGGTCAGTCCACACCCGATAACACTGTTATTCACCCGGTAATGCAGGTTTTCACCGTTTTCACATATTTTCACACTATGAAATAATTTCAAGAAATTATTCCAACACCCACTACACATCAATTACATCCAAACATCATTTTTCCATCACCAAAATTTTAATTTTTCCAGATCTGATCAGAATATACAAATTTTAATTTTTCATACCATAAATCAAATTTTCTCAACGTTAATCAAATTAATCTCCACACCAATCAAAGCCACCACGCATGAATCACTAAAAGACAATTATAGGTATTACAAGAGAAATCATAATACTCTAGAATGGTAACAAATAATCATATGACAATATTGAGCTAAAATTACACTAATATTACTCAATATCACTTCACACATGCATCTAGCCACCAAATCCATCAACCAAAATAAAAAGTCCAATATTTTAGAGTGAAACGAATCTCTACTGTTGGGATATATTCCTTAGAGAATGATGTAATTTATAAACAGGTTTTTATTTGTAACACCCAGACTGAAGCAGAATGCTACAAGCAGGAGACAGGATTGACCCATCTCCATAAGCCTCTAAATTTACAAAAAATTCGGCATGATGTATCCTAAAAATGGACAACCTGGATCTCAGTCCAGCATCAAAACGAACCTGAAATAAACATCATATATCAAAATGGACCTCATGTCCACACCAACACATCAAAATCATCACTTAAGGGCTCCGTGCCCATAACGTCTGTCAACACTCAAGGGCTCTGTGCCCACAACATCATAAGCAATCAAATCATTTTCTTAATATAAATGGCGTGTTTAGCACGACAAACAGAACAATAAATCAAATATCATAAACTTCGAAAACTTCTCCCAGGACACTTGCGAGGGTGACTGCCGCTTGGATGATCCATGTCTCGAGCATGACATCCAAATTTGAAATTATTGACCCATCTGGTAGCCAACCTGCAAAACTAGCAAACTGGTTTGGTGTGAGTTATAAAAACTCAGTAAGTAACCATGCTAGTACTACAAACAGAACATTTAAATCAATCACATTAGAAGTTTTTCAAATTTACTAAGTTACGACAAGTTCAGAGTTATCAATATTTGTTATCCTTTATACTTTATCATGACAAGTTCTAATATATGCTGATTTATTAGCCAAACATTCAAAGCTCACAAAGTATCATCGAATCGATAAAACAATTATACTTCCTTCTATTCAATTACAATCTATCTTTTATACCAAAAAAAACTTACTTTAACTTTCTTTAAACACGATAACCTTATAATAGCTTGACATTTGGGATTCATATACACTTACAAATACCATAGCACATTTCTCTTATCTTCATGCAAACACGATTTTAGGATTCTTACACCTACATATATATACCAACACAACTTAGCTTATACCCATTCCTTATCTTAATTAACCAATCCAACCTTTATAGCGACAATTACATGTTCAAGCCAATAACAAACTCATCCATAAAAACGCCCACATACATATGTTAATACATACGCTGAAGACATAATTTATCTTATGTACCGATCTTTTATACCCAAATCATACATATCCTACCATCTCATACATATACAAATACACGCTTATATACTTATACATATTCTTATACATATACTTATACATGCTCATACATTTACATACACGTATACACATTATTGTCGATTCATAAACTTGTTGAGTTTTTCTAAGGTCCCAAGATAAAATCAAGACATGAAAACATGCGTGAATACATCAACGGAGGTAGCGGAATACTCACATTGATCGGTTATGTCGAATTGAAGACGAATCAAGCCCAAAAAACGCACTGCCTTCGGCACCACTGCATGCAGTCCACTGCCCATTGTCTTCAGTGTTTGAGCTGCGAAATGGAGCTCCATGCATCGTCGGATGGATCCCGGCTCATGGTCGAACCTCCCTACCACCTTCGCAAGACTCGTAAGTGTGCTAGCACTTGAATTTTCACCATGAAAACCCACTCTGACTTCCAAATATTGAACGCCTAAACTGGTTCAAACAACAGTTCTGAACGGTCAAAACCAGTGGCAAAGCTTTGTTTGCGGAGAAGAAGGAGAATTTTGAGAGAGATGAATTGTGTTAAGTTATTACAAAAGTTGTAAATATTTGTTTATATATTTTTCAAAATAATAAATGATTTACCAATTAATTTAACTTTTAAAAAGTCAAATAAATTGAATGTAATAAGCTTGAGTGTTCCACACTCCAAAATCAAAAGTCCATCAAGTCATATCTACTTTAATAAAGTGATATGTTGAGTGTCTTTCACTCAATCCATTAAATCAATCAATCACTCAAAGTGACTTTTGATTTGACGCTTGATGGTGACGATTGATTTGACGCTTGATGTGACTTGTGTCGCCGCACTCGAATTCAAAATACGAATACGCTCGCAATCACACTCGGGCTCGGGTTCGCTAATTCCCAATTAGCGAGTTTTCCGTCGCGTCGTAATTAAATGATTACGCCTAGCGAATTCACTATTCATGTCGCTAACGAATTAATTCTAAATTAATTCGTTCGCCCGAATTAAAATCTAATTTTAATTCCGCGTCGAAATCTATTTCGTTTAATATATCGAATATATTAATTTACCGATTAATTCCAAATTAATCGTTATTTCTCTCTAGACGATATTTTATCCTAGATAAAATATCTCCGTAATTAATCCTAGATTAATTTTCTCTCTCTTCTGTATAATCCCAGATTATTCAAGAGTGCGAGTTGTGCGTCATCGGTGGATTATCGGGAAGAGGACCCATGAGATCCCCGGATAAGTTGACAGTAAATACGGTCGTCGGAGTATCCGAATCACGTACGTACCAAGTACTACGTTCTACCGATTTACGAGACAAGGTCGGACTCCTAGCAAAGCACCAAGTCTACTCAATTCTCCGGACATATCCATTAAGAATATCAAAGATCTGTATCAAGCGTAGTATACAATTGTATTGTGCTATCGGCCCAGTATCGGATAATCACGTGCTAGGGCTGGGGCTGGATAAGTGTCTGCCCCGTCCGAAACACATACGGATGTCTTGGTAACTAGTCTCTATAATCGGATATTCATGACCTGGTCATAATATCACGATTGGATGCGCATCACTTAAGAGCACTAATACCGTATCCTGCGTGACATCATCTCCACTATGACTGGAGTGATACTTCCGCTCGACATCAACACCAATACACTACGATTCCTGATAAAACACGAAGAGGTGAACACAGAACCAGTTAAGATTCCCAACCACCAAAACCAAAGTTAACGATTGTCGTAAGTATTAGCGATGCAAGTCTCAGGTTAAGACTATACACACCTACCTTGATTTCGACCTCCCATAGACACCTAGTCATAATACCAATGGGATTCCGAGGGTCTATCCAGAGCGAAGTTGTTTCCCATACCATCGGTGAAACACGACCTCCTATCGCACTTGCATAAGTCTCCAACACTTATATATATGAGAACTATGCCGTTGTGCCCTCACAACGCGCACAAGTGCAATACTAGCCTATTCCGCATTATCGATGTCCATCGATAATACTACGGCTAGGGATATTTAATGATTAATCCTTCGTGGACTGATACTGTCTCATATCATCTCAATCCAGGAACTAATCATAGGGACCTCTCTTCATTTTATATCTATGGTGATCTAATCACAAATGACAGAGTGCAATTTCCTATTACATAGTTAATTTGCTACAACAACACAATGATCTGTGCAAATAGTGACGCTATGGGTCATTATATCCAACAATCTCCCACTTGGCACATAGCCAGTCACTCGAGTGTCTAACACCCGAACTATGTATGTTTGCTCAAATTACTGAGGAAAGGTTTTCGTCAGCGGATTTGCGATTATCGTTTGACGCGATTTATACGATCATCACATCGCCACGATGTATGATCCGAACGAATCAGATGATATAGAAGTATATATCTGGATCGTCGATGAGACCTTTAATTCCTTAGCCTGTGCTGACGCCTAGCTCAGCTGCTAACAGAACTATATCTAATCTAATTAGATTTATTTTTGATCCGAATGGCTTCTATTGCTGCCTCAGCTGCAGCAATAATCCGCATTTGTTGTTTATTCGGCAACAGTTATCTTGCTGGAAGATTTCCAGCTCACTGTCCCGTTGTTCAAACTTTATAGTACCGTAGTATTTAATCGTTTGGAAACTTGCTGCAGTGATCCCAGTCACTTCAAGTTCTCCTCTCCATTTAAGATAGCATCTTTAGTTCTCAGAGATACTAACAGATGTTCTTAACTTCAATCCAGTGACTATCACTTGGATTGACCCGATTGTGACTCCATATGCTCGAAGCGTATGAGACACAATACAAGTACATTTTAAATGTACAATTTCCCAGAGAGTGTTACAACTCCAAATCTATCCCAGTAAATCTTTATTCCTTGAATAAAGGTTGTTACCCCAGAATTCTACGGAGAATTTCTATGAAAGAATATTTATGAAAGCCAAGCTTTCACCAATGCTATATGGGAATATGGGAATTCACTGTCAGTGCGCTCTCCCACTAACCTCCTTATATACACAAGAATTATTTCGTTTTGAGTCAAATCATAAACCATTATGATTATTCAAAACGTCAGTTCCAAGAACCTTATGCTTGCTTGATCCAAACATGGATCGAATAACCCGCAAACCTTGTTTGTCGGTTATACAAAATCGTCATCAGGATGTTGTAAACATCCTCCAAAAGGTTTCCTTTCAGGAAAGCGATTTTGATTTATAACTGACACATTTCATAAATGAAATATACAGTTATTATCAAGCATTTTCAAAATGGATTTACCATGGCAATAGGTAAAAGGTTGAATCGTTATTAACACAATGTTGATAACGATACCTTTTTCGTCAAAAGCCTAGCTTTGTACGTTGGTATGTTGCCATCCATGTATGTCTTCCTTGAAGACGTTTAATGTACCAATAGGCACAATGCCTTGTGGTACAACAACTAGTATCCAAAATAGTTGTTATACATGGAATCCATTTCGGATTCATGGCACTTTGCCATAACAGAGAGTCGATACCTTGTATCACTTCCTCAAAACGTAGTCGGATGGTACACCTCCATAAGATTGACATCTTTATGGGGTGAGATCAGAAACCCATACCCTAGGTTATTTCTGATTCTATCCGATTTACGAGTTCTTGTGTATTTGAAGATTAATGGTATAGTTTCATCATAGATGAACTATTTGTGTTCCATTAAGGACTTCGTGCCTTGAACAGTATTACTCCGATTTTGATCGAGTATCACTATCTCCCCCACTCTGACATATACGGTATTCCTCTCAGGAAAATCGCATGGTGAGCAACAATCACATTGTTCTCATGTGGGATTTATAAGTACTATACTTAAGGTTTCCCTTAGGATAACCTATATTGGCACTTATCCAATTTGGGTCCTTAGTTTGGTATCATCCAAACGCTATGCCTGGCATACCAAAATTATCAGGATGAGAAACCTTGTTTCTTCCCTGTTCATATCCTATATGATATCTGTCAAACAGATTTATATGGAACCTTATTCTAAATAAGTTTGCACTGTTAATACATATCCTGTAGAAGGAAATAGTAGCTCAGAGCGACTCGTGATAAACCTTATCATGTCAAAAAAAATTCGGTTTTAGTTCAGACACACCGTCTAACTGACGTGTCTCGGGAGGAGTCCTCACATGAAAGAACACCGTACTCTTTCATTTATATATGAAACTTACTGCTTAAGTATTTTCCATTTCGGTCTTACCGTGGCGGAATAACACTATAGCCGATCTGTTTGTTTTCTTCGTGTCGAAACTTCAAAAGTTTCCGATCTGTGTTCTTCAAAAGAAACACATAACCACAACGTGATGCTACATCCGTTAAGGTCACGAAATATTCATGTTCATATCTAGCCTAGCTAGATATGGGCCCACTTAATTCACCATGAATAGGGCTAACAGATCGGTGGCCCTTTTACTATTACCAAGTAAATAGTATTTTAGGTATTTAACCTAATAAACTAGATTCGTAGACCTTATTTGAATAGTCAAATCAGTCCTAGTATCCACTCTTCAAAAGTGTGGATATACGAGTTGTTTAATTGTGTCCTAGACAACAATGCCACAAATAAGTCTCCATTGATCAAATCAATTTGAGCTATTTATTTGTCATTTTATATTTGTTTGAGATTTTATTATATTCAAAATATAAATTCTGTTATTTACATCCAATGTATTTATCTCAGTATCATCTTTATATAATGAAACACTTTAGTGTTCTAGAATATAAAGGTTTTATCCGCATCGGATTAAACACTGATATAGAGATAATGTCTCTAGTCAAACTAGTTACATTATAACATTTCCTAATTTAAGTACATACCCAAAGGGTAGTTCCTAAACTTAGGTATCTACGGTCGAAACAGCGACTTTCGTCCAGTTTCCGATTTGTAGAGAAATCTCGGCTTGAAGTCAGTATCCATCTTATAGAGGATTCTGAACGTCAATACATATATGTATTATGTACCACACTAAGTATTTAAAATTCAATTTCAATACTAGTAGTAAACATAACTTTGACAAATATTTTTAAAGTTAGAGCCTCGCCCTTTCTTTAACTCCTTCGTGTCTTCCATATCCAAATGGTAGTCACTTCAGGATATGTCAATTATCTTTTCAATATTTCACAAACTTTGGCAAGCCTTGGGTTTCGGAATATCGAAACGATGTGCACCTTGTGCTACATGCCCAATTGCAAACTTTGACTTTTCTCCACTAGAATAGTCAATTAATTCTCCAAGAATATTAATTGCAATTTTAATACTTTTAAATCTAAAGATAGATTTATTATAAGTATATTAATTAAGCACTAAAGTCATCATCACATAAATCTTCCAAAGACTTTATGCTCTACTATTTGCTTAATATTGGGCTTAGTCATAATAAGTTATTTTATCAAATAAATTAACCTATTATTAAATCCCAATTGAAAATTAAATCATTTAAAACATTTAATCCAAGGATTAAATATTCATCTTTTTAAATTATTATTGATTTCATAGTCCAACTATTTAATCAATTTTATAAGGTACTATTTATATAATGATTACAATAATCAATTATTTAATCAACTATAATTTTAATATTGATTACTATAATCCAATATAAAATCAACTATCATTTTAATTCAATTATATGATTACTATAATCCAATTATAAAATCAACTATATATTGAATGTGTTGTATATAGTCCAACTATATAATATTTTAAACAAGATAAAATATTAGTCCAACTAATACTTTTGATTAATGTGACGAAAAAAAAATATAAATGAGCGTGTTTAGCGAGTAATTGAACGAATTGTGCAAATTCAATACTTGCCTCCCACTATTTTTCATCGAGCCTCTAACCCTCTGTGGAGTACTCGGGAAACCGCGTTTCCTAGTGGGCTAGGATCCTATTAATAACACACAACCTTGACTTTGGCCAATAAAAGTTGTATGCTATTTAACTTAGGTAGATCTCTATGATCAATTGGATCTCATCCAATTCCTAGATCCGGTTAGGTGGACATCCAAGTCCGAAACATATGTATATGTAAATGTATCCATTAATTTTCCTAACCATATCCTCCGAATCATCTAGGCCTTGGCTTTGGCCAAAAACAAACCTAATGATTCCAGTTAAGCGGGACCCATTGACGAGGAGGAAAGTTTCGTAATCAATGTCATTGGACAAAAAGTGATCTTGACTTTGGCCAATAAAAATCACGATTTGGACAAGACACCGATATGCAACAAAACTCTCATGATTCAAGTACATCCTTGATTGACAAAGGTCTTGACTTTGGCCAAACAAACCAATGCCAACTTCGGATCTTGAACAAGAATCTTCAATGGAAGGATATTTGCTTAATTAAATGGAGGGATTTTCGCGTAATTGGCAACCAATTTATTTATCTTTGTTAGGTCTCATCATCATACCACCCTTAAGCATGCTTCTAAACATCATAAAGCGGCGTAAAGTAAATAGTAGTGATATGCGGATGGATACTTTACACATTGATCCTAGATCAAATTCTCTCCTTTCTCACTCAAGCTAGCACTTGTACTACTTCTACCCGATACACTACACTTCTAAAGAAACCTCATATACATAGAGGGGAATAGGTGAGAAGAGAATACAAAGAGAAAGAAGGTGATAAGGCTGACACGCAGGTCCAATTAATAAATCGAATTTATTACAACAATTTCTAAAATTGCCCACCCATCTAATATCCATCCGATATGCATTATTCATTCAACACAACCACGTATTCACACACAAAGCATGCTATCAATCAATCTAATCAAATTAATTAATCTGATAATTAAGTGATCATTCAATGTTCAAACAACGATTTTTGTTTCGAGTCAAACTCGTTTTTGCGAATAAGTACTTAAAGTACGAATTCATGAATTAAATTAAACTACATCATTAAATCCAATTTAACATGTATTTAATACTAATTCACTATTCAATTCTAAATTAAATATTACACTTTTATTAATAAACCTTTTACGATTTAAATTCCAAATCTAATCGTAATGCGTCTCAAAGACCGATTAACGTCCAACGTCAATTCAATTAAGTCCAATGGGCTTTTGATTGATTTCTTAAGGCGTGGACTTTTGGTCAACTCGGGTCAAACCGATAACCAAAGTCCAATCGGGATTTACCCCATAAGCCCATAAATCAATTGGCCCATTAGGCCCAATTGAACTTTAAAGGTTCATTAAGTCGCATTTGGGCTTTATGGTTAAGGTTTTGGGCCCAATTGGATCCAATCCATTTGGCCTAAACCAAACTTGATAAATCAAGCCCAATAGGTCCAATACAACATTTAAATCCAATTTCCAAAATTAGGCCAAAATAATTAAATCAAAAAATCCAATTTCCCAATTTAATTACCAAAGTGTATTACATGATCAATCAACTAAATCAACATTTCTAAAACACCATATTAGTCCAATTAATCATGCTTGATTCATTATCACATGTCCAACACATAAATTGAAAAATCAAATCCATCTTCATGCTTAAAGGTCTCGGCCAAAAGAGGGATTTTGTGTCCGATTCGGTTTCAATCCAATCGAACCCACAATCGACATCAAATCAACATCCTAAATGATTTCAATACATCCAATGTTCAAAAATCAAAATCACCAAGACATTAGGGCATATACACCAATTCGGCCAAGGTAAGATTTTGGGGATTTTTGTCCAATTCGAAATCCAATCCAATTCGATTCAAATTAACATCAACCTAATCGATTCCAACTCATCAAATGAATTAAAAAATCCAAAAAATCCAAGATCCCAAAATTACATATACATTCGGCCATGGCATGATATTTGGGGAAAATAATTCGAAATCATTTTTCGTCAAATTGGTCCAACCAAAATGAAATTTAACATGTTATAAGCATGCTCAAACAATCAATTTATTCAAATCATGCTCAACAAACATTTACCCAAATTTAAGCCCTAAAATTTCATGCTTGCAACATTAGCTCTTGATGCCATTGTTGAGTTTTTCTAAGGTCCCAAGATCAAATCAAGACATGAAAACATGCGTGAATACATCAACGGAGGTAGCGGAATACTCATATTGATCGGTTATGTCGAATTGAAGACGAATCAAGCCCAAAAAACGCACTGCCTTCGGTTACCACTGCATGCAGTCCACTGCCCATTGTCTTCAGTGTTTGAGCTGCGAAATGGAGCTCCATGCATCGTCGGATGGATCCCGGCTCATGGTCGAACCTCCCTACCACCTTCGCAAGACTCGTAAGTGTGCTAGCACTTGAATTCACCATACCATGAAAACCCACTCTTGCTTCCCAAATATTCACGCCTGAACTGGTTCAAAACCAGTGAGCAAAGCTTTGTTTTGCGTGAGAGAAGAGAGAATTTTGAGAGAGATGAAATTGTGTTAGTTATTACAAAAGTTGTAAATCATTTGTTTATATATTTTTCCAAAATAATAAATGATTTACCAATTAATTTAACTTTTAAAAAGTCAAATAAATTGAATGTAATAAGCTTGAGTGTTCCACACTCCAAAATCAAAAGTCCATCAAGTCATATCTACTTTAATAAAGTGATATGTTGAGTGTCTTTCACTCAATCCATTAAATCAATCAATCACTCAAAGTGACTTTTGATTTGACGCTTGATGTGACGATTGATTTGACGCTTGATGTGACTTGTGTCGCCGCACTCGAATTCGAAATACGAATACGCTCGCAATCACACTCGGGCTCGGGTTCGCTAATTCCCAATTAGCGAGTTTTCCGTCGCGTCGTAATTAAATGATTACGCCTAGCGAATTCACTATTCATGTCGCTAACGAATTAATTCTAAATTAATTCGTTCGCCCGAATTAAAATCTAATTTTAATTCCGCGTCGAAATCTAATTTCGTTTAATATATCGAATATATTAATTTACGATTAATTCTAATTAATCGTTATTTCTCTCTAGACGATATTTTATCCTAGATAAAATATCTCCGTAATTAATCCTAGATTAATTTTCTCTCTCTTCTGTATAATCCCGATTATTCAAGAGTGCGAGTTGTGCGTCATCGGTGGATTATCGGGAAGCGACCCATGAGATCCCCGGATAAGTTGACAGTAAATACGGTCGTCGGAGTATCCGAATCACGTACGTACCAAGTACTACGTTCTACCGATTTACGAGACAAGGTCGACTCCTAGCAAAGCACCAAGTCTACTCAATTCTCGGACATATCCATAAGAATATCAAAGATCTGTATCAAGCGTAGTATACAATTGTATTGTGCATATCGGCCCAGTATCGGATAATCACGTGCTAGGGCTGGGGCTGGATAAGTGTCTGCCCCGTCCGAAACACATATCAGATGTCTGGTAACTAGTCTCTATAATCGGATATTCATGACCTGGTCATAATATCACGATTGGATGCGCATCACTTAAGAGCACTAATACCGTATCCTGCGTGACATCATCTCCACTATGACTGGAGTGATACTTCCGTCTCGACATCACATCCAATACACTACGATTCCTGATAAACCCAGAAGAGGTGAACACAGAACCAGTTAAGATTCCCCAACCCCCAAAACCAAAGTTTACCAATTGTCGTAAGTATTAGCGATGCAAGTCTCAGGTTAAGACTATACACACCTACCTTGATTCGGCCTCCCATAGACACCTAGTCATAATACCAATGGGATTCCGAAGGGTCTATCCAGAGCGAAGTTGTTTCCCGTACCATCGGTGAAACACGACCTCCTATCGCACTTGCATAAGTCTCCAACACTTATATATATGAGAACTATGCCGTTGTGCCCTCACAACGCGCACAAGTGCAATACTAGCCTATTCCGCATTATCGATGTCTAGTCTCGATAATACTACGGCTAGGGATATTTAATGATTAATCCTTCGTGGACTGATACTGTCTCATATCATCTCAATCCAGGAACTAATCATATGGACCTCTCTTCATTTATATATCTATGGTGATCTAATCACAAATGACGAGAGTGCAATTTCCTTATTACATAGTTAATTTGCTACAACAACACAATGATCTGTGCAAATAGTGACGCTATGGGTCATATTATCCAACAATCTCCCACTTGGCACATAGCCAGTCACTCGAGTGTCTAACACCCGAACTATGTATGGTTTGCTCAAATTACTGAGGAAAGGTTTTCGTCAGCGGATTTGTTCGATTATCGTTTGACGCGATTTATACGATCATCACATCGCCACGATGTATGATCCGAACGAATCAGATGATATAGAAGTATATATCTGGATCGTCGATGAGACCTTTAATTCCTTAGCCTGTGCTGACGCCTAGCTCAGCTGCTAACAGAACTATATCTAATCTAATTAGATTTATTTTTGATCCAGATGGCTTCTATTGTTGCCTCAGCTGCAGCAATAATCCGTATTTGTTGTTTATTCGGCAACAGTTATCTTGCTTGGAAGATTTCCAGCTCACTGTCCCGTTGTTCAAACTTTATAGTACCGTAGTATTTAATCGTTTGGAAACTTGCTGCAGTAATCCCAGTCACTTCAGTTCTCCTTCTCCATAGTAAAAGATAGCATCTTTAGTTCTCAGAGATACTAACAGATGTTCTTAACTTCAATCCAGTGACTATCACTTGGATTGACCCGATTGTGACTCCATATGCTCGAAGCGTATGAGACACCAATACAAGTACATTTTAAATGTACAATTTCCCAGAGAGTGTTAACAACTCCAAATCTATCCCAGTAGATCTTTATTCCTTGAATAAAGGTTGTTACTCTCCAGAATTCTACGGAGAATTTCTATGAAAGAATATTTATGAAAGCCAAGCTTTCACCAATAGCTATATGGGAATATGGGAATTTCACTGTTAGTGCGCTCTCCCACTAACCTCCTTATATACACAAGAATTATTTCGTTTTGAGTCAAATCATAAACCATTATGATTATTTCAAAACGTCAGTTCCAAGAACCTTATGCTTGCATTGATCCAAACATGGATCGAATAACCCGCAAACCTTGTTTGTCGGTTATACAAAATCGTCAGGATGTTGTAAACATCCTCCAAAAGGTTTCCTTTTCAGGAAAGCGATTTTGATTTATAACTGACACATTTCATAAATGAAATATACAGTTATTATCAAGCATTTTCAAAATGGATTTACCATGGCAGCAGGTAAAAGGTTGAATCGTTATTAACACAATGTTGATAACGATACCTTTTTCGTCAAAAGCCTAGCTTTGTACGTTGGTATGTTGCCATCCATGTATGTCTTCCTTGAAGACGTTTAATGTACCAATAGGCACAATGTCTTGTGGTACAACAACTAGTATCCAAAATAGTTGTTATACATGGAATCCATTTCGGATTCATGGCACTTTGCCATAACAGAGAGTCGATACCTTGTATCACTTCCTCAAAACGTAGTCGGATGGTACACCTCCATAAGATTGACATCATTATGGGGTGAGATCAGAAACCCATACCCTAGGTTATTTTCTGATTCTATCCGATTTTACGAAGTTCTTGTGTATTTGAAGATTAATGGTATAGTTTCATCATAGATGAACTATTTGTGTTCCATTAAGGACTTCGTGCCTTGAACAGTATTACTCCGATTTTCATCGAGTATCACTATCCTCCCACTGACCACTGCATATCGGTATTTCTCTTAGGAAAACCGCATGTTGAGCAACAATCACATTGTTCTCATGTGGGATTTATAAGTACTATACATAAGGTTTCCCTTAGGATAACCTATATTGGCACTTATCCAATTTGGGTCCTTTGTTTGGTATCATCCAAACGCTATGCCTGGCATACCAAAATTATCAGGAATGAGAAACCTCGTTTCTTCCCTGTTCATATCCTATATGATATCTGTCAAACAGATTTATATGGAACCTTATTCTAAATAAGTTTTGCACTGTTAATACATATCCTGTAGAAGGAAATAGTAGCTCAGAGCGACTCGTGATAAACCTTATCATGTCCAACAAAATTCGGTTTTAGTTCAGACACACCGTCTAACTGACGTGTCTCGGGAGGAGTCCTCACATGAAAGAACACCGTACTCTTTCATTTATATATTGAAACTTACTGCTTAAGTATTTTCCATTTCGGTCTTACCGTGGCGGAATAACACTATAGCCGATCTGTTTGTTTTCTTCGTGTCGAAACTTCAAAAGTTTCCGATCTGTGTTCTTCAAAAGAAACACATAACCACAACGTGATGCTACATCCGTTAAGGTCACGAAATATTCATGTTCATATATAGCCTAGCTAGATATGGGCCCACTTAATTCACCATGAATAGGGCTAACAGATCGGTGGCCCTTTTACTATTACCAAGTAAATAGTATTTTAGGTATTTAACCTAATAAACTAGATTCGTAGACCTTATTTGAATAGTCAAATCAGTCCTAGTATCCACTCTTCAAAAGTGTGGATATACGAGTCTTGTTTAATTGTGTCCTAGACAACAATGCCACAAATAAGTCTCCATTGATCAAATCAATTTGAGCTATTTTATTGTCATTTTATATGTTTGAGATTTTATTATATTCAAAATATAAATCTGTTATTTACATCCAATGTATTTATCTCAGTATCATCTTTATATAATGAAACACTTTAGTGTTCTAGAATATAAAGGTTTTATCCGCATCGGATTAACACTGATATAGAGATAATATCTCTAGTCAAACTAGTTACATTATAACATTTCCTAATTTAAGTACATACCCAAAGGGTAGTTCCTAAACTTAGGTATCTACGGTCGAAACAGCGACTTTCGTCCAGTTTCCGATTTGTAGAGAAATCTCGGCTTGAAGTCAGTATCCATCTTATAGAGGATTCTGAACGTCAATACATATATGTATTATGTACCACACTAAGTATTTAAAATCCAATTTCAATACTAGTAGTAAACATAACTTTGACAAATATTTTTAAAGTTAGAGCCTCGCCCTTTCTTTAAGCTCATTTAATGTCTCACTTATAATCATACCAATAAAAAGGATCCATACATGTGGTAGTTGATTATTCTAGCCATACGTAATCTAGAACTTTGTTCCCAAGAATATGCCTTAACTATACTCTTTTAACTTAACATGTCAATAATATATATATATATATATATATATATATATATAATATGTGTGTGTGTGTAATAAAAATAAGAATTCACCAATCTGAGTTCTCGTCGTATGGGTTACTTACCTGGCTTCACGAGAACTCCAAGTTCTACTCAAGTCTGCCAAAATAAATGGCGAAGCACCGTTAGAATCAAAACTTACAGAGTTATCGACTAATCTATGAAAAAATCCCGGATCTTTCCGGAACAACCAAATCAAGTCAGATTTCAATACTTTCAGTTTCAGTAATCTTAAAACATCATTGAAAACTATCCCAAGTCATCATTTAACTTAAATTCTCGGTTTACGTGTTTTTTGGAAATCTTCTGAAAAAGTTTCTACAAACACTACGAAAGGGTACCGAACATACCCGAATTTATCCAAACATATTCGTAATATCATATATAATTCATAACTATCTTTAAAATCAAAACACATCATTATATGCAAAAACCCACTTTTACCGGAAACTTGCATATTCTATCGGATCGATCAAACTCGTTCGTTTTCATTCGAATTCTACTGAATGCTCATATTCAATATATTAATACTCAAAAAATTAATTTTATATCAATACTCTACTCTACGAAGCTACTGGATACGTCCAAACATTTAGCGGAACACTTGAAATTAGCGACTTTTTATCATGAGGTCTTATTGAGATTTTGAGGGCATATACAGTCTCTAAACGATCCCACGAACGGACTGGAATCGATAAAATTCTGATCGAAGCTACTTTTCACCATGGATCACTATTCATAGTAATCTTCCTCTATCTTTTCGTGTGCAACTGAGCACGGATCGGAAAAATCGTCACTACCATCCTGTAGTACTCTTTGAGAGCTTCGATTTGGCGGATGGCTCGGGTCGTGAAATGAAGCGACGAGCCAGGATCAGAAAATTCTCTACGCACGCATATCATTATCCTCTTGCTGTCACTGGCATGTTGGGGCAGTCGCCGGCCACCCAAGGTGGAGGGGTGGCCGACGCACCCCTCTAGTATGTTGTGCCGGCCGGCGTTGCGACCATGGATGTCCAGAACGTGTTTGGGGACATGGAGGGTCATTTGGGACTGGTGTGAAGCTTATGCGTTTTTCGCAATTTCCTGAAACTACGAGGTATATATAGAAAGGTTTCGGAAAATTATGTTTTGACCCCTGAAAATTGTAATTAGGTCTCTGTCATAGAATATTCTCGAAAATGCATATTTTGGAAGTCCTTCTGATGCAAAGTTTGAAATATGTTCAACATGAAAGTTGTTCATCGCGGACAAACGAGTCCGATGAATCAAGAATCAGCTCAATCGGAGTTTGTTTGCTACTTTTATAGCTGAAACAACAAAATTTCACCCGCAAAAAACATATAAATAGAAATCACGTAACCGGTTCTCGAAACCACGCGCTTTTCAATGCGATGAAACTTCACTTAAAAATATTCCAATTTTTTTCCCAACACATAAAGTCTGATTTTTTATTTCTATCGCATTCCAAATCTTTAATTTTAATTCGGAAACCTTCCAACACTGTTATTAAAAGTTCGAGATATTACATTCTCTCCCCTTATAAAACATTCATCCTCGATATTTCTCCATCCTTACATCAGATCATTCGAAATCGAAAACAGGTACATTATAATCTTATCCATATTCGGAAGTCGCCTCATTTTACACCTTTTAAAAAGTCACATATTCGATACATCAATACAAATCGTGCTATTTTAAAACAAAACACATCGAATCAAATATTTCATGCGAAAACGCATCAAACTTATCATCTCGATTCATACTCATTTATGGGAACACACTGATGAGCAGAAAATATATCAATATTTACCGCCCATTTTACTTAATATTTTGTTTAGTTTCTCGGGTTTGATGAACATTTTGATGTGTTTTAGTTTATTTTGTAGATAAAATAATATTGGGAAACAATGAAATCATTTAGAACAAAATGTGGGTCAAAAAGGGAAAAATTGGACTTGACAAATTTATTTTGGAGATTTGAAACTTGAAAGGGCGTTTTAACGAAGTGCAGTTTTGGAAATTCAAGTTTTGCGCATCTGTCGTATTTTGGGCATAATTGTTTACTCTGATATCAGATTGAGCTGATTCAAGTTCCAGATTAAAGAAGACTCAAACCCCTACAACTTTTAAAGACAAAATTATTTCGAATTCTGAAGATTTCATTCCCGAAATTGATGAAACATCCAGAAGTGTGTTGTGTGTAATTATTAAAGTCATTTTCAATCATTTTCAAAGCAAAAAATAAATTAATAAATAAATAATAAAAATTATCAAATCACCACCAATAATGATAAGCATTAGTGGAGCAATTAATAATGGATTTGGTGGAGCAATTAGTGGAGCAATTAATAATGGATTTGGTGGATGATTTGATGGGGGCAAAATTTTACCTATAAATACCAAGCCATTTCATTTGTAATTCATACTTGTTCTACTAAGGAATTCCTTAAGAATACTAAGAAGATTGTATCTTGTTTGTTTATTTACAGCTTTCAGTAATTAATTTCCGCTTTCGCACTTTCTTTTCTTTACTTTTTCAGTTTTTACTTTCCGCAATTTACTTTTACGCACAATACTTTTCTTTCTTTAATTTTCAGTTTTTACTTTCAGTAATGAGGAGGTAACTCCCCTTTGCTGGGGTAAAAGGTAAAACTTTTATTATGAATATTTAGATTAATCTACCTTAATTATGATTTAAGTCTGTAAGGGTGTTTTAACACCTAGTGCCCTAAAGCCAACTGGTTTGGGAGTCACTGACACAAAGCTCGCTACATGGATCAAAGATGCTGCAAAAATATATATATCTGAAGTCTGAGTAATTAAGTCTGTAGGGGTGTCTTAACACATGGTGCCCTAAAGACAACTGGTTTGGGAGCCACCGACCCAAAGCTCGCTACATAGATGGAAGATATTGTATATAAAAAAAATCAAAAATCAAAGAAAAAATCAGAAAAATGAGAAAAATTATTCCATTGCTACAAAAAGGTGTGAATTCTGATAAAACTTTAGGACAAAAATATTACTCTATTATCAACTGCACTTGTGACTGTTGTGGGCAAAAATGAGTTGTTTAATATTTTGTTGGCTGTGTATATGGAGAATGGTAAATATAATAGGAGAATTTACTTATTCAGTAATTTAGAAAGAAAGAAAACAACTAGTAACTTGTAGTAGAAGTTTCACCTGATTAGTCACTAACTTCTTTATTCTCTTTTCGCTTGTCTTTTTTCTTTTGTGTGCGTTAGTTTCACTACCTTCTTACTTTTGTAAAATGTTTGTGGGTATCATTGCTTTAAACCCTCACGACACTACAACTCGTCCATTAGGGACACCTAGGGGTTTAAAGGCTTGTTGCATATGCTAAATGCAACCGTGATCCCTACGAAAGTGGCTTAGTTTATTTTAATTGTTTCTTGAATTTATATTTTATTTTTTTGCTCGAGGAGTAGAAAAATGTTAGGTTTGGGGTGTGTGATGAGCGGAAAATATATCAGTATTTACTGCCCATTTTACTATTTTTGTTTAGTTTCTCGGGTTTGATGAACGTTTTGATGTGTTTTAGTTTATTTTGCAGATAAAATAATATTGGGACACAATGAAATCATTTAGGACGAAATGTGGGTCAAAAGGGGCAAAAATTGGACTTGACATATTAATTTTGGAGATTGGAAACTTGAAAGGGCGTTTTAACGAAGTGCAGTTTTGGAAATTCTAGTTTTGCGCATCTGTCATATTTTGGGCATAACGTTTTATTCTGATATCTGATTGATATGATTCAAGTTCCAGATTAAAGAAGACTCAAAGCCCTACAACTTTCAAAGACAAAATAATTTCGAATTCCGAAGATTTCATGCCCGAATTTGATGAACCATCCAGAAGTGTGTTGTGTGTAATTATTAAAGTCATTTTCAATCATTTTCAAAGCCAAAACTAAATTAATAAATAAATAATAAAAATTATCAAATCACCACCAAACATGATAAGAAATTAGTGGAGCAATTAATAATGTATTTGGTGGAGCAATTAGTGGAGCAATTAATAATGGATTTGGTGGATGATTTGATGGAGGCAAAATTTTGCCTATAAATACGAAGCCATTTCATTTGTAAATTCATACATTCTTCTAAGGAATTCCATAAGAATACTAAGAAGATTGTATCTTGTTTGTTTATTTACAGCTTTCATTAATTAATTTCCTCTTTCGCACTTTCTTTTCTTTACTTTTTCAGTTTTTACTTTCCGCAATTTACTTTTACGCACATTACTTTTCTTTCTTTAATTTTCAGTTTTTACTTTTCAGTAATGAGGAGGTAACTCCCCTTTCCTGGGGTAAAAGGTAAAAGGTAAAACTTTTATTACTATATTTAGATTAATCTCCCTTAATTATAATATATAAACTAGTTAAAACCTATCTTAACGAGGATACCGCAATATTGGTCGGTTGGTATTTATTTAAATTGGTTTTAACCTGACTAAACTAGATACCACCTGATTGGTCGGTTGGTAATTAAATATTAATTTGACTTAATCTGGATACCGCCTATATGGCTGGTTGGTAATTATCATGCAAAGTTAATATGTTATATTAAGAGAGATATCTAAAATAGAAGTAATAAAGTGGATCCTTTTACCTCAGCATTTTCTTTTATTGTACTTTTACTTTATTACTTTTCAGCAATTTACTTTCAGCATTTACTTTTCAGCAATTCACTTTCAGCAATTTACTTTCAGCATTTACTTTTCAGTAATTTACTTTCAGCATTTACTTTTCAGGATTTAATTTTCAGTATTTAATTTCAGCTTTTACTTTCCGTCATTTACTTTTCAGCAATTTACTTTTCAGCATTATACTTTATGTCTTTTATTTTATTTAAGTTTTTACTAGCCCTAGTTATGTGTGGTAACTAAGTTAGTTATCTGGGGTTGTGATGAATTTTAATATCACCGGTTTATAAGGGGTTATTTTATAGTTTGGGTAATTTAAAGGTTTACTTATTAAGTCTTAAGATTAATGCGTCTTGTTAATTGGCCACTAATAAGATTGATGTGGTAAATCTAAAATAAACTTGACAAAGGAATTTTAGGTTTCAGCCTTAGAGTTAATAGACCACGATCTTCCTTGAGGATAGATAACCCTTTAATAGATTTCCTTATAGGATAGACATATACCTGTCGCGCGGGGGTAGCCATAATTGGAACTTAAACTTAATGAATCCAGGTAATTTGGTTGACATAGACATATGGTTCAATTGGGTTAAACTGGGTATTTGCGTCTGACCATCGACAGAGGCTTTCGTATAATTTCATGTTCATGGTTAGTAAACCAATTTATTACACAAACATAAAATAATCACTTAATCTTTTAAAAGATATTAGAAAGATTCACAACCATAGATCTTTGAGTCTTTTGTTATTTTCCTTAGTATTTTCTTTTGTTTATTTTAATTAAGGAAAACCACATTCAACCAATCAAACAATCATTCTCTTCTCCATTTAATTAGATATTTGTAAATAAATAGATTCAACAATTAATAACAACAGTAGGAATTAAGTCCTCGTGGGATCGATATTTTTATACTACTTGAACGATACGTGCGCTTGCGTTATACGTGTGTGTTTACGCCGGTCAAGTTTTTGGCGCCGTTGCCGGGGACTTATTTTTCTTGTGTTATTAATTTTGAAGCTATCAAATTTACTTGTATCTAATTTTCTTTATTTTATTTTTTTATTTTTTTTTAATTTTTTTTTCAGGTGATTGAAAAATGGAACATTATTGGGAGATTGAAAGATTACGAGCTTTACTTGAAGAAGATACGCCACAAATCTGGGAGGAACAATCCGATTTTCTGAGGCCTGTTGTCCAGCCCAACAACTATCACTGGATGCCAAAACCAAGCAATACCACATTTGCTCAACAGAACGCAATTGGGAGATGTGACGTATGTAATGGTAACCACCCGAGAGATCATTGCGAGTACAACTACAATCCAGGGTGGCAGAGCTATCAAAATCCTTCATGGTATGAAGAACCATCATACTTTCCATCTTATCCACCATCCATCTACGATCTTCACCAAGAACCAGAATCATCAGAGGAAGATCAGTTGATTCAAATGCTCAAAGATTGGTTCGAGGAACGGGAAGCTCAATTTGATTCAAAAATTCAGAGTCAAGCGGTGTCTATACAAATGATGATAGATCAAGTTAGATAATTAACAGATAACCTGTATAACATATATCACGGAGCAAATTCAAATAATACTGAAGAAGCCTTCGATTATCCTGAGATTCATCATGAAATCACAACAGAGGACGAGGCTGAGCAGTATCAAGAATCAGAGGTATCAGTTCAGGAGACTGAACCAACAAAGTCTCAATTTGATTTTTATTATTCTGACTCTGACGAGGATAAAGAAGCTGAGCTATTTGTACCAACTGCACCAACAAAGGAGGATGAAACTTTCTTTCCTCCAAATGAAGATCTTAGAGCTTCCATTGCACAAATGTTTGGAGAAGATCTACCTGAGCCAATCATTTCACTAAGATCAGAGGATGAAGACCTAAAAACAGACATAACTTTACATCCTCAGATTGACACTTATGGAGCATGCATTTCACAGATGACAGATGAAGAATTGAATACAGAAATTTTAAAATACATCAGTGAAGAAAAGGTGGAGCAAGAAGCAGAGCAAATAGAGGAGAAAATGTCTGAACTTATTGAGAATCCAATGCATTCAGGCGAAACATCACTGTTTTGGGGAGTACAAATCAAAGATATCACCCAGGAGCTTGACATACTGGAACTCCCATTCCAAGTCAAGCACCATACAAGACCTCCTGATTTTCTTTCTTTCTTTTCAGGAACCACTGGAGCAACAAAGGTTAAAAAGGTAGCACAAGCACTGAATGGGACAAAAGTCTTTTTGCCCCTTTACCGTTGGAAGAGACCCTTCAAAAGCAACGCTAACGAGATTGTCTTTAATCGGACATCCAAAACGACGCTGAAACCACATTGACAGATGGATTTCAGTCACGTCTGGCTTAAGACGAAAAATTTAGTGCTAGTAGGGAGGCAACCCATGCACTTTTTTGTAATTTATATTTTTATATTTTGTGTATACATGTTGTAGAGTTTTTAATTTTGTGTGTTATTTTTGTAGGGAAAAGCTCAACCAAAGCATAAGACAGAAGGAATGGTTTGGCAAAGATAAGAGATAATTCATTAGCGATGGCTGAGTAAGGAATGGATTCTTGAGACACATCCTAATGAATTTATACTAAGCGAATGGCGTATTGCGTACTGATGAGCGGAAATTATATCAATATTTACCGCCCCTTTTACTTAATATTTTGTTTAGTTTCTCGGGTTTGATGAACGTTTTGATGTGTTTTAGTTTATTTTACAAATAAAATAATATCGGGTCTCAATGAAATCATTTAGGACGAAATATGGGTCAAATATGGGTAATTATTGGACTTGATAGTTTAATTTTGGAGATTGGAAACTTGAAAGGGCGTTTTAACGAAGTGCAGTTTTGGAAATTCCAATTTTGCGTATCTGTCGTATTTTAGGCATAACGTTTTACTCCGAATTCGGATTAAGCTGATTCAAGTTTCAGATTAAAGAAGAATCACAGATCTACAACTTTGAAAGACAAAATAATTTCGAATTCGAAATATTTCATACCCGAAATTGATGAACCATCCAGAAGTGTGTTGTGTGTAATTATTAAAGTCATTTTCAATGCAAAAAATAAATTAATAAATAAATAATAAAAATTATCAAATCACCACCAAACATGATAAGCAATTAGTGGAGCAATTAATAATGGATTTGGTGGAGCAATTAGTGGAGCAATTAATAATTGATTTGGTGGATGATTTGATGGAGGTAAATTTCGCCTATAAATACCAAGCCATTTCATTTTGTAAATTCATACTTTCTTCTTTGAAATTCCAAAAGAATAAATAAGAAGATTGTATCTTGTTTGTTTATTTACAGCTTTCAGTAATTAATTTCTGCTTTCGCACTTTCTTTTTTTTATTATTCAGTTTTTACTTTCCGCAATTTACTTTTACGCACAATCTTTTCCTTTCTTTACTTTTGCAATTTTTATTTTTCAAGCAATGAGGAGATAATTCCCCTTTGCTGGGGTGAAAGGTAAAGCTTTTATTATTGCTATTTAGATTAATCTCCCTTAATTATAATATATAAACTATTTAAAACTTGACTTAATGAGGATACCGCCATATTGGTCGGTTGGTAATTATTTAAATGGTTTTAACCTGACTAAACTGGATACCGCCTGATTGGTAGGTTGCTAATTAATTATTAATTTGACTTAATCTGGATACCGCCTATATGGCTGGTTGGTAATTAACATGCAAAGTTAATATATTATATTAAGGGAGATATCTAAAATAGAAGTAATAGAAGTGGATCCTTTTACCTCAGCATTTTCTTTTATTGTACTTTTACTTTATTTACTTTTCAGCAATTTACTTTCAGCATTTACTTTTCAGCAATTTACTTTCAGCAATTTACTTTCAGCATTTACTTTTTAGCATTTACTTTTCAGCAATTTACTTTCAGCAATTTACTTTCAGATTTACTTTTCAGTAATTTACTTTCAGCCTTTACTTTTCAGCATTTAATTTTCAGTATTTTTACTTTATGTCTTTTACTCTTAAGTCTTTACTAGCCTTAGTTTTGTGTTAGTTATCTAGGGTTATGATGAATTCTAATATCACCGGTTTATAATGGGTTATTTTATAGTTTGGGTAATTTAAGGGTTTACTTATTAAGTCTTAAGCTTAATGTTTCTTGTTGTCTGATCACCAATAAGATCGATGTGGTAAATCTAAAATGAACTAGACATAGGGATTTTAGGTTTCAGCCTTAGACTTAATAGCCCACTATCTTCCTTGAGGATAGATAACCCTTTAATAGATTTCCTTACAGGATAGACATATATCTGTCGGGCGGGGGTAGCCATAATTGGAACTTAAACTTAATGAATCCAGATAATTTGTTTGACATAGATATATGGTTCAATTGGGTTAAACTGTGTATTTGCGTCTGACCATCGACAGAGGCTTTTGCATAATTAATTTTGTTTTAGGTTAGTAAACTGATTTATTACACAAACATAAAATAATCACTTCATCTTTTAAAAGATATTAGAATGATTCACATCCCTAGATCTTTGTGTCTTTTGTTATTTTCCTTAGTATTTTCTTTTTTTATTTATTTATTTATTTATTTTGTAAAACTACAATGAACCAAATCAATCAAGCAATCATTCTCTTCAACCTCAATTAGATATTTGTAAATAAATAGATACATATCTAATAACAACAGTAGGAATTAAGTCCACGTGGGATCAATATTTTCATACTACTTGAACGATACGTGCGCTTGCGTTATACGTGTGTGTTTACGCCGGTCAAGTTTTTGGCACCGTTGCCGGGGACTTATTTTTCTTGAGTTATTAATTTTGAAGCTATCTAATTTACTTGTATCTAATTTTCTTTTATCTGTAATTTTTATTTCCTTCTTTTATTTTTCAGGTGATTGAAAAATGGAAAATTATTGGGAGATTGAAAGATTTCAAGCTTTACTAGAAGATACACCCCAAATCTGGGAGCAACAGTCCGGTTTTCTGAGGCCTGTTGTCCAGCCCAACAATTATCACTGGATGTCAGAACCAAGCAATACCACATTTGCTCAACAAGACACAATGGGGAGATGTGACATATGTAATTGTAACCACCAGAGAGATTATTGCAAGTACAACTACAATCCAGGGTGGCAGAGCTATCAAAATCCTTCATGGTATGAAGAACCATCACATTTTCCATCTTATCCACCATCCTACAATGATCTTCATCAACAATCAGAACAATCAGAAGAAGATCAGATGATTGACATGCTCAAAGATGTGTTCAAGAAACGAGATGAAAAGTTGGATACAATGCTTGAAACATTCCAGAATCAACTCGAAAGTATTCAGAGTCAAACAGAATCCATACAGAGAATAACAGATCAGATCAGACAATTAACAGAAAACTAGAACTTCATACCTCAATAAGCATTTTTAGATGACACTGATGAAGCCTTCGAGTACCCAGAGATCCACAATGACACCTTAACAGAGGAGGAGGCTGAGCAGTATCAACAACCAGAGGTATCAGTTCAGGAGCCCAAACCATCAAAGTCTCTATTTGACTTTTATTATTCAGATTCTGACGAGGATGAAGCTGATCTATTTGTACCAACTGCACCAACAACGGAGGATCAAACTTTCAATCCTCAAAATGAAGATCTTGGAGCATGCATTACCATGATGTTTGATGAAGATATACCTAAACCATCCATTCCAGTCGTATCAGAGGATGAAAACCTAATGTCAGAAACATCTTTACATCCTCAGGCAGATACTTATGGAGCATGCATTTCACATATGACGGATGAAGAGCTGAATATGGAAATTTTCAAATACATCTGTGAAGAAAAGGTGGAGCAAGAAACAGAGCAAATAGAGGAGCAACTGTCAGACCAAATTTAAAATCCAGAGCATTCAGGAGAAACATCGCTGTATCGGGGAGTACAAATCAAAGATATCACCCAGAAGCTTGACAGAATGGAACTTCCATTCCAAGTCAAGCATCATACGAGACCTCCTAATTTTCTTTCTTTCTTTGCAGGAACCACTGGAACAACAAAGAGCAAAAAGGTGGCACAAGCACTAAATGGGACAAAAAAATTTCTGCTACCTTACTGTTGGAAGAGACCCTTCAAAAGCAACGCTCATGGGATTGTCTTTAATCGGAAATCCAAAAAGACGCTGAAACCTCATTGACAGATAGATTTTAGTCACGTCTGGCTGAAGACGAAAAATTTAGCGCTAGCAGGGAGGCAACCTATGCAATTTGTTGTAATTTCTATTTTTATATTTTCTGTATACATGTTATAGAATTTTTAATTTTGTGTGTTATTTTGTAGGGAAAAGCACAAACGGAGCATTTTAAGACAGAAGGAAAATTGGAATGGTGTTTTGCAATCAGGAAGTAAAGAGATAATTCATTTGTGATGGCTAAGTAAAGAATGAATTCTTGAGACGCATCCTAATGAATTTATACTAAGCGAGTGGCGTATTGCGTACACAATTCCGTTGCCTTAATTATTGCTTTGATTTGCTTTTCTGTTGTAATTATCTTTATTTTCGTAGACAGGATCCAAACTTTTTGACCTTTCATGATTTCTTTTGTTGTTTAGCTAACAAACATCCTCTGGAAGATACTAGTGCTATTATTACTCACCCTTTTCAGGTACTATAAATTCAGCCCGTCATTGCACTTTTGAAGGCATCCAAAGTTGAGAAAGAAATATATATAAAAATGGAAGCCACTTCGAGAAGACGAGTTGAAAACATCTGTGTGTTTTGCGGTAGTAGTGTTGGTACTAAACCACAATACGTAGAAGCAGCACATGAATTGGGTCGAGTCTTAGCTGCAAGGAATATGCACTTAATATATGGCGGGGGTAATCTTGGACTTATGGGGATCGTTTCAAAGGCTGTACAGGAATGAGGCAGTCACGTTTTGGGAATCATCCCAAAACCCTTGGCAGAGGCAAATCTTATTGAACCATCAAACGGAGAGGAACTGATTATGCCAGGTATGTCTGAACGATTGGTAGAAATGATTAACCGTGCTGATGCTTTTATTGTTTTGCCAGGTGGCTTGGGTACATTGGAGGAAACTTTTATAGTGCTATCTTGGGTGAACCTGAACTTACACCATAAACCGCTTGGACTATACAACGTTGAAGGATTTTATGATTTCTTTTGTGTGTTTCTTGATGATGCCTGGAGAAATGGGTTCGTGTCAAAACCTATGAAAGAACTCCTCTTTACTGCCAGAACTACTCCGGATCTAATTGAACAACTCTTAGCCTATGAACCACAAGTTGACCCTATCCTTTCAAAGATAAATTGGTCCGAGGACGATCGTGGTATGAGGCGTCGGATTAATCTGGATCTTAACCTTTAATTTCCTGTAGAATTTCAGCTAACCAGGTATTATCTTCTAAACTATTCTTCTACTGTTTAAGACATTGGGGACAATGTCTCATTTAGGTTTGGGGGAGGGAATTAGTTGATCAGTACCTTCTTTTTAGTTTGTGTGTTGATTTTATTTTTAGTCCAAATTTTTTCGAAAAATACAAAAAAATTGAAAAATTTTCAAAAATTACAAAAATATTTTGTGTTTTTATTTTGACTAAAAAGGTGAAATTGGTAAAAGATAGCTGAGTAAGGAGTTTCCACTCATGAGACGTATCTCAAACCTATTTCGAAACAAGTTAATTTTTGTTTATTTCATTTTAAATTATTTAATTTGTAAATTCTTCATAAAACGGACTAAAATGGATCTTCATATGCTCAGTTAGCAGATATTATCAACATGCATAGTAACATACAGACATGAGTTGTAATTGAAAAGTTTATAATATTTAGTGCTCTATTTTAATTGGAGAAAGCATCTCAAAAAGTGATGGAGTAAAAAAAAAAAAAAAAAACGTCTGAGATCTGAGTTATTAAGTCTGTAAGGGTGTTTTAACACCTAGTGCCCTAAATCCAACTGGTTTGGGAGTCACTGGCCCAACGTTCACTACATGAATCAAGGATGTTGCAAAATATATACATATCTGAAGTCTGAGTAATTAAGTCCGTAGGGGTGTCTTAACACCTGGTGCCCTAAAGCCAACTGGTTTGGGAGCCACCGACCCAACACTCGCTACATAGATTGAAGATTTTGTATATAAATAAAAAAAATCAAAAAAAAAATCAAAAAAAATCAAAAAATTATTCCATTACTGCAAAAAGATGTGAATTCTGATAAAACTTTAGGACAAAAATATTACTCTCTTATCAACTGCACTTGTGACTGTTATGGGAAAAAATGAGTTGACTAATATTTTATCGACTGTGTAATATGGAGAATGGTAAAAATAATCGGAGAATTTACTTATTCGGTAATTTAGAATGAAACAAAACAACTATTGACTTGGAGTAGAAGTTTCACCTGATTAGTCATTAACTTCTTTATTCTCTTTTTTCTTGTCTTTTTTCTTTTGTGTGCATTAGTTTTATTATCTTTTTACTTTTGTAAAACATTTATGGGTATCATTGCTGTAAGCCCTCACGAGACTATAACTCGTCCACTAGGGACACCTAGGGGTTTAAAGGCTTGTTGCATATGCTAAATGCAATCGTGATTGTCTTTAATCGGACATCCAAAACGACGCTGAAACCACATTGACAGATGGATTTCAGTCACGTCTGGCTGAAGACTAAAAATTTAGCGCTATTAGGGAGGTAACCCATGCACTTTGTTGTAATTTATATTTTTATATTTTGTGTATACATGTTGTAGAGTTTTTAATTTTGTGTGTTATTTTTGTAGGGAAAAGCTCAGCCAAAGCATAAGTCAGAAGGAATGGTGTTTGGCAAAGATAAGAGATAATTCATTAGCGATGGCTGAGTAAGGAATGGATTCTTGAGACGCATCCTAATGAATTTATACTAAGCGAATGGCGTATTGCGTACTGATGAGCGGAAAATATATCAATATTTACCGCCCCTTTTACTTAATATTTTGTTTAGTTTCCCGGGTTTGATGAACGTTTTGATGTGTTTTAGTTTATTTTTCAGATAAAATAATATCGGGTCTCAATGAAATCATTTAGGACGAAATATGGGTCAAATATGGGCAATTATTGGACTTGATATTTTAATTTTGGAGATTGGAAACTTGAAAGGGCGTTTTAACGAAGTGTAGTTTTGGAAATTCCAATTTTGCGTATCTGTCGTATTTTGGGCATAACGTTTTACTCCGATATCGAATTGAGCTGATTCAAGTTCCAGATTAAAGAAGAATCAAAGATCTACAACTTTCAAAGACAAAATAATTTCGAATTTTGAAGATTTCATGCCCGAAATTGATGAACCATCCAGAGTGTGTTGTGTGTAATTATTAAAGTCATTTTCAATCATTTTCAAAGCAAAAAATAAATTAATAAATAAATAATAAATTATCAAATCACCTCCAAACATGATAAGCAATTAGTGGAGCAATTAATATGGATTTGGTGGAGCAATTAGTGGAGCAATTAGTGGAGCAATTAATAATTGATTTGGTGGATGATTTGATGGAGGAAAAATTTTACCTATAAATACCAAGCCATTTCATTTTGTAATTCATACTTTCTTCTTTGAAATTCCTAAAGAATAAATAAGAAGATTGTATCTTGTTTGTCTATTTACAGCTTTCAGTAATTAATTTCCGCTTTCGCACTTTCTTTTCTTTATTTTTCAGTTTTTACTTTACTCAATTTACTTTTACGCACAATCCTTTCCTTTCTTTACTTTTGCAGTTTTTATTTTTCAAGCAATGAGGAGGTAATTCCCCTTTGCTGGGGTGAAAGGTAAAGCTTTTATTATTGCTATTTAGATTAATCTCCCTTAATTATAATAATAAACTATTTAAAACTTGACTTAACGAGGATACAGCCATATTGGTCGGTGGTAATTATTTAAATTGTTTTAACCTGACTAAACTGGATACCGCCTGATTGGTCGGTTGGTAATTAATTATTAATTGAATTAATCTGGATACCGCCTATATGGCTGGTTGGTAATTAACATGCAAAGTTAATATATTATATTAAGGGAGATATCCAAAATAGAAGTAATAAAAGTGGATCCTTTTACCTCAGCATTTTCTTTTATTGTACTTTTACTTTATTTACTTTTCATCAATTTACTTTGAGCAATTTACTTTCAGCATTTACTTTTTAGCATTTACTTTTCAGCAATTTACTTTCAGCAATTTACTTTCAGCATTTACTTTTCAGTAATTTACTTTCAGCATTTACTTTTAAGCATTTAATTTTCAGTATTTTTACTTTATGTCTTTTACTTTTAAGTCTTTACTAGCCCTAGTTATGTGTTAGTTATCTGGGGTTGTGATGAATTCTAATATCACCGGTTTATAATGGGTTATTTTATAGTTTGGGTAATTTAAAGGTTTACTTATTAAGTCTTAAGCTTATTGCTTCTTGTTTTCTGATCACCAATAAGATCGATGTGGTAAATCTAAACTGAACTAGACATAGAGATTTTAGATTTCAGCCTTAGACTTAATAGCCCACGATCTTCCTTGAGGATAGATAACCCTTTAATAGATTTCCTTACAGGATAGACATATACATGTCGGGCGGGGGTAGCCATAATTGGAACTTAAACTTAATGAATCCAGATAATTTGTTTGACATAAATATATGGTTCAATTGGGTTAAACTGGGTATTTGCGTCTGACCATCGACAAAGGCTTTTGCATAATTTTGTGTTTCAGGTTAGTAAACTGATTTATTACATAAACATAAAATAATCACTTCATCTTTTAAAAGATATTAAAATGATTCACAACCCTAGATCTTTGTGTCTTTTGTTATTTTCCTTAATATTTTCTTTTTTTTTTTATTTCTTTATTTATTTGGCAAAAATACAATCAACCAAATCAATCAAGCAATCATTCTCTTCACTCTCAATTAGATATTTGTAAATAAATAGATTCAATAATTAATAACAACAATAGGAATTAATTCCTCGTGGTATCGATATTTTTATACTACTTGAACGATACGTGCGCTTGCGTTATACGTGTGTGTTTAAGCCGGTCATGTTGGACAAAATGACCCATAGCGTCACTATTTGCACAGATCATTGTGTTGTTGTAGCAAATTAACTATGTAATAAGGAAATTGCACTCTCTCATCATTTGTGATTAGATCACCATAGATATATAAATGAAGAGAGGTCCCTATGATTAGTTCCTGGATTGAGATGATATGAGACAGTATCAGTTCCACGAAGGATTAATCATTAAATATCCCTAGCCGTAGTATTATCGAGACTGGACATCGATAATGCGGAATAGGCTAGTATTGCACTTGTGTGCGTTGTGAGGCACAACGGCATAGTTCTCATATATATAAGTATTGGATACTTATGCAAGTGCGATAGGAGGTCATGTTTCACCGATGGTACGGGAAAACAGCTTCGCTCTGGATAGACCCCTCGGAATCCCATTGGTATTATGACTATGTGTCTATGGGAGGCCGAAATCAAGGTAGGTTGTGTATAGTCTTAACCTGAGACTTGCATCGCTAATACTTACTTTTGGTCAAAAGTAAAAAGTTGAAATGATGGAAAGCTTTATTGCTTTTTTATTTTTGACTTTTGAATTAAAAGTAATATATATATTTTATTTAATTTACTTGGTAAATGTAATAAAGATATATATTAAACTTATCATTCTCTCTCTCCAACATGCAAGGCATACGGTTTCTCTTTTCCCTCTCATTTCTTCTCATCTTCTTCACGGCTTCAAGCCGATTTTCTTCTTGATTTTTCTGGTTTCACCGAATTTTTGAGAAGCAAATTGAAGAAGACTTAGTGCTAGCACACCATGAGTGATACATAGGTGATAGGGAAGTGATTCTTTGAGCATGGAAGCTTGAAGCTTGGAGCTTCAATGGAGTCTTCAATGGCCGAAAATGGAGGAGACTTTCACAGCCCCAACCGTGCGTTCACTGCAGTTCTAGAAGTCATTGCCGAGCTTGGAGGGAGGCAAAAACGCAACTTGTGTTCATTTCATCAAAACCGAAATTCAATGTGAGTATATTCCGCACCTCCTTTGTTGTGTTCATACTCGTTTTTATGCATGATTTGTTGATCTTGGGACTTGATTGAACTCCTACAATGGTATCAGAGCTATTGATTGCATGAAAACCGAATTAGGGTTCTTGAGCAAATTGGGGCTTTTTGATTTTAGCTTGATTCTGACAATTGATTCTTTGAGAATGCTTATATTTGATTGAATTTGAGTTATATGTAATCAATTTGATTAAAAAAAATTGATTGGATTGATTTTCCCCAATTTGCTTATTTTGGTCAAAACTTTGATTTGGGTAAACTCGATTTAGGCATGATTTGGTTGAATTGTTTGATGAAGTATGCTTGAATGACGTTGAATTGAAGTTGTGCATGATCAATTTCAAGAAAATTGGATTAGATCAATTTTCCCCAATTCTTTAGGTTGAACATGAAACTTGAAATTGGGTAAATTGGTGTTTGAGCATGTTTTTATTGAATTGGATGTTTAAGTATGCTTAGAACATGTTTAATTGAGATTGTGTGTGATCAATTTCGTGAAATTGGATGGATTCAATTTTCCCCAAATTGAAGGCTTGGCCGAAAATTGCATAACCCTAATGTCTTGGTAATTTGTTTGTTTTGTTTGATCATTGGATGACTTAAAACAATTGGTTAATGTTGTTTTGAAGTTCAATTGGATTGAATTTTGATTTAGAACATTTTTTCCTTTTCTTTTAAAGTGGCTTGGCCGAATCTTATGAACATGAAATTCATGGTGATTTTGTGTGTTTGATTCATTGGATGAGTTAAACTGATTTGGAAATGATGATTGTGGATTCAATTGGATTGAAACCGAATCGAATTGAAAAACCCCTAATTGCCGAGACTTGAAAGCATGTAAATTGGTTTGATTTTAATTGAATTGTGTTGGACACTATTTGGTTGTTAAAGTGCATGATTAGTTAGGCTAATTGATGTTTTAGAAATGTTAATTGGGTAATTGATTGTGTATTACACTTAGGTTAATTAATTGTGAAATTTTGGAATTATAAGTTAATTAATTTGGGCTTGATTTTGGAAATTGGGCTTGTTAGGTTGTATTTGGCCCTTTTGAGCTTTGTTGTAACAAAGTTGGGTTTAGGCAAAATTGGTTGGATCCAATTAGGCCCAAAACCGAATTCAAAAGGTCCAATTATGACTTAATGGACCTTAATTATTTAATTTGGCCTAATGGGCCAAAATTAATTTAAAGGCTTATGGGGTAACTCCCGGATTGGACTTTGGTGCGGTTTGACCCGAGTTGACCAAAAGTCCACGCCTAAGAAATTAATTAAAAGCCCATTGGACTTTAATTAAATTAATATTGGATATTAATCGGGCTTTGAGACCCGTAACGATTAAATTTGGAATTTAAGTCGTAAAGGTTTATTTTATAAAGTGTAATATTTAATTTGGAATTAAATAATGAATTAGAATTAAATACGTATTAAATTGGATTTAATCATGTAATTTAATTTAATTAGTAGAAATCGTACTTTGAGTACGTGTTCGCAATACGAGTTTGACTCGAACAAAATCAAATCTTTGTTTGAACATTGGATGATCACTAATTATCAAGATTAATTAATTTGATTAGATTGATTGATAACATGCTTTGTATGAATACATGGTTGTGATGTTTGAATATGTATATCGGATGGATATTAGCCGGGTGGGGCGATTTTGGAAATTGTAATAAATTTGATTTATTAATTGGACCTGTGTGTCCAGCCTTATCTCTATCTCCTATTTCATTGTATTCTCTTCTCACCATATTCCCCTCTATGTATATGAGGTTTCTTTAGAAGTGTAGTGTAACGGGAAGAAGTAATACTAGTGCTAGCTTGAGTGAGAAAGGGAGAGATTTGATCTAGGATCAATGTGTAAAGTATCCATCCGCATATCATTATTATTATTTTTCATATACGCTTTATTATGTATTTAGAATGCATGTTTAAGGGTGTATGATGATGAGACCTTAACAAAGATAATTAAATTGATAGCCAATTTGCACGCGAAAAAACCCTCGTTTTATATTAAGCAAATATCCTTCCATTGAATGATTCTTGTTCAAGATCCGAAGTGGCATTGGTTTTTATTGACCAAAGTCAAGACCTTTGTCAATCAAGGATGTACTTGAATCATGAGAGTTTTGTTGCATATCGGTGTCTTGTCCAAATCGTGATTTTTATTGGCCAAAGTCAAGATCACTTTTGTCCAATGACATTGATTACGAAACTTTCCTCGTCAATGGGTCACGCTTAACTGGAATCATTAGGTTTGTTTTTGGCCAAAGCCAAGGCCTAGATGATTCAGAGGATAGGGTTAGGAAAATGTAATGGATACATTGACATTATACATATGTTTCGGACTTGGATGTCCACCTAACCGGATCTAGGAATTGGATGAGATCCAATTGATCATAGAGATCTACCTAAGTTAAATAGCATACAGCTTTTATTGGCCAAAGTCAAGGTTGTGTGTTATTTAACGGGATCCTAGCCCACTAGGAAACGTGGTTTCCCGAGTACTCCACAGAGGGTTAGAGACTCGACGAAAATAGTGGGAGGCAAGTATTGAATTTGCAACATTCGTTCGAATACTCGCTAAACACGCTCATTTAAATTATTTCGTCGTTATATTAAATGTTAGTTAGACTAATATTTAAATTGTTGTTTTAATAAACAGTTGGACTGTATTATACTTGATTATATATAATTGGATTATATTAATCAATATATTTGAATTAATTAATTTCAGTTTACAGTTGATTTTATAATTGGATTATAGTAATCAATGTAATTGAGGTTAATTAATTTGGATTATATTTGATTATATAGTTGGACTATTATAATCATTATAATATATATAGTACCACTAATCGTTGGTTTAAATAGTTGGACTATTGTAATCAAGATAAGAAATTGAAAAGTTGGATATTTAAAATATAATCTGGGATTAAAATATTTTAAATGATTTAATTTTCAAATTGGGAATAAATAATAGATTACTTTATTTGATAAATAACTCATTATACCTTAAGCCCAAAATTAAGCAATATAAGTAGAGCATAAAATCTTTGGAAGATTTATGTGATGATGACTTTAATGCTTAATTTAATATACTTGTCATAAATCTAATTTTTGATTTAAGAAGTATTAAAATTGCAATTTATAATTCTTGAAGAATTAATTGACTATTCTAGAGGATAAAGTCAAAGTTTGCAATTGGGGATGTAGCACGAGGTGCACATCGTTTCGATATTCTAAAAACCCAAGGCTTGGCCTAAGGTTCCTAAAATATTGAAAAGGATAATTGACATATACCAAAGTGACTGCCATTTGGATATGGAAGACACGAAGGAATTAAAGAAAGGGCGAGGCTCTGACTTTAAATATATTTGTCTAAGTTATGTTCACTACTAGTATTGAAATTAGATTTTAAATACTTAGTGTGGAACATAAAATATATATGTATTGATATTCAGAATCTGCTTTGAGCAGGATACTGACTTCAAGCTGAGATTTCTCTGCGAATCGGAAACGGGACGAAAGTCGCTGTTTCGACCGTAGATACCTAAGTTTAGGAACTACCCTTTGGGTGTGTACTTAAATTAGGAACTGTTATAATGTAACTAGTTTGACTAGAAACATTATCTCTTTATCAGTGTTTAACCCACTGCGGGTGAACCTTTATATTCTAAAACGCTAAAGTGTTTTATTATATAAAGATGATACTGAGATAAATACATTAGATGTAAATAACAGAATTTATATTTTGAATATAATAAAATCTCAAACATATAAATGAAAAATAAATAGCTCAAATTGATTTGATCAATAGAGACTTATATATGGCATTGTTGTCTAGGACACAATTAAACGAGACACGTCAGTTAGACGGTGTGTCCGAACTAAAAACCCGAATTTTGTTAGACATCATAAGGTTTATCACGAGTCGCTCTGAGCTATTGTTTCCTTCAATAGGATATGTATTAACAGTGCAAAACTTATTTAGAATAAGGTTCCATATAAATCTGTTTGACAGATATCATATAGGATATGAACAGGAAAGAAACGGGGTTTCTTACTCCTAATAATTTGGGTATGCCAGGCATAACGTTTGGATGATACCAAACTAAAAAACCCAAATTGGATAAGTGCCAATATAGGTTATCCTAAGGGAAACCTAAGTATAGTACTTGTAAATCTCACATGAGAACAATATGATTGTTGCTCACCATGCGGTTTTCCTGAGAGGAATAACGATATGCAGTGGTCAGTGGGAGGATAGTGATACTCGATGAAAATCGGAGTAATACTATTCAAAGCACGAAGTCCTTAATGGAACAAAACAGTTCATCAATGATGAATCTGTACCATTAATATTCAAATACACAAGAAACTTCGTAGATCGGATAGAGTCAGAAAACAACCTAGGGTATGGGTTTTCTGATCTAACCTCATTAAGATGTCAATCTTATGGAGGAGGTGTACCATCCGACTACGTTTAGAGGAAGTGATACGAGGTATCGACTCTCTGTTACGCGGCAAAGTGCCATGAATCCGAAATGGATTCCATGTATAACAACTATTTTGGATACTAGTTGTTGTAACCATAAGGCATTGTGCCTATGGTACATTTAACGTCTTCAAAGAAGACATACATGGATGGCAACATACCAACGTACAAAGCTAGGCTTTTGACGGAAAGGTATCGTTATCAACATTGTGTTAATAACGGTTCAACCTTTTACCTGTTGCCATGGTAAATCCATTTTTAAAAATGCTTGAAAATAACTGTATATTTCATTTATGAAATGTGTCAGTTATAAATCAAAATCGCTTTCCTGAAAAGGAAACCTTTTGGAGGATGTTTATAACATCCTGACGATTTGTATACCGAAAAACAAGGTTTGCGGGTTATTCGATCCATGTTTGGATCAATGCAAGCATAAGGTTCTTGGAACTGACGTTTTGAAATAATCATAATGGTTTATGATTTAACTCAAAACGAAATAATTCTTGTATATATAAGGAGGTTAGTGGGAGGGCGCACTGACAGTGAAAATTCCCATAAAGCTATTGTCGAAAGCTTGGCTTTCATAGAAATTCTCCGTAGAATTCTGGGGAGTAACAACCTTTATTCAAGGAATAAAAAGACTACTGGGATAGATTTGAAGTTGTTAACACTCTGGGAAATTGTACATTTAAAATGTACTTGTATTGGTGTCTCATACGCTTCGAGCATATGGAGTCACGATCAGGTCAATCCAGTGATAGTCACTGGATTGAAGTTGAGAACATCTGTTAGTATCTCAGAGAACTAAAGATGTTATCTTAAACTATGGAGAAGGAGAACTTGTAGTGACTGGAATCACTACTGCAAGTTTCCAAACAATTAAAATACTACGGTACTATAAAGTTTGAATAACAGGGACAGTGAGCTGGAAATCTTCCTAGCAAGATAATTGTTGCCGAATAAACAACAAATGCGGATTATTGCTGCAAGCTGAGGCAGCAATAGAAGCCATTTGGATCGATAATAAATCAAATTAGATTAGATATAGTTCTGTTAGCAGCTGAGCTAGGCGTCAGCACAGGCTAAAGAATTAAAGGTCTCATCGACGATCCAGATATATACTTCTATATCATCTGATTCGTTCGGATCATACATCGTGGCGATGTGATGATCGTGTAAATCGCGTCAGACGATAATTAAGCAAATCCGCTGACGAAAACCTTTCCTCAGCAATTTGAGCGAATTGTACATAGTTCGGGTGTTAGACACTCGAGTGACTGGCTGTGGCAAGTGGGAGATGTTGGACAAAGGACAAAATCCCCATAGCGTCACTATTTGCACAGATCACTGTGTTGTTGTAGCAAATTAACTATGTAATAAGGAAATTGCACTCTCTCATCATTTGTGATTAGATCACCATAGATATATAAATGAAGAGAGGTCCCTATGATTAGTTCCTGGATTGAGATGATAGATAGGCAGTATCAGTCCACGAAGGATTAATCATTAAATATCCCTAGCCGTAGTATTATCGAGACTGGACATCGATAATGCGAATAGGCTAGTATTGCACTTGTGTGCGTTGTGAGGGCACAACGGCATAGTTCTCATATAATAAGTATTGGATACTTATGCAAGTGCGATAGGAGGTCGTGTTTCACCGATGGTACGGGAAACAGCTTCGCTCTGGATAGACCCCTCGGAATCCCATTGGTATTATGACTATGTGTCTATGGGAGGCCGAAATCAAGGTAGGTGTGTATAGTCTTAACCTGAGACTTGCATCGCTAATACTTACGATAATCGATAAACTTTGGTTTTGGTGGTAGGGGACTTTTAACAAGTTCTGAGTACACCACTTCTGGGTTTATCAGAGAGTCGTAGAGTATTGGGTGTGATGTCAAGACGGAAGTGTCACTTCAGTCATATTGGAGTTGATGTCACGCAGGATACGGTACTAGTGCTCTTGAGTGTTGCGCAACCAATCGGGATATTGTGACCAGGTCATGTATATCCGATTATAGAGACTATGTTACCAGACATCCGATATGTGCTTCGGACGGGGTAGACACTTATCCAGCCCCAGCCCTAGCACGTGATTATCCGATACTGGGCCAATATACACAATACTACGGTATACTACGCTTGACACAGATCTATATATTCCTGTAAGAATATTTCTGGAGAATTGGGTAGGCATGGCGCTTTGCTAGAAGCCAACCTTGTCTTGTAAATCGATATAAACGTAGTACGAGGTACTTACGTGTTCGGACAGTCCGACGATCGTATTTACTGCCAACATATCCGGAGATCTCATGGGTCGCTTCCTGAAGATTCACCGATGACGTATGACTCGCACTTTGATTAATCTGGGATTAATTAGAAGAGAGAGATAGAATTAATCTGGGATTAATTCGATGAGAGAGAAAATTAATCTGGGATTATTTGCGGAGATATTTTATCTGGGATAAAATATTAATTAAAGAGAGAACGATTAATTTGGAATTAATCGATAAATTAATATATTCGATATATAATCGAAATTGGATTTTGACGCGGAATTAAAATTAGATTTTAATTCGGGCGAACAAGTTAATTTAGAATTAATTCGTTAGCGACGTGAATAGTGAATTCGCTAGGCGTAATCACTTAATTACGACGCGACGGAAAATTCGTTAATTTGGAATTAGCGAACCCGAGCCCGAGAGTGATTGCGAGCGCATTCGCATTTCGAATTCGAGCGCGGCACGCGAGTCACATCAAGCGTCAAATCGTTTGTCACATCATGCGTCAAATCAATTGTCACTTTGAGTGATGTGACTTGACAACATGTCACTTTATTAAAGTGATGTGATGTGACTTAAAGTAAAAAGTTGAAATGATGGAAAGCTTTATTGCTTTTTATTTTTTGACTTTTGAATTAAAAGTAATATATATATTTTATTTAATTTACTTGGTAAATGTAATAAAGATATATATTAAACTTATCATTCTCTCTCTCCAACATGCAAGGCATACGGTTTCTCTTTTTCCCTCTCTTTTCCTCTCATCTTCTTCACGGCTTCAAGCCGATTTTCTTCTTGATTTTTCTGGTTTCACCGAATTTTTGAGAAGCAAATTGAAGAAGACTTAGTGCTAGCACACCATGAGTGATACATAGGTGATAGGGAAGTGATTCTTTGAGCATGGAAGCTTGAAGCTTGGAGCTTCAATGGAGTCTTCAATGGCCGAAAATGGAGGAGACTTTCACAGCCCCAACCGTGCATTCACTGCAGTTCTAGAAGTCATTGCCGAGCTTGGAGGGAGGCAAAAACGCAACTTGTGTTCATTTCATCAAAACCGAAATTCAATGTGAGTATATTCCGCACCTCCTTTGTTGTTTCATACTCGTTTTTATGCATGATTTGTTGATCTTGGGACTTGATTGAACTCCTACAGGTCAAGTACACAATTCCATTGCCTTAACTATTGCTTTGCTTTGCTTTTCTATTGTAATTATTTTTATTTTCGTAGACAGAATCCAGACTTTTTGACCTTTCACGATTTCTTTTGTTGTTTAGCTAACAAACGTCATATGGAAGATACTAGTGCTATTATTACTCACCCTTTTTCAGGTACTATAAATTCAACTCATCATTGCACTTTTGAAGACATCCAGAGTAAAACATGGAAGCCACTTCAAGATGACGAGTTGAAAAATCTGTGTGTTTTGCGATACTAGTGTTGGTGTTAAGCCACAATACGTAGAAGTAGCACAGGAATTGGGTCGAGTCTTAGCAGCAAGGAATATGCACTTAGTATATGGCGGAGGCAATCTTGGACTAATGGGGATCCTTTCAAAGGCCATACAGGAAGGAGGTAGTCACGTTTTGCGAATCATCCCAAAACCCTTGGCAGAGGCAAATCTTATTGAACCATCAAACAGAGAGGAACTTATTGTGCCAGGTATGTCTGAACGACTGGTAGAAATGATTAACCGTGCTAATGCTTTTATTGCTTTGCCAGGTGGCTTGGGCACATTGGAGGAAATTTTTATAGTGCTATCTTGGGCGAAACTGAACATACACCAGAAACCAATTGGGCTGTTTAACGTTGATGGATTTTATGATTTTCTTTGTGTGTTTCTAGATGATGCTCGGAGAAATGAGTTCGTGTCAAAACCTTTAAAAGAACTCCTCTGTACTGCCAGAACTGCTCCGGATCTAATTGACCAAATCTTAGCATATGAACCACAAATTGACCCTATCCTTTCAAAGATAAATTGGTCCGAGGACGATCGTGGTAAGAGGTGTCAGATTAATCTGGATCTTAACCATTAATTTTCTGTAGATTTTCAGCTAACCAGGTATTATCTTCTGAACTCTTCTTCTACTGTTTAAGATATTGGGGACAATGTCTCATTTAGGTTTGGGGGAGGAAATTAGTTGATCAGTATATTATTTTTAGTTATGTTATGTTTTTATTTTCAGTCCAAATTTTTTTGAAAAATACAAAAAAAATTGAAAAATTTTCAAAAATTACAAAAATATTTTGCGTTTTTGTGTTTTTATTTTGACTAAAAGGTGAAATTGGTAAGAGATAGCTGAATAACGAGTTTCCACTCCTGAGACGTATCTCAAACCTAATTCGGAACAAGTTAATTTTTGTTTATTTAATTTGTGAATTCTCCATAATACTGACTAAAATGGATCATCATATGCTCAGTTCGGAGGTATTATCAACATACATAGTAACATACGGACATGAGCTAAAATTGAAAAGTTTATAATATTCACTGCTCTAGTTTAATTGGAGGAAGCATCTCAAAAAGTGATGGAGTAACAAAAAAAAAACGTCTGAGATCCGAGTTATTAAGTCTGTAAGGGTGTTTTAAGACCTAGTTCCCTAAAGCCAACTGGTTTGGGAGTCACTGACCCAAAGCTCGCTACATGGATCAAAGATGCTGCAAAAATATATATATCTGAAGTCTGAGTAATTAAGTCCGTAGGGGTGTCTTAACACCTGGTGCCCTAAAGACAACTGGTTTGGGAGCCACCGACCCAAAGCTCGCTACATAGATGGAAGATATTGTATAAAAAAAATTCAAAATCAAGAAAAAATCAGAAAAATGAGAAAAATTATTCCATTGCTACAAAAAGGTGTGAATTCTGATAAAACTTTAGGACAAAATATTACTCTCTTATCAACTGCACTTGTGACTGTTGTGGGCAAAAATGAGTTGTTTAATATTTTGTTGGCTGTGTATATGGAGAATGGTAAATATAATAGGAGAATTTACTTATTTAGTAATTTAGAAAGAAAGAAAACAACTAGTAACTTGGAGTAGAAGTTTCACCTGATTAGTCACTAATTTCTTTATTCTCTTTTTGCTTGTCTTTTTTCTTTTGTGTGCATTAGTTTCGCTACCTTCTTACTTTTGTAAAATGTTTGTGGGTATCATTGCTGTAAACCCTCACGAGACTACAACTCGTCCACTAGGGACACCTAGGGGTTTAAAGGCTTGTTGCATATGCTAAATGCAACCGTGATCCCTACGAAAGTGGCTTAATTTAATTTTAATTGGTTCTTGTATTTTATTTTATTTTTTTGCTCGAGGACTAGAAAAATGTTAGGTTTGGGGGTGTGATGAGCGGAAAATATATCAATATTTACTGCCCATTTTACTTAATATTTTGTTTAGTTTCTCGGGTTTGATGAACGTTTTGATGTGTTTTAGTTTATTTTGCAGATAAAATAATATTGGGAGACAATGAAATCATTTAGGACGAAATGTGGGTCAAAAAGGGCAAAAATTGGACTTGACATATTAATTTTGGTGATTGGAAACTTGAAAGGGCGTTTTAACGAAGTGCAGTTTTGGAAATTCTAGTTTTGCGCATCTGTCTTATTTTAGGCATAACATTTTACTCAGCTATCAGATTGAGCTGATTCAAGTTCCAGATTAAAGAACACTCAAAGCCCTACAACTATGAAAGACAAAATAATTTCGAATTCTGAAGATTTCATGCCCGAAATTGATGAACCATCCAGAAGTGTGTTGTGTGTAATTATTAAAGTCATTTTCAATCATTTTCAAAGCAAAAACTAAATTAATAAATAAATAATAAAAATTATCAAATCACCACCAAACATGATAAGAAATTAGTGGAGCAAATAATAATGGATTTGGTGGAGCAATTAGTGGAGCAATTAATAATAGATTTGGTGGATGATTTAATGGAGGCAAACTTTTGCCTATAAATACGAAGCCATTTCATTTGTAAATTCATACTTTCTTCTAAGGAATTCCTTAAGAATACTAAGAAGATTGTATCTTGTTTGTTTATTTACAGCTTTCATTAATTAATTTCCTCTTTCGCACTTTTTTTTCTTTACTTTTTCAGTTTTTACTTTCCGCAATTTACTTTTACGCACATTACTTTTCTTTCTTTAATTTTCAGTTTTTACTTTTCAGTAATGAGGAGGTAACTCCCCTTTGCTGGGGTAAAAGGTAAAACTTTTATTACTAATATTTAGATTAATCTCCATTAATTATAATATATAAACCAGTTAAAACCTGACTTAAGAAGGATACGGCCATATTGGTCGGTTGGTAATTATTTAAATTGGTTTTAACCTGACTAAACTAGATACCGCCTGATTGGTCTGTTGGTAATTAATTATTAATTTGACTTAATCTGGATACCGCCTATATGGCTGGTTGGTAATTATCATGCAAAGTTAATATATTATATTAAGAGAGATATCTAATATAAAAGTAATAAAAGTGGATCCTTTTACCTCAACATTTTCTTTTATTGTACTTTTACTTTATTTACTTTTCAGCAATTTACTTTCAGCATTTACTCTTCAGCAATTTACTTTCAGCAATTTACTTTCAGCATTTACTTTTCAGTAATTTACTTTCAGCATTTACTTTTCAGCATTTAATTTTCAGTATTTAATTTCAGCATTTACTTTCCGTCATTTACTTTTCAGCAATTTACTTTTCAGCATTTTACTTTATGTCTTTTATTTTATTTAAGTTTTTACTACCCGTAAATATGTGTCGTAACTAAGCCAGTTATCTGGGGTTGTGATGAAATCCAATATCACCGGTTTATAAGGGGTTATTTTATAGTTTGGGTAATTTAAAGGTTTACTTATTTAGTCTTAAGTTTAATGCTCTTGTTGTCTGATCACCAATAAGATTGATGTGGTAAATCTAAAATAAACTTGACAAAGAATTTTAGGTATCAGCCTTAGACTTAATAGCCCACGATCTTCCTTGAGGATATATAACCCTTTAATAGATTTCCTTACAGGATAGACATATACCTGTCGGGCGGGGGTAGCCATAATTGGAACTTAAACTTAATGAATCCAGGTAATTTTGTTGACATAGACATATTGTTCAATTGGGTTAAACTGGGTATTTACGTCTGACCATCGACAGAGGCTTTCGCATAATTTCGTGTTCCAGGTTAGTAAACCAATTTATTACACAAACATAAAATAATCACTTTATCTTTTAAAAGATATTAGAAAGATTCACAACCCTAGATCTTTGACTCTTTTGTTATTTTACTTAGTATTTTTTTTTTTGTTTATTTTAATTAAGGAAAACCACATTCAACCAATCAAACAATAGTTCTATTCCCCATTTAATTAGATATTTGTAAATAAATAGATTCAACAATTAATAACAACAGTAGGAATTAAGTTCTTCGTGGGATCGATATTTTTATACTACTTGAACGATACGTGCGCTTGCGTTATACGTGTGTGTTTACGCCGGTCACACACTCAAATCATTTCAAACCCATCCATCAACAAAAAAAGAAAGCCGAACAAGGATTCTATACAGCCAATCACATACATCATCCGAAACGAAGAACATAACACATGGTCTTTACACGCAATACAGTATCAAAATGGAAACTTAGTACGAATTTCATACTATCTATTTCTTTCACAATACAAAATGAAACACCTTCATTTCACATCAGCTCATTCCATATAATATCTGTAAACAATATCGATATCAAAATTTACATACGTACATATCCCATCACATATAAAATTTGTATGTTGATGACATCCTTATCATTGCGAATGATATCAGGATGATGCAAGGTGTCAAAGTGCAACATCCGGCGACCCTGGAAACTTATACGTTACCAAAGACTGATGACTATTATGGTTCAGAGTCATAATACTTGTTATAAATTATGTTCGACCCAGTACGTGCTCATAAAATAACCTTTGGACATTCAGTAAATTCCTTGAAATTCCGATGCGGAACTTAGCTTGCTTCCTTTCCCGAATGACTTTTTGTAATTGGACCATAATATTTTCATACGATCTCTAACTTTTATAAATTTTATATTGTTGGAAAGCTTAGACCGCGAGCTACAACGTTCACGTTGGACATTTTTCCAAATTCGGACCAGAAATGAGTCAACAATCACAAATTCTGTTACTGCTACAGTAATTTCGGGATTAGTCTAGAAAATGGATGAGGTGGCATAATTATAACCACTCATTCCCTCATAAAAACAGCCTCTCTTTGTCTATAAATAGCATACTATTCACTCATCTTCTCTCAAGAAAAAACATTGGTATTGGTTTATAAAGGAAGCTCAAATATTCTTCATTTTCATGGAAGATGGTAATGAAAGGGGATGAGTTCTTGAGGTTATTTTTGGTCAAATTATCATCAAGAGATGCGGTTCCGTAACCATCGTAAGGCGTCTCCGGCAAATTTCGAATTCGTTAGTGGACACTATTCCCTTAAGTTGATTTTCATTTTATTATTTTTAACATTTGACTTACTTTTTCGCATTTAGGGCGTTAGCCGAGTTTACTTTCAGATATATTTTGATAAAGAATGTTTTGAAAAATGATTTCAAAAGCATGATTTTATGTTTTCGAGGCATGGGCGAAAAACCTGCATCAGTATGTAACTTGACTTAGACATGGATTTGAAGGATTAAGCTATCGTGTGCACACGCAGTTCAGGATTAAGGATGACAAATGCCCATAGATCCTAGATTCAGAGCCTGGAGGGTAGTATAGATTTGTACCCCCAGTTCTAGTTCAGTGGCTTGGGGGACGACGATACGTAACGCCCTAAGACCACTAGTTTCAAGGACAAGTAGTGGCATGCTTTGGGGGATAGCAATACGTAACGCCTCAATGTCATGGATTTGCACTCCTGGATCAAGCTAGGCGTATGGGGGGGACGGCGATACGTAACGCCCCCATACGTTAGGTTTTTCAGAGATAGATTTCAGTGACAGACTTCTAAAGAAAATGTTTTCAGAGACACAGTTTTCAGAAATGATAGTTTTCTAAAGAGTTTTAGAAGGAAAAGTTAAACATATAGTTTTACTGACAGATAAGCCTTTTCAGAAAAATTTCACATAAAAAATATGTTCTTGGATAAAGAAAGTGCTTTTAGAAAAAAAAGTTTTTTCTGGTGACAAATTCGGTTTTATAACCATGAGTTTTCATTATAGCACATCAGTTTCTATTTTAATCTTCCACTCACTTTGATCATTCAAACGATCTAATCCCCCACTCCCAGTGTTTTTTTTTGCAGGTATTCCTGGAGGACGAGCTTGAGATGATGGATACTGATGGCAGTCACTAGCGTGTTCGGTCCACCAGGTCGAGTCAGAGATAGAGTTCAGTTTAGTCAGAGGCAGGGAATTTCATGTGTCATGTAGTAAATAATGAATATGTAATGCACTATAAGTATTCATTGTCAGAGCTGTAATGTACACTAAAATTAAGTATTTAGAATGAAAAGTGTTATGCATTTATGTTGATATAGTTGGGCATTGGTTCCATACATAAGTTTATATATGAAATCAGATTAATAGTTGTCAGATAGTCAGAGGCTCAATGGAGTAGGACAGCATATTCCCTGTCGGTAATATTTCCAGATTGGAGATGTTACAAAGATGGTATCAGACCATGGTCTAGAGAGTCAGTGACTGCAGTAGGCAGAGTGATGGGGTCTGGTATATGCAGTATGTCCGAGATACCCGTAAACGAGGCACTACCTCTCCAGTATATGATTCTCGAGTACGTCCTCGAAGTTATATAAACATGTTAGTAAGAATTCCTGAGTTATTTAAGTATTTTTCCCTAGAAATAATTATATTCTTTGAAGATCCTTCCATTATCATCCTGAACTATTAGCAGAAGTTCAAGTTAAGCTATAAAACTAGAAAATATGGTACTAAGAAATGTTACCCAGAGAGTGGGAAGAGAAATTTATAAGAAGTAAGGAAGGATTGTATAGATGTTTAAGCAGCCAGAGATAAAGAAAAGTAAAGAGACAGAATAAGATAGCAAAGTTCTAAGGATTTCTACTCATGGAAGTATAAAGAGAAAGAAAAAGCTAGAAAGAAATGTAAAGGATAAAAATTCAGATGATTAAAGGTCAGATAGTAAAAGATAGCACCGGGATTTATAGTAAAGGAAAATATAGCAAACCTAAGCAAGAGTAAAATGTCGAAAAGATTGTAGTAAAGTTCATTCCCTCCAAGCAAGAATCCCTTCCTACTCAGAAAATATTTCCAAGCAGACCCTATAGACTTTGAGTACCTCGTATAGGTAGCGAATTCCTCGGGTAATGAAGAATGAACATGAAGATTAAAGAAACAAGAAAGCAGAATGAGAAGTGGGAGTTTCAATAGATAAGAGATGCCAAGAGGATGAGAAGATTTTAGACCCCAAACTCAGACTCTCAAGTAAACAAATGAAGCTTGTAAGAGGAAATTATTAATTACCTTATCCCAAGAAACCCGGAATAGATACAACCATAAGTTACCTAGATTCTCATTCTTCAGTGACACCAGTCAAAAAAGTAACACTGACAGAGTCTATCTCATACCTACCTTACATGAGTAATAGGCTATGTCAGGACACAAAGTATCAGAATAAGAACTCTGGTACCTATTGTGATATAAATTCATGCCCCACCATATACCAACCTGGATAAAGATAACTATAAGAAAATTCGATGAAAATTTAACCTAAGTCATAAACAGAAAACACTAAATGGTAGACCACCCAGGAGAGAACTAAGGCGGATTTAAGAGATAGAAAAGAAAGAACCTTATCCAAGCCAAGAAGGCACAAGCAGTACCTGTGAGAGACCCATAGATCAGGTAAAAAAACCAGTAAGAGTCTGCATGAACTCAAAGGAATAGACTTATAGGATGAGAAACACTCAGAACATAACCAAAAAGTACCAGTACAGACAGAAAGATCTGATTGTAAAGTTGCAACCCGTAAATAGAATAGAAAGCAGAGATATATAAAGTAGCCAAAGGAATGAACCCCATTAAACTCAGTAACATGAGTTAGAACCAAGAGGTAGGCTATGAAAACAGTAAAAAGGATACAGAAAATAACAAGATAATTTAGTATGTATAGTGACATAAATATTGTATCTTGGAAACAACAACGTAAGCAATGACCTCGGAGGGATTGATCAAGATTAAGGAGTCATAAGGCATGGAACAGTGGGTACAGCTTCCAGCAGTATGAATGATAATTCTTTATATTCCAATGACATTTCTTTAGTAAGTATTAGAAAACCCAACCATAAGTGGGAAGTGTGTGTATACTCCTTAATTTAGAACTCATTGAGGATTTGATTAAATAAGAAATGGAGCGGGACATAATAGATAAATTACGAGATAGCAAGATAGTTGAACATTATAACAAAGAGTATCCAAGAAGTAAAGGTCTGAATGAGTCAGGAATTAAGTAAGCAACAAGTGGCAACACAGAAGTAAGATACCCGACTTATGCAGAATTTCACATAGCTTAGACATCCAACTTATACATGATTAGTAAAAGTGTAGTATCCAAGCCAAATGAGTGGTAGCAATGCCGTAACAAGTATTAAGATATGGAGTTTCCAAGAAAGTGAGGACTTAAGAGATTCAAGAAACCGAGATAAGGAGGAAAGCCAAATAATAGAGCAAAAACTTAGAAAGGGATAATAATTGAGAGAGCATGAGCCTTGTGGAGATTCTCAGTAAGAAGTAGGATGACCTATAGCCAGGGGTAAACTATGGGTAAAGCTGAAAGTGATAATTCAGATTCTTTTAGCAGAAGTACCTAAGTCTGGGAGCTAACACCAGATATGCAGATAAGAGAGTCCTAAGCTCATGGATAAATAGCACGTGCAACCGTATTACGGGTAATTAGTGAAAATACTATGACCAGAAACTCCAGGACAAACCCCACCCTCCCAGCCCTCGTCAGACAACAGCAACAAAGATGGACCTCGATGTTCGACTTGAGATACTGCTAGAAATAAGTGTATATGTAGTGAAAGGAGATCGAAATATAAAGCCTTTGAATATAGTACAAGAACATAATGGAACAGGAAAATATCCACAACTGAGAGATTTAAAAGAAATGTTGTCTACATGAGGCGATGAAGAGATAAAGTACTAGTTTAGTAGTGACATGGACATAAAAGAATAGCGTTAGACATGGCTAGAGACATGTAGAGATGATATCCTTCTGGTAAGGAAACAGAGACATAGATCACGAAACTTCCGGGTATAGAAGGAGATAGGAAGATAAATGAAGAAGGTTAATAAGTCAAGGATTAGCAGAGGAATTGTCGAGGTTCAGCGACAATAGGAGAAAATATTGAGTAAGCAATGACAGAATGGCGTAACAACAAGATTTCTCAGTATTGAAATGAAGTTATAGTTCCATTACTTTTTAGTTCACGTAATCAAGATGAAGTAACTACCCAGATTGACCTCATTAGTACAAAAGCCATTCAGTAGATAACACTAGTGAGCAAGAGGTACATGAAGAATCTGACCTTGTATTATGAAGTGCTAAGCCCCACAGATAGTCAGAGATGTGAGAACTTAGTGAGAAAATAAAGAGATAAATGGTTAAATTATGAAGGTGAATACTGGCTTATGATGTGTAAGCAGCGCTAAGGGAATATACAGACAAGTAATGTTGGGCATAGTTAGAAGTTTAAAAATGAGATTTTGTAAGGCATAACAATAGTTGTAATTTGGCAGTAGTATTAAATATTCAGCATGAATTTTACGAAACAAGGACTAGGAATTACCATTCAATCAAGAATTCATGAGGTTATGCATAAAACAGATATTAAGACTAGAAGAAGAGCAATTCATACTTATTAGCTAGAGAATAAACGGTAAGTTTGACAAAAGTTTTGGTTGCTCACTAATAATAGAACTCTGATAATATGAAATAGTTTACTGAAAAGTAAAGTCCATGCAGACAGAAATAGAGTATAATCTTAGTTATGACTTATAAGGCTTATCATTCAACTCCAATATGATAGTTCTATTATCCTAGGGTATGACGACAACATATGGAAAATCGTCGGAAGTTGTGATATAAATGATGAAGCGGAGTAGAGAATGAATATGTAGACGGTTAAAAGTTGGTGACTTAAGGAATAGCATATGAAAAATTTGACTTGTGATAAGATGATTCGTATCGAGAATTTCAGATCTATAAAAACTCCAAAATTCCAGTTTTAAAAGAGGATTCGAGGACGAATCCTATTTAAGAGGGGGAGAATTTGTAACATCCAGCGACCCCGGCAACTTATACGTTACCAAATAATGATGACTATTATGATTCAGAGTCATAATACTTGATATAAATTTTGTTCGAGCAAATACATGTTCATAAAATGACATTTGGACATTCGGTAAATTCCATGAAATTCCGATGCTGAACTTAGCTTGCGTCTCATCCCGAACAACGTTTATTAATCGGGCCGTAACATTTTCATATAATCTCTGATTTTATGAATTTTATATCGTCAGGAAGCTTAGACCGAGAGTTACAACTTTTACGTTGGAAATTTTTTCTAAATTTGAACTAGAAACAGGTCAAAAATAGAAATTTCCGTGACTGCTACAGTAATTTCGGGATTAGTCTAGAAAATGGATGAGGTTGCACAATTATAACCACTCATTCCATTAAAAAAAAATAGCCACTCTTTATCTATAAATAGCATACTATTCACTCATCTTCTCTCAAGCAAAAATGTGGGTATTGTTTTCTAAAGGAAGCTCAAATCTTCTTCATTTTCATGGAAGATGGTGATGAAAGGGGATGAGTTCTTGAGATTATTTTGGTCAAATTATCATCAAAAGATGCGGTTCCGTAACTATTACAAGGCGTCACCGACAATTTTCGAATCTATGAGTGGACACTATTTCCTTAAGTTGGTTTTCATTTTATTATTTTTAACATCAGACTTACTTTTCCACATTTTAAAGCAGGGGCAAATTTAATTTACTTCAAACTTTTGATTTTCTAGTAAGAGTTTCATTTAATTTTAGATTCATTTTGGTGATTAAAACATAAGTTTGGATATACTTTTCTATATTTTATTCAAAACCAATAGAACCAATCACAATTTTTTTTACCACAAATAAATTTTCTGATTGATATTAAAAACTAATTTTATAAAAACAATTAGGCTCAGCGGGGAGTTGCCCCTACTAGACACTAGTGCCCTGTTTGCTAGAGAGTTTTGTGATAGTATAAAGTAACTTTTAAGTTAGCGTTTAAATGATACCCCAAACACATAATTAACGCTAACTTATGAACTAGCTTATTTAACGGAAATTATAACGGAGATTGTCGATTCTCTTAAGACCTTGATGCATAATCTTATCCTAAAATGATTTTGATATTGCAACACTCACAACTTCGACGTAACATTTACAAAGTAGAATAAAAAGATTTCGTAGCAAAGCGAATATGAAGTTAGAGCTTAATACTACAATCGCAAGACAAAAGTCTCGTATCTTAGGATTCTCAATGTAAATGAGTTCTAATCTATTTGTCTCTAACCACTTACGATTCATGCATAATCATATAGACCATTTAGGGTCAAATACATAAAATCTTTAAAACATTTTTATAATATTTTATGAACTGGAACTGGCATACCAGTCCCTATATCGAAATACCGGTAACTAGGATCATGAGAGAGAGTCATTGAAACCGACATACATGTGATTAAAAATGAGACATAGCTACTGGAACTAGGAAACAGTCCCATATCAGTCATCACTAAGAATACCCACATTGTACCCGGGATACCAGTCCTATACCAGTGAGCTGAGAAGTTTGCACATATTCTGGAATCGGGCCACCTCATATCAATTTTCATACCGGTGACTGTACCGATCAGTTATTTTGTTTGAATGCTCAACGATCAAATTCTCATTAGTCGTTTAAATTATCAGACCGACATATCATCCCGTCAGACCGACATACCAGTCCCAGAACTTTATAACGGATATTTCCAATTTTCAGCCTATAAATGGAAGCGTAATTTCATTTTTGCAATATATAACACTTACAGAGAAAAATACAACTTTGATACATCTTTTGCATACTTCTAAAAGCTTCAAACACATTCAAAGAGAGTTTTGTGAATCTTCAACATCTTACACTCTCAAAATTGAAAAGCTCATACTTAATTTTCATATGTATGTTTAAAGAGCTTAGATTCATTTGCATATAGACATACTCACATTTAAATATTCTTTGTAATCTTTTTTGAATACCCAAATTGTTGTGGTAATTTTTCTTATCGAACACTTTTTGTGAGATTCCCTTATATGTGAGTGGTGATTACTCCAAAGAGAGAACTTATTGTAAAGGTTTAAAAGGAGCCTTGGAAGAAAGACCTCTTGGTGTGCTGTACAAACTTATTGAAGCTTAGTGAAAACTTCAAGTGATACTTGAAGAGAATGAAAGCAGTATACAATTGATTTTGTGTTTCTCTTCCTTAGCTCTTGTACTTTGCTTTTCTGTACATATTATATTTGTTAATTATATTAGTTGATAAATCTATTCATAGCTTAAAATTATAAAGAATTCGAGTTCCGTATTTATTTTTTAATTACCTAATTCACCTTCTCTTAGGTTAGCGTGTTCAAGACTTGTAGGTAATTTCAGCTTTTACTTTCATAAAATTATAATCTCATACCATTAGATTAATTTTCAACTATAATTTAAATTATTGACTTTTGTTCTACAACTTATAAACTAATTTATATTTTCAGTATAATATTCTCTACCAAATTCAGCCTAAATGTATCCGCCACTACATGGAGGAGAAGTTTGCTTGTGCATGTCCATGTGGCCACACAATATTTACGATATTGTTATTTGCCAGGAATCTAGGTTTTAGGGGTAAGAGCCAAGTATTTTAGTTATGGTTTAATTGTTATTTTGTTGTAATTTAAGAGCCTTCCCTGATCGAAGGAAGGATAAACTATAAGAGTAAAAAAAAAAAAAATTAAATAAATAAAAAATCTCTTGTTACTTGTTAATCTCCGTGCATATATAAGAAGAAATTAAAAGCACAACATGGTAAAACTAATAAAGGTGAGGCTACTAGATCCGCTAAAGTACACATATACATATAACTCAAAATTCAGACAGTTAGCATTGAAACATAAATTCAGAAAAAGATAGCAAAAGATAAAACCATACTACCGGATGTATCTCTAGAAGAGACAACTAAAACCTGAAATTAAACACTGAACTAGTCTAACCACAAAGATAGAACTGAAAACAAATTAAAACAAGTACAAACTTAAGGACATGGGTGGAAGATTCCACCACCAGTCCCAACACCGGCTCCGCCGCCAGCAGCGCCACCGACACCACCACCGGCACCACCGCCAAGACCACCCACACCACCGCCTAAACCGCCTAGACCACCAAGGCCACCTATTCCACCACCAATTCCCCCATACTTGCCAATCCCACCAAGGCCACCTATCAACGGCATCCCACCAATACCGCCGGCAAATCCACCCAAGCCGGCAAATCCTCCAACGCCACCATAGATAAAATTCTTTTTGTCATCAAGGCCAGCACTGCTAGCACTAGGTGACTCTGCCGTTGGTGCATCAGCAGCATGCACAATTATTTCTTTCAAAGGGCGGTTTTGCTCATTGAGAGCCCCATTGCTTAGCAACTTACGTGCCTCAGCTGCATGTAAAAGGACTAAAACAAGAACAGAAATGACTGACCAGTTTGCCATATCTCTCACTCACAAAATATCACACGATTTGAGCCAAGTGTGTGTTCATTGTTGTGGCTTTATATAGATGATTCTGAATTGTGAGGTTGTTGACAGTTGAGCGTAATAAAACCGCCGTAGTAAATGAAAGAGGAGACTTTGATATCAGAAATCTCGAGAATGGTATTTCTTTGAATTAGGGTTCAGATTGTTAGGTGAATTAAAAGAACAGAAATTTAAGGTGTCTTGTCATTCAGGTTTTGTGGTTTTGACCCGTGTCAGTGTGCAAGCCTTCATTGAACAAGTGATTCTTTGAGGGAACTAGATTGGGTTATGACTATTTATTAGTTATGAATTTATAAATAATTAAATCTTAATTATTCATTGTTATACATGTTGGGGTTTTGGGGTCGAGCGCAGCGAAAGCGTGGGTCCGGGCGAAATCTTATTTTAAAATTTTTTTAAAAATACCAAATAAATTATTCAATATCTAATATAAATAATTTATTCATATTTCACCTAAACCTATTTATTCAATATCAAATATCAACATACATATGGTGAAAACTCGCGAAACTTTTACGAAAACTGTTTTTCCGCAAAATGGCCTAAAATACGTTTTTGACCGAACCGACTACCCGACTCTTATGGAAACTGCCAGGGTCAGCTCCAATAGTGTCGGGGCAGTTCACGGGCTGCCCAAACAGTGACAGAATCACTGTTTTCATAGCCGTCACCCGGTTGACTCAAAATCCACCCAGTAAAGCCGTTTTTGGCCGTTTTCGCTTATTTCAAGTCGGAAACACTTTCCGGCAATTGTGCTAACTCCCAAAACACATCCAAAACATTCAAAAGAAAACATTTTCATCCCAAAAACAGAAACTTTTCCAGGTCTGATCTGGATGCAAAACAGTCCACTTTTTCATGCTTAAAGCCAATTTTAACACAATATTAATCAAATTAATTATACACCAATTGAGTCCCACCACACATGAAAAACCCAAGAACAATTCTAGGCTATTTAGAGTGGATCAATAACTCTAGAATGACAACAATTTTATCCAACAAAAATTTGAACAAAATTAGAATGAAATTACATTAGTTCCATCAAATTCCACTCACACATGCATTAATCTTCCATTTCCAACCACCAAACACAAAAGCCTCAAATTATATATAACCAAGAAGAAACCCTAGATCTCCATAGATCTATAAGAAACATGAAACAAAATTTCTATGCTAGGAAGTAGAGGAATTACCTTAAATCCTACATTTTTCCTAAGCCTTTTGTTTGGTTTTCTTCTTTATTTCCACTTGATTCGTTAATCAAAATGAGAACCCATTTTTGAGTGCTTCTTTCAGCAGTGAGTAGATTAGGAAGATGATGAAAACAAATCACCTTTTTTTTTTAAATGCCAAGTTGACCGAATCATACAAGGCAAGAAAAGGCAATTTTGTATTTCTTTTATTAATTAATCAATTTCACTTTATGTAATCCAATCCAAATTGGACACATTTTGTTCAATTAATTCATGCCATAATGACCAATTAAAACTCACAATTTGTCATTCAATTAATGATTAATGGATAGGGTTTGAAAATTCAATTATTTAATTATTTAACTATTAAATAATTAAACAATTAATTTACACAAATACATGTATTTTATTTACATTAAATAATAAATACATATATTTATGGCATGTGTCAAAATCTCATTTGACAAATAATTAATGTGTATCTAATAAATTATGTATCAAATATAAATACACAATAGTTATTAGCAGACAAAATCCCCTAATTGCATGTGTTGTCGTTTAACGATTAAACGATCCGAATTAACTCACTTAATCCGGTAAAGTATTATGAATAATCTGTATTATTCATTTCGAATTGCCCTAGTGCTCAACGAGTACACTTCATATTGTGGGACTCTTTAAGTTTAGGTTTATCCGTCACGAAATCCAATTTCGTGTCTATAATCCACCCACTCATGGATTATGACGACCACATATAATCTCGCTAAACTATGCAAGCCGAGGTCAATGCATACGTATAATCCCTCCGTCACAGGCTATCCGTATTATACCTGGGATATAGATCAGAAAGTCAAATCCGTTCGGTATAATACAGTCGACTTTCAATTTACGATCTCCAAATAACACTCGGAACTGATTTCCGAAGTTATACCACAGCCATGGATTTACTAGATCATAAACACGTGAGGATGCCTATGCCCTGTACACAGGATTGACAGATCCTATCTTGATACACACTGGATATCATGAGCATCAGTCCACACCCAACGAACAGACGGAGGTCTGATCATGGATAGATCGTTGACGTGACTGCCATCAAAGTGTGGAGGATAACTCATATATCCCACTGTGGTATCTCAAGTCGAAGGACCATTATGCTTGCTCAACTCGAGAAAGTTCCTATTGACGTTGGTGTACCATCTATTAGGAAACTTTCAGTGAGTCGTTCAGTGTCTTATCAAATAAACACCTACATGTCTATATGAGTCTCCCGAAACTCATGGTTCACTAGGATAAACCATCAGACCAAGTCACGATATACGATATGTACTGGTCTCAACGGATTTTACTAACTGACCCGTGTTAGTAAATCTTGACCATGAACTTTATTTAAGGATATACAACTAATAGTGCGCTTCCCAATGTCAATTACAAACTACGTTGTAACTGCGCACTATACTGTAAATCATATGGTCTTTGTCTAATATACACGTATTATTGAACCAGATTCAGTTTCGATCTAATCATAATCAGATTAGACCGAATAAGCGTATAAAAGACAAGGGTGCTACCAGTAAAAAAATAGTAATATTATGGAAAATTGAACCGCTCGTATTAATGAATCAGACATAAATACGATCCGAATTGGCACTCGGAGCACCAACCCTAACAATACATGCACGTTTGGCAGGAGATTATAAAAAGTTGAGTATAAAAATTCAATCATGGATTCAAATTCTTCTTTGATATGACGAATGTATGGGTAATGTGATATTATAAATTAATAAACATTTTATTTGTTGAGGAAAAATCAAGCACATGACACGTGAGCAAACACATTCGAGATCCAGATCACTCGTCACACCAGAGTCTGTCATCAAAGTCTAGTAAAAACACTTGTCATCATAGTCTGATACAAAACTTATCATCAGAGTTTGAGGGTAGAATCTACCATCAGAGTCTGATGGTAGAATCTGAAGCCAGGACTTCCAATAAAGACAAGCAAAGATCGTGTGAAGATTGCATCGAAGATATTAGCTCCTTAATGACACGAATCTGCTAAACAAGTAATCAGACAAACAATTATCTAGAATAAAGAAGTTCATAGATTATAAGAAGTGGGCCAGCTAATGGGAAACATGAATGGAATGTAACCGCTGTTAGTTTATTTTCCTTGTAACGAGATATTATATATAGTGCAAAAAACCCTAAAGCAAGGGATGAACCTTTTGATATTCAAGCAATAACATAGTATTTTTGATCGAAAAACTGTGTTAATGATATCCTGCAATCATTGAATCTAAGAAACGAGTCAGGATGGCCCCAGGAAACAAAGAGTCCATAATCTTTATATCTATAGCTCAACTAGAGGAAGAAGTTTCCAACTATCTAATACCCTCGGTGGATATCTCGGAAATTAGGGATAAAATGGTGAAGAAAAGGGAAGACCAAATAAAAGTCATGAAAAAAGTAATTTCATGAACAGATGAAGGCCATTCGATAAGGAAACCACGCTCAAAGCTCAGATCAAGAGGTTTTACCATAGCAAAGACAAAGGGAAATGGAAGGAAGTCGAGAACCCCCGTGAGGAGGGGCGATCAGAGAAGTACCAAGATGAAAAGCTCAAAATTAATGACGTGGGCTCCAATGCTGAGGACTCTAGGGGTTAAGGCCAGATGTGGAGAGAGTTGGAGCAAAGAGATAGGGGCAAAGATCTAGAGGTGAGTCGCAACTGAAAGGACATTCACTAGAACGGTGAGTTTGTCGATGAAAAGTCGGTGGTAGCCATATCAAAAAGGAATGACGGCATTGGAGATTCTCATTGTCCTGTTCACATTTGTAATTCGTTTCAGTTGCTGAAGGAAAATAGAAAGCTAAAGCCCAGAGAGATGCAATTATGTTTTGGGAGTGGTGACTCTCTGGATGCGGTTGTAGTGGGAGTATGAGAGATCCCCCTGTCCAGTGGGAGTCTTTTGTTGCATGACTGTTATTTTGTTCCGGGATGTGTAGTGAATATTATATCACTTTTTATATTAGATACAGAAGGATATCATGTAAATATTAAGAATTGTTCCTTATATTTATATGATAGAAATAATGTTCAGATTCTTGAGTGTCCAAATGAGCATGGTCATTACATATTCCATACTTCTCGAGATATTTTGAATACTTGGATTAATAAACGTAAATTATCTGAAATAAATAATTCTCAACTCTTGCATATGAGGTTAGGACATATATGCGTTAGACGCTAAACCCATTTGGTTAGGAATGGTTTGATTCAGGATCTCACCATTGAACCTTATCCAACCTATGAATCTTGTATTCAAGGTGAAATGACCATAGCCCCATTTTCAGGTGTAGGACATCAAGCCACTGACTTATTGGAACTCATACATTGTGATGTATGTGGTCCCATGAGTTAGACTGCCCATAGTATTTTTTCATACTATGTTACTTTTACCGATGATTATCACGGTATGGTTATATTTATTTGATGAGACATAAATCGGAAACCTTTGAAAAGTTCAAAGAATTATGTAACAAAGTAGAAAAATAAACTGGTAAATATATTAAATGTCTTCGATCTGATCGAGGCGGTGAATATATGAGTGGCGAGTTCATTGATTATTTGAAGGAGAATGAGATTCTCGCTCAATATACTCATCCGGGTACTCCACAACACAATGGAGTATCTGAAAGGAGAAATCAGACTTTATTGGATATGTTCCGATCTATGTTGAGTTTTATAGATTTACCCTATTATATGGGGATATGCTCTCTTAAATGCTGCTCATCTTTTGAATAAGATTCCTTCCAAGGCTATACCTACAACTCCATATGAGATATGGACTGGAAGGAAACCAAATTTTAATTATGTTAATGTTTGGGATTGTCAAGTTTAGGTTTGTTGGATATCTTTCAAATTCGAAAGGATATTTGTTCTATGATACCGAGCATCGAAATATATTCGTAGCTCGCTTCATAAAATTACTAGAAATAGAATTTTTGTCTGAAGGAGGTAATCATAAAAGGGTTAAACTTGATGAAGTACAACCGGTACTAATGAACTTAAATGTAATGACCGGGAATCTCAACTACTGTTACAATATAGAACGAGTGTCGCATAAAATAAATCATGTTTGGAAATATGTACCCTCGTGAGATGACTTTGGTATCAATCAATAAATTTTTCGAGAATCCGCTATTACATGCTACAATGTTCCACTTCAGACAGCTTTTGATATTTAGATAGTAACGTTTTCATACGAACTCCGATTTTTATGAATTATATAGCATCAGAAAGCTAAGACTGATACCTATAACTTTTGCATAGAATATTTTTCCAAATTCAAATCAGAAGTAAGTCAAATAGTGAGACTTGGTTTCTACTATAGTAAATTTCGTGGATGATCTAGAATTTAATGAGGTGGCACCATCTTGGCCATTAAAATCAGCCCAATAAAATCAGCCCATTTTTGCCTATAAAAAGGGAACTATTCCCTCATCATCAAGAATAAAAAAACGTGGAGGGTGATAGGGGAAAATATTTCATGCAAAGTTTATTTTCATCTACATTTTTAAGGCATTTTGAGCCATTCAAGTTTCATTTCCAAGTTTGGTAAGCTTCTTCTCCCTTTCAATCATCTTAATTTTCAGTTTTAGCAAAAGAATTAAGAGCCTCATTTTCGCACCTAACAAACCCTAGCAATAGAAATTGCTTGATTTGGCACTAATAGGTTGTTGGCATGTATTCTTGAGAAGTGTCTTAATAGTGTTGACATGAAATGAAGCATTTATGTTACGAATGTGATGGGGAAATTAAAGTTTGTGAGTTGTTGATATTAAAAAAATAGGTTGTGTTTAATTGAGGATATTGCTTAAGTTGAAGTTATGAGATGAGTTTTGACCAATGTTGAGTCTTAGAAAATTACTTATGTGATGGTATAGGGTAATGTAGTAGAGATTGCTTGAGTATGCCTTTGAAAAGTGAAATTTGGCCCTGGAAATGGCTTACATCGCGATGCTAATAATCTAGCGTCACAACGCATGCAAAACAAAGGCTTTACCTTGGGTCTGTTCAAGGGCGCGTCGCGACACAGAGTGTCTGGCATCGCGACGCTGAGCAGAGCATGCTCTCTGCATGTACCTATTGGTGTGGGCGTTGCGACGTGACAAGCACATGGTCGTGATGCGAGGCATTAAAAATTTCTAAATATTTCAGTTACAACTCAGGACGTTATGGGTCATCCTTAGGGTCTCGTATCAACCCTTTTACATATAATTTGTCATGACATAAGCATAATATGTCATGTAGTGATAATAATTTCAAGCATATTCCGCAAATTATTTTCAAATTAAGTTATCAATTTTAGATCATCGCATGAGCCGTAAATTCCTTCAGCGAGCGAAGAAGTAATAGCCAGATTCCAAAACCAGTGAGTGGACAACTCTTTTCTTTCTAAGTTTATTTTTCTTTGTATTGTTTTAAGAAACAAACTTACTTTTCGCTTTTAGAGCGTTTGCCAATTTCATTTATCAGTTATATTTTGTTTAGCATATTTTGAGAAAAGATTCAGAAAAGAAATATTTTCCAAACATGAGATTTATGTTTTCGAGGCATTGGGGAAAACCCCACCTCAGTATGTAACTTGTCACAGATATGGAATTGACGGAGAGGACATGTGCACATATAGAGGACTGGGGGATGGCGATACGTAACACCCCCAGATCCTAGTTCAAGACTAGGGATGAGAGATACCACTAGATCCTAGTTTCAGAGCTTTGAGGGTAGCATAGATCTGCACCCCCAGTTCTAGTTCAGTGGCTTTGGGGACGGCGATACGTAACGCCCCAAAGTCATGGATTTGCATTATTGGCTCTATTTAGGTATATGGGGGATGGTGATACGTAACGCATCCACACGTCAAGTTTTTCAGAGACAAATCAGTTTTCAGAGATCAGTTTTTCAGATACAAATTTTCGGAACCAGATTTTCAAAAGTGATTTTTAGATACATTTTACAGAAATAGTTCAGAAGAGATTTTTCAGAAAGAAGCCTAAAGTTTTTAGACAGAAAAAGAGTTTTCATATAAAGCTAATTCTTGAATTTTTTGTTTTAGAACCAAATATTTTTATAACAGTATTTTAGTTTTCGTCCACTCACTTAGATTGTACAATGGTCTAACCCCCCACTCCCAATTTTTTATTTTGCAGGTTTAAGAAGGACGAGATCATGAGGATGGATGTTGATGGCAGTCACTAGAGGGTTTGGTCAACCAGATCGAGTTTGAATTAAGTCTAGACAGTGTCAGAGAAAGTCATGTAGCATATAGTTTGATTAGTAACGAATTTTCATGTAAGAGTTAGATGTGTTTATTACTATGAGACCACGTGTTAAGGATTATGGCTCATCTTAATATGGCTGAAACCATGGTGCACGTATCAATGTGCAAAGCCATGTGACAATGATCATGGAAACCCTTCCGAAGTGTTTCCTGTAGTTTAAAAGTAATTGTTCTGTAAACAAGTTAACTTTCACATTAACTAAACTGCTGAATGAGGTCACCAATTATGAGTCTGTTATAAACGGTCCTCGTAGGCCCAATACCGAGGCAAATGTTGTTGAATCTTCTAAATCTGCAAAGAAGAAGAAGAAAGGCAATTGGAAGGCAAAGGCAAAAATAATGAAAAAAAAGAATAATAAAAGCTCCAAATGAACGAATGCCAAAGGAAAATGTTTCCATTGTGAACAACAAGGGCATTGTAAAAGGAATTGTCCAAAATACCTTGCAGAGCTTAAAGAGAATAAGAATACAGGTAAATACGATTTACTTGTTATTGAGTCTCTTTTGGTGGAGAATGATAAATCCTTATGGATTGTTGATTCTGGTGCCACTAACCATGTTTGTTGTTCTTTGCAGCTACTTGACTCATGGAGGGACCTTACTGATGGTAGCTTTACCATGAGAGTTGGGACAGAGGATGTTTTTTCAGCAAAAGCAGTGGGAGATTCCAAGTTAAACTTTAATAATAGTTATTTATGTTTAAATGGTTTGCTATATATTCCTGGTTTTCTCAGGATTTGATTTTTGTAACAAAACTTATGGAATGTGGTTTTTCTGTTTCGTTTAATAATAAGTCAGTTATTATTAGTAGAAATGGATTAAATATATGCACGGGAAACTCTGAAAATAATATATATATATATTAAGGCCGTTAATGCATGAATCACTGCTTAATACTGAAATGTTTAAGATTGAAAGATCTAAAACTAAACAACAAAAGATTTTCATGATGATACCTATTTTTGGCACCTTAGACTTGGTCACATTAACCTTGACCGAATAGATAGACTAATTAAGAACGGAGTTTTAAATCAGTTAAAACTTGATACTTTACCTGTCTGCGAATCCTGTCTAGAAGGCAAAATGACCAAGAGACCTTTTACTGGAAAAGGGATAAGAGCCAAAGAAACTATTGAGCCAATACATTCGGACGTTTGTAGACCGATTAATGTAAAAGCCCGAGGGTTTTTCAATACTTTGTCACTTTCATTGAAGATTTTTCCAGATATGGGTATGTTTACCTAATGCAGCACAAGTCAAACACATTTGAAAGGTTCAAAGAGTATCGTGCTGAGGTTGAAAACCAGTTAGGTAAAAGCATCAAAATTCTACGATCAGATCGTAGAGGAGAATACCTTGATAGAGATTTCGAGGAATTCTTAGTTGAGCATGGAATTGTTTCACAACTCATAACACCTGGAACACCACAACAAAATGGTGTTGCAGATGTTGGGTTTCTAAGGTCAAAGCAAGATTGATTTCAGAGTAAAACATGTGTGAATACAACAAAGAAGTATGGCGGAATCATACTTACATTGATCGGATCTTGATGCGATGAACACAAAACTTTTTCCTCCCTTGATGAAGCTCTCGGCTTTGGCATCCATTTGTGCTCCATTTGTGTTCTTCAAGCTCCAAGCTTTGTATAAGGATTCCATGCTCATGAATGGGTTTCCCTATCACATTTGTATGACTGCTAATGTGTGCTAGCACTTGTGAAAATTTGCAACAAATCTTCACATTTTTTCTTTTAACTCTCGGCCAAAGAGAGAAAAAATTGAGAGGAAAATTGGCTTCCAAAGCCGTGAGGTAGGGGAGAGAAGTGAGTAAGATGAGATTGATTTTGTGTATTTGGTTTTCAAAAAACTGATACCAAAAACCAAAGTCAAAAAGTACAAGGCATTTAAGCCTTCCAACTACCTCCATCAATCACAAGTGACTAACATCACATCACTCAAAGTAAAAAGACATCCATCACTTGAATGACTAATGAAGTGACGCTTGATGTGACTTGCGGACCGCACTTGAATTCGAAATGCGAGTGGGCCCGCAAACACTCCCGGGCTCGGGTGCGCTAATTCCGAATTAACAAATTTTCTGTTGCGACGTAATTAAATCAAATTTAATTAAATAATTATGCCTAGCAAAATTACTATTCACGTCGCTAACGAATTAATTCTAAATTAACTCGTTCGCCCGAATCAAAATCTAATTTTAATTCCGCGTAGAAATTCAATTTCGTATAATATATCGAATATATTATTTTATTGATTAATTCCAAATTAATCGTTCTCTCTCTTTGAATAATATTTTATCCCAGATAAAATATCTCCGTAATTAATCCTAGATTAATTTTCTCTCTCACATTATTAATCCCAGATTGATAATGTGCGACTCATACGTCATTGGTGAATCTTCGGGAAGCGACCGATGAGATCCCCGGATATGTTGGCAGTAAATCCGGTCGTCGGACTATCCGAACACGTACGTACCTAGTACTACGCTTTTACCGATTTACAAGACATGGTTGGCTTCTAGCAAAGTATCGTGCATACCCAATTCTTCAGAAATATTCTTAAAGGAATATGTAATCTTTATCAGGCGTAGTATACGTAGTATTGCGTATTGCAATCCAGTATCGGATGTCACGTGCTAGGCTTGGGGCTGGAATTGTGTCTGCCCCGTACGAAGCACATATCGGATCTCTGGTAACTAGTCTCTATAATCGGATAATCATGACCTAGTCATATTATCCCGATGACTGCAGTACATAAGAGCATCAGTTTCGTATCCTACGTGATCATCATCTCCACTATGACTGGAGTGATACTTCCGTCTTGACATCACACCCAATTCACTACGATTCTCAATATACCTAGAAGAGGCGTACACAGAACCTATTAAAGCCCTAGACGACCAAAACCAAAGTATATTAATTGTCGCAAGTATTAGCGGTGCAAGTCTCAGGTTAAGACCAAATACACCTTCCCTGATTCAGACTTCCATAGACATATAGTCATACTACCAATGGAATTCCGAGGGGTCTATCCAGAGCGAAGCTGTTTCCGTACCATCGGTAAACACAACCTCCTATTACACTTGCATGAGTATCCAATACCCAAATATATGAGAACTATGCCATTATGCTCCCACAACGCGCACAAGTGTAATACTAGTCTATTCCGAATTATCGATGTCCAATCTCGATAATACTACGACTAGGGATATTTAATGATTAAACCTTCGTGGATTGATACTGTCTCATATCATCTCAATCCGGAACTAATCATAAGGACATTTTATCATTTATATATCTTGGTAATCTAATTACAATGATAAAAGAGCAATTTCCTTTGTCACATAGTTAATTTGTATAACAACACCATTATTTGTACAAATAGTGATGATATGGGTCATAATTGTCCAACAATCTCCCACTTGGACTATAGCCAATCACTCAAGTGTCCTACACCCGAACTATGTACGGTTCGCTCAAACTTCTGCTGAGAAAATACTTTCGTCAGCGGATTTGCAGTGTTATCATTTGATGTGATTTATTCGATCATCACATCACCACGATGTATGATCCGAACGAATCAGATGAATATTTGAAGTATATATCTGGATCGTTGATGAGACCATTAATTCTTTAGCCTGTGTTGTAGCCTAGCTCAGCTGCTAACAGAACTACTCCTAATATAATTAGGATTATTATAGATCCAAAAGACTTCTATTGCTGCCTCAGCTACATCAATATTCCGCTTTTGTTGTTTATTCGGTAACAGTATCTTGCTTGGAAGATTTCCAGCTCACTGTTCCGTTATTCAAACTATAAAGTACCTTTATTACGACTTATAATCGTTTTTATCGGTTAGGAAACTTGCAGCAGTGAACCCAGTCACTTCAAGTTCTCCTTCTCCATAGTATAAAAAAGCAAAGAAATGATATATCATCATTATTTAGAACAATCACTGTCAGTACGCTCCCACTAACCTCCTTATATACACAAGAATCATTTTCGTTTTGAATTAAATCATATACCATTATGATTACAACAAAACGATAATTCCAAGAACGCAATGCTTGCTTCAATCCATAAATGGATCGAATTAACTTGCAAACATTATTTTCTCGTTTTGGTACGATAAAACCGTCAGGATGTTGTAAACATCCTCCAAAAGGTTTCCATTTAAGGAAAGCGATTTTGACGTTCCGCTGCCATATTTCATAAATGAAACATGCAACATTAGCAAGCATTATCCAAATGGATTTAATCATGGCAACGGGTTAAAAGGTTTCATCATAATCGACACAATATTGATAACGATACCTTTTCGCTACAAGCCCAGCTTAGTACGTTGGTATGTTGCCTTCCATGTATGTCTTCCTTGAAGACTTATATTGTATCAATAGGTACAATGCCTTCCCGTACAACAACCAGTGTCCAAACATGGTTGGTATACATGGAATCCATTTCGGACTTCATGGCACTTTGCCATAATAGGGAGTCGATACCTTGTATCACTTCATCGTACGTAGTCAGTTCGTATTCCTCAATAAGATTGACATCTTTATTAGGTGAGATCAGAAACCCATACCTCCTAGGTTGTTTTCTGACTCTCTCCGACTTGCGCGGTTCTTGTGTATTCGAAGATTATTGGTATAGTTTCATCCTTGATGAACTATTTGTGTTCCATTAAGGAATCGGTGGCTGGAATAGTATTAATCCGATTTTCATCGAGTTTTACTTTCCTCCCACTTACCACTGCATACCGATATTCCTCTTAGGAAAACCGCTTGGTGAGCAACAATTAAATTGTTCTCATGTGAGTTGTATAAGTACTATACTTTGGTTACCCTAGGATAACCCACAAATTAGGCACTTATCCGATTTGGGTTCTAGTTTGGTATCATCCAAACATATGCCCAGTATTCCCAAATTTTCAGGAATGAGAAAACCCAGTTTCTTTCCAGTTCATATCTAATATGAAGTCTGTCTAGAAGATTTTTATGGAACCTTATTCAAAATAAGTTTTGCACTGATTAATGCGTATTCTTTGAAGGAAATGGTAGCTCAGGGCGACTCATGATTAACCTTATCATGTCCAACAAAATTTGGTTTCTCTGTTCGGACACACCGTTAAATTGACGTGTTCCGAGAGGAGTCCTCATTGAAAGAATACTATACTCTTTCAAGTATTTGAGAAACTTATTGCTTAAGTATTTTCCATCATGGTCTAATCGTGATGGTTTTAATACTTTAGCTGGTCTGTCTGTCTACTTCGTGTCGAAACTCTTTAAATTCATCAAAAGTTTCTGATCCGTGTTTCACAAGAACACATAACCATAACGCGATGCCACATTCGTAAAGGTTTCAAAGTATTCATATCCACCTCTATCTTAGCTAGAAATGGGCCCCTTACGTCCCTATGAACGAGGGCTAACAGATCGGTGGCATTTGTAATTTTACCAAGTAAAAAGTATTTCAGGCACTTTGCCTAATAAACTAGATTCGTAGACATTATTTGAATAAGAATCAAATCCGTCCTAGTATCTACTCTTCAAAAGTGTGGATATACAAGTCTTGTTTAATGTGTTCCAGAAAACAATGCCACAAATAAGTCTCATCTGATTAAATCAATTTGAGCTATTTGTTTGTCCTGTTATACGTTTGAGATTTATTTATATTCAAAATATAAATACTGTTATTTACATCTAATGTGTTTATCTCAATATCATCTTTATAAAATAAAACACTTTAGTGTCTAGAATATAAAGGCATATCCGCAACGGGTTAAACCCTGATATAGAGATAATGTTTCTAGTCAAACTAGTTACATTCTAACAGTTTCCTAATTTAAGTACATACCCGAAGGGTAGTTCCTAAACTTAGGTTTCTACTGTTAAAATAGCGACTGTCTTCCCGTTTCCGACTCGCAGATAAATCTCAATTGAAGTCAGTGTCCTGCTAATCAGCAGATACTGCACACCAGTACATATTTATGTACCACACTCAGTATCTAAAATCCAATTTTAATACTAGTAGCGAATATGTTTATGACAAACATATTTGAAGTCGGAGCTTTGCCCGTCTTCAATTCCTTCATGTCTGCCTTGGCCATACGGCAGTCACGCTTCCAGTGACCCCGTTTGCCACAGTTTAGGCAGACATTTTGGGATATGTCCTATATCTTTTCAGAAGATTATAATGATTTTGCCTTTGCCCCTTTTCCACACCCAAGAAGCCTTTGGCCAAGCCTTCGCCTTCTGGGATGTCGAAGTAAGATGGGCCTTGCGCTTCTTGCCCTATTGCAAACTCTGGCTTTGTCTCCTTGAGTTTAGCCATTAACTCTCCATGAGTTTTCTATTGAAATTTGTACTTCTAAGATCTAAACATAAATCTATGAAGATCCTTCAATTTCAATATCATACGATAAGGATCTAATCCTTAGTTCTGACTAAGAAATTAAGGAGTCTTCGCGGCAAGCATAACAGATTAAGCACTAAAGTTATCATCACATGAATATTCCAAATATCATGTTCTACTATTTGCTCAACTCCGGGCTTAGGCTCGAGACGTCACTCTATCAAATAAAGTAACTTCTCGGTCCCCAGGACTATCCTGAGATTTTATTCCCAATATGAAAATTAAAGCCGTTTAAAGAACATTTTCTCCTAGGATTATGTTATAAACGCTAATTTTTATTTATCTTGATTCCAATAGTCTAACTATCAAATCAACGATTTTAGGTACTATTTATTATAATGATTACTATAGTCTAACTATATAATCAACTATAATTTAATTGGTTTAAATTCAAATATATTGATTACTATAATCCAATTATATAATCAACTATAATTGAAGTAATTTGAATACAGTCCAACTGTTTAATTAAAACAACGATATTAGTCCAACTAATATTTATTCGAGTAATGACGAAAAATTGAAATGAGCGCGTATTGGCAAGTATCTAAACGAAATTGCAAATTTAAAACTTGCCTCCCACTATTTTTCTGCGAGCCTCTAACCCTCTGTTGAGTACTCGGGAAACCTTGTTTCCTAGTGGGCTAGGATCCCGTTAATTAATACACAACCTTGACTTTGGCCAACAAGCTGTATGATATTTAACTAGGTAGATCTCTAAGATCAATTGGATCTCATCCAATTCCTAGATCCAGTAGGTGGACATCCAAGTCCGAAACATATATCTTATTTATGCCAATATATCCAATATATTCCCTAACCTTTTTTCCTCTGAATCAATTAAACCTTGGCTTTGGTACAACAAACTTAATGATTCCAGTTAAGCGGGACCCATTGACTTTGGAAAGCTTCGTAATCGATGTCGATGGACAAGAAGTGATCTTGACTTTGGCCTGTTGGGTTTCTAGGTTTAGTCCCAAGATCAAAATAAGTATAGAAATGTGAATGAATATACAAAGAAGAGTGGCGGAAACACACTTACAATGATCGGTTTTGAGATGTGTTGAGAAGCAAAATGAACTCAAGAACTCATTGCTATTTTCGGCTAAGGTGACTCCTCCAAGCTCCAAGCTTTGTGTGGATTCCAAGCTCTCAAGTTGGTTTCCCTAACATCTTGTAATGATTCTTTGATGAATGCTAGCTCTTTGAAATTTTGCAACAAAATTTCCCACTTTCTTTCCTTGTATTTTTGGTGAAATGAAAAAGAAAATTGGGAGAGTAAATTGCTTCAATTTTCGGTCATGGAAGATAGAATAGAAGACTTGTGTAATTGTTTTCAAAAAACAATTAATTGATATACCAAATATTGGTTTGGTAAAAGTCATTCAAGGCATGACTTTGGAGTGTAAAAAAAGTTATCAACAACTTCACCTAAACCCATCAACCAAAAGCAACTTAAGGTGACAAGTGAAGTGACAAGTGATGTGACATGTGGGCCCCACTCGATTCCAAATGCGAGTGGGCCCGCAAACACTCCCGGGCTCGGGTTCGCTAATTCCGAATTAACGAACTTCCGTCACGACGTAATTAAATCGAATTTAATTAAATAATTATGCCTCGAAAAATTACTATTCACGTCGCTAACGAATTAATTCTAAATTAACTCGTTTGCCCGAATTAAAATCTAATTTTAATTCCCCGTCGAAATCTAATTTTGTTTAATATATCAAATATATTATTTTATCGATTAATTCCAATTAATCTTTATCTCTCTTCAAATAGTACTTTATCCCAGATAAAGTCTCTCCGCAATTAATCCCAAATTAATTATGCTCGAATCATACATCATCGGTGAATCTTCAGGAAGTGACCCAAGAGATCCCTGGATATGTTGGCAATAAATCCGGTCGTCGGACTATCTGAACACGTACGTACCAAGTACTACGTTTTTACCGATTTACGAGACAAGGTTGGCTTCTAGCAAAGCGCCATGCCAACCCAATTCTCCAGAAATATTCTTAATGGAATATACGATCTATATCAAGCGTAGTATACGTAGTATTGCGTATTGCGATCCAGTATCGGATGTCACATGCAAGGCCTGAGGCTGGAATAGTGTCTGCTCCGTACTAAGCATATATCGGATCACCAGAAACTAGTCTCTTTATTATCGGATAATCATGACCTAGTCATATTATCCCGATGGTTGCAACCCTTAGAGAACGAGTTATGTATCCCTGCGTGATCATCATCTCCATATGACTGAAGTGATACTTCCGTCTTGACATCACATCCAATACACTACGATTCTCAATAAACCTAGAAGAGGCGTACACAGAACCTGTTAAAGTCTTGGATGACCAAAACCAAAGCGCATTGATTGTCGCAAGTACTAGCAATGCAAGTCTAACGTTAAGACCAAATGCACCTTCCCTGATGCGGATTCCCATAGACACATAGTCATACTACCAATGAGATTTCGCGGGGTCTATCCAGAGCGAAGCTGTTTTCCGTACCATCGGTAAAACACAACCTCATATCACACTTGCATAAGTATCCAATACTTAAATACATGAGATTATGTTGTTACGCTTCCATAACACGCACAAGTGCAATATTAATCTATTCCGCATTATCGATGTCCAGTCTCGATAATACTATGACTAGGGATATTTAATGATTAAACCTTTATGGATTGATACTGTCTCATATCTTATCAATCCGGAACTAATCATAAGGACTTTCATCATTCACACATTTAAGTAATCTAATTACGAAATGGTAAAAGGCAATTTCCATTGCTACATAATTAATTTGTACAAAAACACAATGTCTTTTAGAAATAGTGACGCTATGGGTCATAATTGTCCAACATGGCCAACAAATCACAACTTGGACAAGACACACGATATGGAACAAAGCCTACATGATTCAAACACATCTGCGATGGACAAAGGTCTTGACTTTGTCCAACAAACCAGTGTCAATCTTGGATCTTGAGTAAGAATCACTCAATGGAAGGAAAAACGCTTAATATTTTTTAGGGTTTTTCGCGTAATTGGCAACCAATTAATTATCTTTATTAGGTCTCATCATCATACACCCTTAAACATGCATTCTAAAAACATAATAAGGCGCGTATAAATAAAATAATAATGATATGCAGATGGATATTTAAAACATTTTGTTCTTAGAACAAATCTCTCACTTTCCTCTCTCCGCTAGCACAAATATTACTTCTACCCAATTACATAACACTTCTAAAGAAACCTCATTTACATTGAGGGGAATAGGTGAGAAGAGAAATACAAAGAGTCAAGAGGTAATAGGCTGGACACACAGGTCCAATTTAATAAATTCTAAATTTATTAAAACAATTTCCAAAATTGCCCTCACCCATCTAATAGCCATCTGATATACATTATTCATACATCACATCCATGTATTCACACAAAAAAATGTTATCAATCAATCTAATCCAATTAATTAATCTAAAATTAATGACCATCCAATGTTCAAACAACGATTTGATTTTACGCGAGTCCAACTCATTTTACGAATAAGTACTCCAAGTATGAATTCTTGAATTATATTAAACTACAATATTAAATCTAATTTAATTTGTATTTAATACTAATTCTATATTTAATTCTAAATTAAATAATTACACTTTTTAATGTGCCTTTACGACTTAGATTCCAAATCTAATCGTTACGGGTCTCAAAGACCAATTAACATCCAATGTCAATTTAATTAAAGTCCAATGGGCTTTCAATTAATTTCATAAGGCATGGACTTTGGTCAATATGGGTCAAACCCAAATACCAAAACCCATTTAAGGAATCACCCTTATTATCCAAGAAACCAATTTAGGCCCATTAGGCCCAATTAAAATTAAAGGTCCATTTAGTTATATTTGGACTTTATGGATATGGTTTTGGGCCCAATTTGATCCAACCAATTAGCCTAAACCAAAATTGGCCCAACCAAGCCCATTAAGCCCAAATACAACTTTACAAGCCCAATTCCAAATTTGGCCCAATTAATTAAATTACAAAATTCCAAACTTCATAATTAAATTAATCTAAAGTGTATAGCCATAATTAATTAACCAAATTAACATTTCCAAAAAACCAATTTACTTAATTAATCATGCTAATTATCATCAACACATGTCCAACACAATTGAATCAAAAATCATATCATTTTCCATGCTTCATGGTCATGACATTTTAGGCTTATTAGTCCAAATCTGATTACAATCCAATTGAATCTCAAATTAACATTTCCCAAGTCTTTCAAACTCATCCAATGATTCAAAAAATAAAAAAATACCATGACATTAGGGCACCTCCACCTTCGGCCAAGGCAATGATTTTGGGAAAAATTGATCCAATCCAATTTTCATCAAATTGATCATCCATAACACCATGTTATCATCATTCAAGCATACATCAACAATCAATTTCATCAAAACATGCTCAAATCATTTTTACCCAAATTTTACCCTAATCAAATTTCATGCTTAAATAATGGTTCTGATACCATTGTTGGGTTTCTAAGGTCAAACCAAGATCGATTTAAGCGTAAAACCTGTGTGAATACAACAAAGAAGTATGGCGGAATCATACTTACATTGATCGGATTTTGATGCGATGAACACAAAACTTTTTGCTCCCTTGATGAAGCTCTCGGCTTTGGCATCCATTTGTGCTCCATTTTTGTTCTTCAAGCTCCAAGCTTTGTATAAGGATTCCATGCTCATGAATGGGTTTCCCTATCACCTTTGTATGACTCCTAATGTGTGCTAGCACTTGTGAAAATTTGCAACAAATCTTCACATTTTTTCTTTTAACTCTCGGCCAATGAGAGAAAAAATTGAGAGGAAAATTGGCTTCCAAAGCCGTGACGTAGGGGAGAGAAGTGAGGAAGATGAGATTGATTTTGTGTATTTGGTTTTCAAAAAACTGATACCAAAAACCAAAGTCAAAAAGTACGAGGCATTTAAGCCTTCCAACTACCTCCATCAATCACAAGTGACTAACATCACATCACTCAAAGTGATAAGACATCCATCACTTGAATGACTAATGAAGTGACGCTTGATGTGACTTGCGGGTCGCACTTGAATTCGAAATGCGAGTGGGCCTGCAAAAACTCCAGGGCTCAGGTTAGCTAATTCCGAATAACGAATTTTCTGTTGCGACGTAATTAATCAAATTTAATTAAATAATTATGCCTAGCAAAATTACTATTCACATCGCTAACGAATTAATTCTAAATTAACTCGTTCCGCCCGAATTAAAATCTAATTTTAATTCCGCGTCGAAATATAATTTCGTATAATATCGAATATTTATTTTATTGATTAATTCCAAATTAATCGTTCTCTCTCTTTGAATAATATGTTGGACAAAATGACCCATAGCGTCACTATTTGCACAGATCATTGTGTTGTTGTAGCAAATTAACTATGTGACAAGGAAATTGCACTCTCATCATTTGTGATTAGATCACCATAGATATATATAAATGAAGAGAGGTCCCTATGATTAGTTCCTGGACTGAGAATGATATGAGACAGTATCAGTCCCCGAAGGATTAATCATTAAATATCCCTAGCCGGAGTATTATCGAGACTGGACATCGATAATGCGGAATAGGCTAGTATTGCACTTATGCGAGTTGTGAGGGCACAACGGCATAGTTCTCATATATATAAGTGTTAGAGACTTATGCAAGTGCGATAGGAGGTCGTGTTTCACCGATGGTACGGGAAACAGCTTCGCTCTGGATAGACCCTTCGGAATCCCATTGGTATTATGACTATGTGTCTATGGGAGGCCGAAATCAAGGTAGGTGTGTATAGTCTTAACCTGAGACTTACATCGCTAATACTTACGATAATCGATAGACTTTGGTCTTGGTGGTACAGGCTTTAACCGGTTCTGCGTACACCACTTCTGGGTTTATCAGAGAGTCGTAGTGTATTGGATGTGATGTCAAGACGGAAGTATCACTCCAGTCACAGTGGAGATGATGTCACGCAGGATACGGTATTAGTGCTCTTAAGTGCTGCGCGGCCATCGGGATATTATGACAAGGTCATGTATATCCGATTATAGAGACTAGTTACCAGACATCCGACATGTGCTTCGTACGGGGCAGACACTTATCCAGCCCTAGGCCTAGCACGTGACTATCCGATACTGGGCCGATATGCACAATACAATGGTATACTACGCTTGATACAGATCTTAAATATCTTAGATGAATATGACCGGAGAATTAGGTAGACTTGGTGCTTTGCTAGAAGCCAACCTTGTCTTGTAAATCGGTAAAACGTAGTACTTGGTACTCACGTGTTTCGGATAGTCCGATGACCGGTTTGACTGCCAACATATCCGGGGATCTCATGGGTCGCTTCCCAAAGATTCACCGATGACGTATGACTCGCACTTATATTAATCTGGGATTAATATGATGAGAGAGAGAATTAATCTTGGATTAATTTCGGAGAAACTTTATCTTGGATAAAATGCCTTATTAGGAGAGAGATAACGATTGATTTGGAATTAATCGATAAAATAATATATTCGATATATTATAAACGAAATTAGATTTCGACGCGGAATTAAAATTAGATTTTAATTCGGGCGAACGAATTAATTTAGAATTAATTCGTTAGCGATCTGAATAGTAATTTCGCTAGGCGAAATTATTTAATTCTCGTCGCGACGGAAATTCGTTAATTCGGAATTAGCGAAACCGAGCCCGAAAGTGTTTGCGGACACATTCGTATTTTGAAACGGGTGGAATCCGCAAATCACATCGCGATATCTCATTACTTGACACGAATAGATGATGGATGTATCTAGTCACCTTTATGGGATGATACATTGTCTCTATTCTCAATGTGAGATATGATGGCATATGATGAATTTTCCTTTGGAGGGAAAACCTTTCACGGTTTTTGAAGGTTTTTAATTAAAAATTCATTTTGGTATTTGATATATTATTCATTGCTTTTCATTTGGTCTCACGTTTTTTTTTTGAAACAAAAGGAGAACAAGATAATTGAAAAGCAACTCTCTCCTCTTCTTCTCCTCTCTTCTCTCACGCCATTCTGTTCTGGTTTTTTTTTTTTTTGACTGCCGTGAACAAAATGGAGGGAAGCAGTGCGTTTTGTGGCAAAACAAGAGTGCTAGCACACTCCGGGATCATGCCAAGGTGATAAGGGAAGTATACCCATGAGCAAGGAACGTTTTGATGAAGCTTGGAGCTCGTTTTTCTTGATCAAAATGGCGCAAAACATAAGCACAAACTGCTGCAGTTCACGCACATGAGCAGTGGGCAGTGAGCATAATTTCAGTTCGTTTTGTTGCCCAAATCGTCTCTCAACCGCTCGATGTAAGTATTCTGCACTTCCGTCGTTGTATTCGCTTATGATTCATGCTTGAGTTTTGATCTTGTGACCTATAGCAACTCCAACAATGGCATCAAGAGCTTAGGTTAAAAGCATGTTAAAGTTAGGGCTAAAATTTGGGCAAACTTGATTTTGAGCATGATAAATTAAATTGGATGGATTTGTATGCTTAATTGTGTTTGAATTGAAGATTGATTAGGTCAATTTGAAGAAAATATGATTGGATCAATTTTCCCCAAACTTTCCTCCTTGGCCGAATATGTAATGTTCTTTAATGTCTTGGGATTTTTGATTTTTGACAATTGGAAGTGTTGGAAATCATTCGGGATGATGATTTAACGTCGATTGCGGAATCAATTGGATTGAATTCGATTTGGACGAAAAATCCCCAAATTGCCAAGTATGTCATGAAACTTTAAATTGGGTAAAATTGATTTGAGCATGCAATTATGAAATTGGATGATTAAGTATGCTTAATACATGTTTAATTGATGATTGGTTGGATCAATTTGATTAAATATTGTTTGGAACAAATTTCCCCAATTTTGAAAGTATGTCATGAAACTTGAAATTGGGTAAAATAAATGAAATTGAGCATGCAATTATGAAATTGGATGATAAAGTATGCTTGAATGTATTTTTAATTGATGATTGGTTGGATCAATTTGATTCAAATTTGTTTGGAACAAATTTGCCCAAAATCTTATCTTGGCCGAGAGTTATGCCCCTTTGTGTTCTTGGTGAATTTTGAATTTTGAAACATTGGATGTGTTGAAATCATTAGGGTATATTGATTTAATGTCGAATTGGGTTTAATTGGATTAAACAAATCGAACATGAAATTAACCCCATTGCCGAGAACAAAGTGAGCATGTAATGGGTTTGATTTTAATCTTAATGTGTTGGACATGATGATGATGAAATTGAGTATGATTAATTGGACTAATTTAGTGTTTTGGAAATGTTGATTTAGTTGATTAATCATGTAATGCACTTTAAGTAATTAAATTGCTAAATTGGATTATGTAATTTAATTATTTGAGGCCTTAAATTGGATTTGGGCTTCTAATGTTGTAATTGGGCCTATTGGGCTTGATTTTATCAAGTTGGGTTTAGGCCAAATGGATTGGATCCAATTGGGCCATAAAGCCCAAATGCAACATAATGACCTTTATGATTTTAATTGGGCCTAATGGGCCAAAATTAATTTAAAGGCTTATGGGGTAAATCCCGGATTGGACTTTGGTTGCGGGTTTGACCCGAGTTGACCAAAAGACCACGCCTTAAGAAATTAATTAAAAGCCCATTAGACTTTAATTAAATAATATTGGATTTAATCGGGCTTTGAGACCCGTAGCGATTAAATTTGGAATTTAAGTCGAAAAGGGTTTATTATTAAAGTGTGATATTTAATTTGGAATTATTAAATACAAATTGAATTGGATTTAATTGTGTAGTTTAATTTAATTCGGGAATTCGTACTTTAAGTACTTATTCGCAAAAACGAGTTTGACTCGAACAAAATCAAATCGTTGTTTGAACATTGGATGATCACATAATTATCAGATTAATTAATTTGATTGATTGATTGATAGCATGCTTATATGAGTGAATACATGGTTGTGATGCATGAATAATGTATATCGGATGGATATTAGATGGGTGGGGCAATTTTAGAAATTGTTGTAATAAATTCGATTTATTAAATTGGACCTGCGAGTCCAGCCTTATCACCTCTATTCTCTTTGTATTCTCTTCTCATCTATTCCCCTCAATGTAAATGAGGTTTCTTTAGAAGTGTAGTGTAACGGGTAGAAGTAGTACAAGTGCTAGCTTGAGTGAGAAAGGGAGAGATTTGATCTAGGATCAATGTAAAGTATCCATCCGCATATCATTATTATTTATTTCATACTCGCTTTATTATGTGTTTAGAATGCATGTTTAAGGGTGTATGATGATGAGACCTTAACAAAGATAATTAAATTGGTAGCCAATTTGCACGCGAAAAACCCTCGTTAAATATCAAGCGTTTATTTTCCTTCCATTGAGTGATTCTTACTCAAGATCCGAGATTGGCATGGGTTGTTGGCCAAAGTCAAGCCCTTGTCCGTCAAAGATGTGTTTTAATCACGAGGCTTTGTTCCATATCGGTGTCGTGTCCAAGTTGTGGTTTGTTGGCCAAAGTCAAGACCACTTCTTGTCCATTGACATTGATTACGAAGCTTCCATGTCAATGGGTCCGCGCTTGACTGGGATCACTAGGTTTGTTGTGCCAAAGCCAAGGCCTAGTTGATTCAGAGGAAAAAGGTTAGGGTATACATTCGATGTATAGGCATATATAGATATATGTTTGGGACTTGGATGTCCACCTACTGGATCTAGGAGTTGGATGAGATCCAATTGATCTTCGAGATCTACCTAGTTAATTATCATACAATTTGTTGGCCAAAGTCAAGATTGTGTGATATTTAACGGGATCCTAGCCCACTAGGAAACACGGTTTCCCGAGTACTCGACAGAGGGTTAGAGGCTCGACGAAAAATAGTGGGAGGCAAGAATTGAATTTGCAATATTCGTTCAATTACTCGCCATACGCGCTCATTCAAATTATTTCGTCGTAATATTAAATGTTAGTTGGACTAATATTTAAATTGTTGTTTTAATAAACAGTTGGACTGTATTATACTTGATTATATATAATTGGATTATATTAATCAATATATTTGAATTAATTAATTTCAGTTTACAGTTGATTTTATAATTGGATTATAGTAATCAATGTAATTGAGGTTAATTAATTTGGATTATATTTGATTATATAGTTGGACTATTATAATCATTATAATATATATAGTACCACTAATCGTTGATTAAATAGTTGGACTATTGTAATCAAGATAAGAAATTGAAAAGTTGGATATTTAAAATATAATCTGGGATTAAAATATTTTAAATGATTTAATTTTCAAATTGGGAATAAATAATAGGTTACTTTATTTGATAAAATAACTTATTATACCTTACGCCCAAAATTAAGCAAAATAAGTAGAGCATAAAATCTTTGGAAGATTTATGTGATGATGACTTTAATGCTTAATTTAATATACTTGTCATAAATCTAATTTTAGATTTAAGAAGTATTAAAATTGCAATTTATAATTCTTGGAGAATTAATTGACTATTCTAGAGGAGATAAAGTCAAAGTTTGCAATGGGGATGTAGCACGAGGTGCACATCGTTTCGATATTCTAAAAACCCAAGGCTTGGCCTAAGGTTCCTAAAATATTGAAAAGGATAATTGACATATACCAAAGTGACTACCATTTGGATATGGAAGACACAAAGGAATTAAAGAAAGGGCGAGGCTCTAACTTTAAAAATGTTTGTCAAAGTTATGTTCACTACTAGTATTGAAATTAGATTTTAAATACTTAGTGTGGTACATAAAATATATGTATTGATGTTCAGAATCTGCTTTGAGCAGGATACTGACTTCAAGCTGAGATTGCTCTGCGAATCGGAAACGGGACGAAAGTCGCTGTTTCGACCGTAGATACCTAAGTTTAGGAACTACCCTTCGGGTATGTACTTAAATTAGGAACTGTTATAATGTAACTAGTTTGACTAGAGACATTATCTCTATATCAGTGTTTAATCCGTTGCGGATAAAACCTTTATATTCTAGAACACTAAGTGTTTCATTATATAAAGATGATACTGAGATAAATACATTAGATGTAAATAACAGAATTTATATTTTGAATATATTAAAATCTCAAACATATAAAAATGACAAATAAATAGCTCAAATTGATTTGATCAATAGAGACTTATTTGTGGCATTGTTGTCTAGGACACAATTTAACGAGACTCGTATATCCACACTTTTGAAGAGTGGGTACTAGGACTGATTTGACTATTCAAATAAGGTCTGCGAATCTAGTTTATTAGGTAAAACACCTAAAACACTATTTACTTGGTAATAGTGTGAAAGCCACCGATCTGTTAGCCCTATTCATGGTGAAATAAGTGGGCCCATATCTAGCTAGGCTAGATGTGAACATGAATATTTCGTGACCTTAACGGATGTGGCATCACGTTATGGTTATGTGTTTCTTTTGAAGAACACAATTCGGAAACTTTTAGAGTTTCGACACGAAGTAGATAAACAGATCGGCTATAGTATTATTCCGCCACGGTAAGACCGTAATGGAAAATACTTAAGCAGAAAGTTTCATACGTACATGAAAGAGTACGATATTCTTTCAGATGAGGACTCCTCCCGAGACACGTCAGTTTGACGGTGTGTCCGAACTAAAAACTGAATTTTGTTGGACAAGATAAGGTTTATCACGAGTCGCTCTGAGATATCATTTCCTTCAAACATGATATGTATTAACAGTGCAAAACTTATTTAGAATAAGCTTCCATATAAATCTGTTTGACAAATATCATATAGGATATTAACAGGAAAGAAACGGGGTTTCTTACTCCTAATAATTTGGGTATGCCAGGCATAACGTTTGGATGATACCAAACTAAAAACCCAAATTGGATTAATGCCAATATAGGTTATCCTAAGGGAAACCTTAAGTATAGTACTTATAAATCTCACATGAGAACAATATGATTGTTGCTCACCATGCGGTTTTCCTGAGAGGAATACCGATATGCAGTGGTCAGTGGGAGGATAGTGATACTCGATGAAAATCAGAGTAATACTATTCAAGGCACGAAGTCCTTAATGGAACACAAACAGTTCATCAATGATGAATCTGTACCATTAATCTTCGAATACACAAGAACTGGGTAGATCGCATAGAGTCAGAAAACAACCTAGGGTATGGGTTTCTGATCTAACCTCATAAAGATATCAATCTTATGAAGGTATATCCAACCGACTACCTACGAGGTAATGATACAAGGTATCAACTCCCTTTCATGGCAAAGTGCCATGAGTCCAAAATGGATTCCATGTATAACAACTATTTTGGATACTGGTTGTTGTACCACAAGGCATTGTGCCTATTGGTACATTAACGTCTTCAAGGAAGACATACATGGAAGGCAACATACCAACGTACAAAGCTGGGCTTTTGACGGAAAGGTATCGTTATCAACATTGTGTTAATAACGGTTCAACCTTTTACCTGTTGCCATGGTAAATCCATTTTGAAGATGCTTGTTGATAACTGCATATTTCATTTATGAAATGTGTCAGTTGCAGATCAAAATCGCTTTCCTGAAAAGGAAACCTCTGGAGGATGCTTACAACATCCTGACGATTTTGTATAACCGAAAAACAAGGTTTGCGGTTATTCGATCCATGTTTGGATTGAAGCAAGCATAAGGTTCTTGGAACTGACGTTTTGAAATAATCATAATGGTTTATGATTTCACTCAAAACAAACGAATAATTCTTGTATATATATATGGAGGTTAGTGGGAGGGCACTGACAGTGAAATTCCCATAAAACAATTGGTGAAAGCTTGGCTTTCATGGATATTCTTTCAATAGAAATTCTCCGTAGAATTCTTGGGGAGTAACAACCTTTATTCAAGGAATAAAGATCTACTGGGATAGATTTGGAGTTTTTAACACTCTCTGGGAAATTGTACATTTAAAATGTACTTGTATTGGTGTCTCATACGCTTCGAGCATATGGAGTCACAATCGGGTCAATCCAAGTGATAGTCACTGGATTGAAGATTAAGAACATCTGTTAGTATCTGAGAGAACTAAAGATGTTGTCTTAAACTATGGAGATGGAGAACTTGATGCAAGTTTCCAAACAGTTAAATACTGAGGTACTATAAAGTTTGAATAACGGGACAGTGAGCTGGAAATCTTCCGAGCAAGATAACTATTGCCGAATAAACAAAAATGCGGATTATTGCTGCAGCTGAGGCAGCAATAGAAGCCATTTGGGTCGAAATAAATCTAATTAGATTAGATATAGTTCTGTTAGCGGCTGAGCTAGGCATCAGCACAGGCTAAGGAATTAAAGGTCTCATCGACGATCAGATATATACTTCGATATTCATCTGATTCGTTCGGATCATACATCATGGCGATGTGATGATCGTGTAAATCGCGTTAGACGATAATCAAGCAAATCCGCTGACGAAAACCTTTCCTCAGCAATTTGAGCGAACCGTACATAGTTCGGGTGTGGGACACTTGAGTGACTGGCTATGTGCCAAGTGGGAGATTGTTGGACAAAATGACCCATAGCGTCACTATTTGCACAGATCATTGTGTTGTTGTAGCAAATTAACTATGTGACAAGGAAATTGCACTCTCATCATTTGTGATTAGATCACCATAGATATATATAAATGAGAAGAGGTCCCTATGATTAGTTCCTGGACTGAGAATGATATGAGACAGTATCAGTCCCCGAAGGATTAATCATTAAATATCCCTAGCCGGAGTATTATCGAGACTGGACATCGATAATGCGGAATAGGCTAGTATTGCACTTGTGCGCGTTGTGAGGGCACAACGGCATAGTTCTCATATATATAAGTGTTAGAGACTTATGCAAGTGCGATAGGAGGTCGTGTTTCACCAATGGTACGGGAAACAGCTTCGCTCTGGATAGACCTTCGGAATCCCATTGGTATTATGACTATGTGTCTATGGGAGGCCGAAATCAAGGTAGGTGTGTACAGTCTTAACCTGAGACTTGCATCGCTAATACTTACGATAATCGATAGACTTTGGTCTTGGTGGTACAGGCTTTAACCGGTTCTGCGTACACCACTTCTGGGTTTATCAGAGAGTCGTAGTGTATTGGATGTGATGTCCAGACGGAAGTATCACTCCAGTCACAGTGGAGATGATGTCACGCAGGATACGGTATTAGTGCTCTTAAGTGCTGCGCGGCCATCGGGATATTATGACAAGGACATGTATATCCGATTATAGAGACTAGTTACCAGACATCCGACATGTGCTTCGTACGGGGCAGACACTTATCCAGCCCTAGGCCTAGCACGTGACTATCCGATACTGGGCCGATATGCACAATACAATGGTATACTACGCTTGATACAGATCTTAAAAATTCTTAGATGAATATGACCGGAGAATTAGGTAGACTTGGTGCTTTGCTAGAAGCCAACCTTGTCTTGTAAATCGGTAAAACGTAGTACTTGGTACTCACGTGTTCGGATAGTCCGATGACCGGTTTGACTGCCAACATATCCGGGGATCTCATGGGTCGCTTCCCAAAGATTCACCGATGACGTATGACTCGCACTTATATTAATCTGGGATTAATATGATGAGAGAGGAGAATTAATCTGGATTAATTGCGGAGAAACTTTATCTTGGATAAAATGCCTTATTAGGAGAGAGATAACGATTAATTTGGAATTAATCGATAAAATAATATATTCGATATATTATTAAACGAAATTAGATTTCGACGCGAAATTAAAATCGGATTTTAATTCGGGCAACACGAATTAATTTAGAATTAATTCGTTAGCGATCTGAATAGTAATTTCGCTAGGCGAAATTATTTAATTCTCGTCACGACGGAAATGCGTTAATTCGGAATTAGTGAAACCGAGCCCGAAAGTGTTTGCGGACACATTCGTATTTTGAAACGGGTGGAATCCGCAATCACATCGCGATATCTCATTACTTGACACGAATAGATGATGGATGTATCTAGTCACCTTTATGGGATGATACATTGTCTCTATTCTCAATGTGAGATAATGATGGCATATGATGAATTTTCCTTTGGAGGGAAAACCTTTCACGGTTTTTGAAGGGTTTTTTAATTCAAAATTCATTTTGGTATTTGATATCTTATCATTGCTTTCTCATTTGGTCTCTCACGTTTTTTTTTGAACAAAAGGAGAACAAGATATTGAAAAGCAACTCTCTCATCTTCTTCTCCTATCTTCTCTCACGCCATTTTGTTTCTTGTTTTTTTTTTTGGACTTCCGTGAACAAAATGGAGGGAAGCAGTGCGTTTTATGGCAAAACAAGAGTGCTAGCACACTCCGGGATCATGCCAAGGTGATAAGGGAAGTATACCCATGAGCAAGGAACGTTTTGATGAAGCTTGGAGCTCGTTTTTCTTGATCAAAATGGCGCAAAACAGAAGCACAAACTGCTGCAGTTCACGCACATGAGCAGTGGGCAGTGAGCAGAATTTCAGTTCGTTTTGTTGCCCAAATCGTCTCTCAACCGCTCGATGTAAGTATTCCGCACTTCCATCGTTGTATTCGCTTATGATTCATGCTTGAGTTTTGATCTTGGGACCTATAGCAACTCCAACATAATATTTATCCCAGATAAAATATCTTCGTAATTATCTAGATTAATTTTCTCTCTCTATTAATAATCCCAGATTAATAATGTGCGACTCATACGTCATTGGTGAATCTTCGAGAAGCGACCCATGAGATCCCCGGATATGTTGGCAGTAAATCCGGTCGTCGGACTATCCGAACACGTACGTACCTAGTACTACGCTTTTACCGATTTACAAGACATGGTTGGCTTCTAGCAAAGCACCGTGCCTACCCAATTCTCTAGAAATATTCTTAAAGGAATATGTTATCATTATCAGGCGTAGTATTCGTCGTATTGCATATTGCGATCCAGTATCGGATGTCACGTGCTAGGCTTGGGGCTGGAATTGTGTCTGCCCCGTACGAAGTACATATCGGATCTTTGGTAACTAGTCTCTATAATCGGATAATCATGACCTAGTCATATTATCCCGATGACTGCAGTACATAAGAGTACCAGTTCCGTATCCTACGTGATCATCATCTCCACTATGACTGGAGTGATACTTCCGTCTTGACATCACACCCAATACACTACGATTCTCAATATACCTAGAAGAGGCGTACACAGAACCTGTTAAAGTCCTGGCGACCAAAACCAAAGTATATTGATTGTCGCAAGTATTAGCGGTGCAAGTCTCAGGTTAAAACCAAATACACATACCCTGATTCGGACTTCCATAGACACATAGTCATACTACTAATGGAATTCTGACGGGTTTATCCAGAGCGAAGCTATTTCCGTACCATCGGTAAACACAACCTCCTATTACACTTGCATGAGTATCCAATACCCAAATATATGAGAACTATGCCGTTATGCTCCCACAACGCGCACAAGTGTAATACTAGTCTATTCCACATTATCGATGTCCAATCTCGATAATAATATGACTAGAGATATTTAATGATTAAACCTTCGTGGATTGATACTGTCTTATATCATCTCAATACAGAACTAATCATAAGGACCTTTTATAATTTATATATCTTGGTAATCTAATTACAAATGATAAAAGAGCAATTTCATTTGTCACATAGTTATTTGTACAACAACACCATGATCTGTACAATAGTGATGCTATGGGTCATAATTGGTCCAACAGCAGAAATGAGAGAAATCAGACCCTACTATACATGATGAGATCAATATTTAGTTATAACACTCTACCTAGTTCATTCTGGGGGTATGCATTGTAAACTGCAATGTATATCCTGAATGTAGTTCCTTCTAATTTGTTTCTAAGACTCCCTTAGAGTTGTGAAATGGTCATAAAGCTAGTTTGCGACATTTTCGCATATGGGGGTGTCCGACACATGTGCTAAAGAACAAGACTACTAAGTGGGGAACACGTTCACAGGTGTGCCTATTTGTAGGCTATCCTAAGGAAACTAGGGGTGGATTCTTTTATAGTCCATAAGATAATAAAGTATTTGTGTCAACAAATGCTACATTTCTTGAGGAGGACTACATGAGAGAGTTAAACCTCGAAGTAAAGTGTTTACTTGATGAGTTACTTACTGGTACGACCAGTACACCATTGTCAAATGTTGACAAAGACATTACACCTTCAACATCTGAAAGTCAGATGCAAGTTTATCAGGATACCATACCACCTAGACGTAGTTGGAGGGTTGTAAGACAACCTGAACGCTATCTAGGAAATGGTGAGGTGCAAATTGTTGCATCTTGTGTTGGTATAGATGATCCATTGACCTATCATAGTGCAATGGATGATACTGATAAATAATAATGGCTAAAAGCCATGAACCTTGAGATGGAGTCCATATACTCTAACTCAGTCTGGGAACTTGTGGACCAACCTAATGGAGTAAAATCCATAGGTTGCAAGTGGATCTACAAGAGAAAAAGAGGAATAGATGGGAAAGTACAGACTTTCAAGGCTAGGCTAGTGGCAAAGGGTTATACCCAAAAAATAGGGAGTTGATTATGAAGAAACTTTCTAACCAGTAGCCATGCTTAAATCCATCGGGATTATCTTTCCATTACCGCATATTATGACTATGAGATTTGGGAAATAGACGTCAAGACTGCATTCTTAAATGGTAATCTTGATGAGAGTATTTATATGGTACAACCAGAGGGGTTCATTACCCAACGTCAAGAGCAAAAAGTTTGCAAGTTGCAAAGGTCCATTTATAGACTTAAGCAAGCATCTAGATCTTATAACATAAGGTTTCATACTACGATCAAGTCTTATAACTTGGAGCAGAACATTGATGAGCCTTGTGTCTACAAGCGCGTTATTGATGGGAATATGGTATTCCTTATGTTATACGTCGATGATATTTTACTCATTGGGAATGATGTAAAGATATTATTTGACGGGAAAATCCGGCTAGCTAACCAATTCCAAATGAAAGATTTGGGAGAGGCAAGTTATGTGCTTGGGATCCAGATCATTCGAGATCGCAAGAAACGACTGTTAGCAATGTCTTAAGCAACCTATATCGATAAGATTCTTGTGCGATTTGGTATGCAGAATTCTAAGAAAGGTAATTTACCTTTCAGACATGAAATTCATTTGTCTAAGGAATAGTCTCCTAAGACACCTCAATGAGTTGAGGAGATGAGACATATACCATATGCTTCAGCAGTTGGAAGTCTTATGTATGCTATGTTATGCATGAGACCGGACATCATTTTGGTAGTGGGAGTAGTCAGTAAGTTTCAATCCAACCTAGGATTAGATCATTGGTATCGATGAAACATATTATCAAGTATCTTCAGAGAAATAGAAATTATATGCTTGTAAATACAAGTCAAGATATGATTCTGAGAGGTTATACTGACTCTGATTTTAGACAGATGTCGATTCTAGGAAATCAACATCTGGATCAGTGTTCACCCTAGTTGGTGGGCTATAGTATGGAGGAGCATTAAAGCAATCTTGTATGCTGACTCCACCATGGAGGCTGAATATGTAGAAGCTTGTGAAGCAGCTAAAGAAGTAGTGGCTCTGTAAGTTCTTGGCAGATCTGGAAGTTGTTCCAGATATGGATAAACCACTAACACTTTATTGCGATAATAGTGGGCAGTGGCGAACTCCAAAGAACCAAGAAGCCACAAGAAGGGTAAGCATATTGAGAGGAAATATCACCTCATCAGGGAGATAATACAGAAAATGAGATGTCATTGTCATGCAGATTCCATCTGCTGACAATCTGGTTGATCCATTTACAAAGACCTTATCGGCTAAAGGGTTTGACGGTCACCCAAAAGGGTTTAGGATTACATGACATGTCCCATTTGCTCTAGTCCAAAGACCTTATCGGCTAATCTGGCAAGGTATTGATGTTTGAATTTTCCCTTCCGACGTCCGTTCCCATGACTTCCGTAACTTATCGGGTAGTGCCTCCATATGAGGCTTATCATGGACCTTTACCAAAAAATACAGTGCCTATAGTCGCCCTCACTTTGATGGGACTTGTGCAGTGTGTGACAGTGATAATCCTATCAAAGTTATGTAATGCATTTTTTCTTACCTGGCTCGGCAACTGCTGCCTGACTTTCTCGTTGCTTCGAACTAAGTTGATATGGTGGTGGGGTGCTTCGACCCCAAAGGTTCATCCCTGCAAGATGCTGCGATCTCTAGGAATCACTACCGGACTGAGCTGATATAAGGTGGTTCATTTTCGAACCGTTACTGAGTTGAGATTGTGGTTCATTTCCGAACCGTGCTCCATTTCTAGAGTGCCATTTCCGGCATGCTAAACCTCATTTCCGAGACGTCGCTGATGTGATGGTGGTCCATTTCTGAATCGAGCTCCATTTTCAGAGCGCCATTTTCGGTATGCTAAACCTCATTTCTGACGCGTCGCTGATGTGGTGGTGGTCCATTTCCGAACCGTGCTCCATTTTCGGAGTGCCATTTTGGCATGCTAACCTCATTTCCAAGGCGTCGCTGATGTGAAAGTGGTCCATTTTCGAACCGTGCTCCATTTCCGTAGTGCCATTTCCGGCATGCTAAACCTCATTTTCGAGGCGTCGTGATGATGTGATAGTCGTTCATTTCCGAACTATGCTCCATTCCAGAGTTCCATTTTCGGCATGCTAAACCTCATTTCTGAGGCATTGCTGATGTGATAGTGGTCCATTTCCGAACCGTTGCTATATTTCCGGAGTGCCATTTCCGGCATTTAATGTGGGCCTCGACCCCGGGATTCATTCCCCAAACTGCTTGATTTTGCCGCTTTTTCATTTTCTTCAAAACCTGCGAACAAAAACAAAACAAAAAATGCGTGTATGTGACGTGTATGCATGTATGCATGTATGCATGGATGTATTTCCTATTCCGATGGGGTAGGCCTTCCTTGTGCTCCTCGGTGCTTCTTGCCTATAAAAGTCTTTGATCGCCCATGGGTCGGCTTACAATTTCCTTCTGCCAGTTCTTTTCTGGTGGTTGGTCAGTTCTATTTTGCCTCATGGCTCATGTTCTCGGTGTATCCCTTATTCGCGGGGTGGTAGACTGGTCACCCCTAGTCTGGCTTAGCTCTCTGTTTTTCTCTTATTGTATTAGGTCAAGGTAAATCATGTGATATGATGTTCCATACCAACACATTATACTGCCTCTTACGAAATAGTTCCAATAGTTATACATATTGTTGCCCTCAAAGAATGCCCAGTATTGAAACCAGAGAACCTTCAAAACATTCAATGCAACTCAAATCCAAGTCTTTGAATAAATGATCTAAGCCAGACTCAAAGTGTTTGTGTGCAAAGGTTCCTTTGCAAATTCATCCCCAGGTAATCCAATTCAATGATTTCATCAAAAAATTGGGATCGATGTGTCAAACCAACCTAGATGTCTCAATTATGCATGCAGTTGCTTTTCTGTGCTCAATATGGTATGGTTTTCTTTCTGTTTTGTCTCTTCTTTTTTCTTTTCATTTTGAACTTCTTTTTTTTGTCAACACACCTACCATTAAGGTAGCATTTCTCCTCATGGTGGTCCTAATACCCGCCCATGGGTAGCTTCACGCTTATCGGTTATAGGTGGTCTAATTCTTTTCCTTAGAGACTTTTCTTTTATTTTCAACCATACCATACATCATAACACAAGCAAATCAGGATAGACATTTAGGCGAACGGTCATTCACCGACCTACAATTTCTTCAACTAGTCACTTTGCTAACTACTCAGGTTTCACCTGCTAAGAACCATAATCAAGTGCTTACGAGTCAAACATAGATCAACTACTCAAAGTATCAGATAAAAGCACATCAAGAATTTATCGTTTCTAAGGTTTCACCCTAAAGCAAGCAATTTCATCATCGGACTTATGCCTAACTATTAGGGACTAAGAACAAACAATTTTTTTTTCACAATGGTCTTTCTATCATTGCCGTAAAGTTTTATGTCCTTAATTTCCTTTTCCCCGATATCCATGTTGGCTAAACTCTTCTTGACAAGTCTTCTTTTACCCCTAACCCAACGGACATCATATGATGGCTTTTAAGACACAGGGGTTAACGTGATGCGTGTATGCATGAGATGCATAAAATGCACGTGGTTTTCAAAACAACATATATCCTTCCAACCTTATATCTCCCACACTCGTGGTAAGTCCATTTCTGTCCTAGGTATGGCTTATTTCATGAACCAATGTAGGGTACACAAAATCGTTCTCTCATATACTACGGGGTGAACCTCGGCTACCTTGGTGATGGGGATGAACTTAGAAGCGTCCAAAAGTATACAAATAAGCCATAACAAGGCGTATCCTTTCTGGATGAAAGCCAGTACAGATATCGAACTCATGCTTCTAGCATATTTGGATCATGTTTAGACTTTCTAAACCCATCAAGGTTTTCATACAAGTTGGCCCATTATCATTTTAAAGCATTCAATCATACTATTGCGAGGTGTAAAACTTGTCCCATTTGAAAAAGGCCCAACAGGTTTACACTTTAGCGATAACGTGGCTAAATAACTTCAAATGGTAAGGGGCCCAAACACAAAATGGCCCATCGTCATTTTAGAAGCTTTTGGCCTAATTGTCATAAGACACGAACTCTTCCCAGTTTAAATGGCCCAACAAGTTCACAGCTAATGACGAAAGGTCCAACTGAATCCAAATGATGATAGTCCCAAACACAAGTATAAAGGGATGGTTTCTATTGGTCATACAACTATGGTTCACATGTGGGTTTATGGGAGTGTAGACAAAGGCTCCCGCTGGCGAAGGATTGCCTACAACTAGGTCTCCTTACTCAAGGGTTCGAGCGAGCAAGTGAGTGCACCTTTTTTATACGCTAAGGTACGTGCCAACGAGTGATGATACATGACTGACTGTCAAATAGATTTCTTATTGAAGATTCCCCAGAGGGAGGGTGGAGTGAACTCTATTAAATACCCAAGCCTCTTAGGCTCTTATCGCCTTGGTGACAGGTATAAACAATAGGTCCTCCAAATTAGTCCATCATGATAAGCATCGAGTAAATGATTATCTAGGTGCGTTCACAACTTTTCCTTATAGAAAGGTAGTGAATGAAGGAAGACACCAAACCATTACCTAGCTTTAATAGTGCATTGATTAAACCCCTTCAATCCATTGTAGACACGGTTAACTAAAACAAAAATCGCAAATATTACAAGGCATTATTTCGGGGCCGATTCCTATCCCCAGTGGAGTCGCTAGACTGTAGGACACAGAAATCGGTGACGCTGTTCAGGCTCGCATCCCGGTCAAGAGTACGGAGTAGCCCGTGGGGGACTAAACCGGAGAAATAAAATGGAGTCGCCACCCAGCGTGAACTGGGAAATGATTTAAGGCCGCACTCACCCCTCGCAAGGGAAGACCTCAAACCGTTGGGTTCGAAATGGTCCATTACTTATGCCAATTGTAATGAAAGGATTTATGTGATAGTATAACCGAGTCTCATGCAACACATACGCAAGAATAATCTATATCTAAGTTTGCATACAACCTATATCTAAGTTTGCATACATAGGAGTAGAACCTATATCTAAGTTTGCATGCATAAAAGTAAATCGACATAACGGCAAGCACACAATTCCATGAACATATTAAATTGATAAATGCGGAAACATAAATAAATAATAATGTCTAAACATAAACGTTGAAGAGATATAATTAAGTTCCTAATGCGAAAGAAATAACTAAATCATGCATGGATATAACGTGCTATTTCTAATGAACCATGGATAAACACAAGATTAGATAAAACGAAATATGTGCGTTTCTCAAGTAGTACGTGGAATTGTATCCCAAATTCCACCGCACTACCGTCCATTCGGATTCGACTACGGAATTTACGTCTGGGTTTCCATCCGATATACCACGAGAGATAGCACAAAATCATTCATCACATAACAATAACATACATGAACCAACAATATGCATGCGAAGAAATATTAATAAATAATTAAAAAGATGAACGAGAATAAATAAAAGGGTGCCCTCAGGTCTTACCTTTTAAGTCGCCTCTTGGAAGTGTGTTACGCTGCCGTCGGAAGGGTAATGCTCTGTAACTCATCCGGTTCACTAGTTTAATGTCTTCCTTCATCACCTCGCTGTTTTGGGCTGCTGTTTTGCTCGCTGTTTGGGGACGGTTTTGGTTTATTGTTTGGCTGTTTTGAGTATGTTTGTTCACTGTTTTTGTCTCAATTGAAGGCTATTTTCAGGAATATTTTGGGGACTGCAGGGGGCTGTTTAAGGGATTGTTTTAGGGTTATTTGGCCAATATTTTTGGACTATTTTCCTCACTATTTTGGGTGATTCACGGTCACGGTTTCAGGGTATTTGGGGTCTGATGAATCGGTCATAGGGCTGTTATTTTTACGTGGATCATGCATGCATGGAAGGTCAAGGGCTGTCGAGTTGGTGTGCGTGTGCAGTTGGGTTTAGTGGCTTTTGTTTGAACGTGAAGAGGGGTTGCTTCAGTCAGGGGGGTTGTAGTTTATTTGTTATGGCTCGGTGGGGCAGTGAAGGTTAGGGTGTTGAGATATTTTATAGGCCGTATATTTTAGGGTTTATTGGCTCCATGCGTGAGTGAAGAGGAATCTTAGGTTTTAATGGCTGTTGTGAATTGGCTGATAGAGGCGTGTTGCTGTTCTGTCCGTTTGAGTTGGTTGATTGCAGTGTTTTTTTTCTGTGTGAGTCGGTTTGTGTTGTTAAGAGAGAGTTAGGGTTTGTCGTAGGTTTCACGTGGTTGGAGTGAGGGTTTGCTGCCTGAGAGGCGTGAAGGGTTCTGTGTTGTTTATCGTGTGAGAGAGGCGTGAAATAGTCAAGAGGGTATGGTGCAGTCGTGAGTGATGAGTTAGGGTTTTCTTTTTGTTTGAGAGTGGCAAGCAGGGTCCAAGTGGCCGAGAGTCCAATGGGAGAAAGAGGTGTCAGGGTTTAATAATTTTGGTTGTGGCCGATAGAGAGAGGATCAGAGCGAGAGGGAGGCGTCAAGGTGTTAGGGTTTTATTGTGGTTCTTAGAGAGAGATGTGTGAGAGGTCAAGAGGGAGTTAGGGCTGCTGTGAGTTCCCTAGGGTTTTAGTTTGTGTTTCTTTTTATAAGAGTGAGTTAGGGTTGTCCTTGTATGGGTAGGAAATGGAGATTGTGTGATCATGAGGAAGATTTAATTAGTTTGTTATAAGGAAAGGATTTATTTAGTTTATGAGGGTGATTTATTTAGTTTAGGAAATGGATTTATTTAATTTAGGAAGGGGGATTTGATTTGATTTGTTTTAATTTAATTGGATGTGATTTAATTTAGACATGTGTTTTAAATGTTTTAATTGTTTTGGATTGGGCTTGGAGGTTTGGTTCTTTGGGCTTGGGCATGTGGCTTGGTGTGGGTTGCGGGGATTTTGGGCCGAGTCTAACAGTTAAAACAGAGACCAATCGAGCGAATCCCGAGGCTAAGCAAGGTATTGATTTTTGAATTTTCCCTTCCGACGTCTGTTTCCCGCGACTTTCGCAACTTATCGGGTAGTGCCTCCATATGAGGCTCATCATCGGGCCTTATGCAAAAATAAAGTGCCTACATCGTGTGATTACGCCGGTCAAGTTTTTGGCGCCGTTGCCGTTGACTTATTTTTCTTGAGTTATTATTTTGAAGCTATTTAATTTACTGTATTTAATTTTCTTTATTTTTATTTGTA